>CM035436.1:99013360-99103360 GCA_020310875.1 Ceratopteris richardii
GTGTGTATCTGTGTATGCATGTGTATATGCATGTATGTATATGTGTGTGTATGTATATATATATGTATGTATATGTATGTAGGTGTGTATGTGAGTATATATATATGTGTATATGTGTATGTGGGTGTGTATGTGGGTGTGTATGTATGTGTATGCATGTATGTATGTAAGCATATGCATGTGCATTGTGTATGCATATGTATGTATGTATGTGTATGTGTATGTGTATGTATGTGTCTCTATGTGTATGTATGCATATGTGTGTATGTATGTGCATGTGAGTGTATGTGTGTGTATATTTGCATGTGTGTGTATGTACACGTGTATGTATGCATGTGTGTATGTATGTATGCATATGCATGTGTACGCATGTGTGTATGTATGTATATGAGTGTATGTATGCATGTGAGTGTATGTGTGTGTGTCTATGTGTGTATATGTACATGTAAGTATCTGTATGTGTATGTGTATATGTGCGTATGTGCTTGTGTTTATGTATGTATACATATGCATGTGTGTGTACGAATGCATGTGAGTATGTATGCACATGTGTGTATGTATGCTTATGTGTGTGTATGTATATGTCTGTGTATGTATGTGCATGTGTGTGGTGTGTATATGTGTGTGTATGCATAAGTTTGTATGTGTGTGTATGCATATGTTTGTATGTGTATGTGTATGCATGTGTTTGTATAGTGTGTTTGTGTGTGTATATGTGCACATGCGTGTATGTATGTGTGTGTATGCATATGTGTGTATGTATGTGCATGTGTGTATACATGTGTCTATGTATGTATGCATATGCATGTGTATGCATGTGTGTATTATGTCTGCATGTGTGTGTCTATCTGTGTGTAGGTATATGTGGAAGTATCTATGTGTGTATGTGTGTGTATGCATATGTGTGCATTTATGTATGTGTGTATGTATGTATGTATGTGTGTGTATACATATGTATGTATGTGTGTGTATACATATGTATGTATGTATGTATGTATGTGTGTGTGTGTATACATATGTATGTATGCATGTATGTATATATGTATGTATGTATGTGCACATGTGTGTGTCTATGTGTGTAAGTATATATATGTGTATGTGTATGTGTGTATATGTATGTATGCATGTAAGTGTATGTATGCATGTGAGTGTATATGTGTGTCTATGTATGTGTGTATGTGTAAGTACCTGTACCTGTATGTGTATGTGTGTGTATGTATATGCATGTGTATGTGCTTGTGTTTATGTATATATACATATGCATGTGTGTGTACAAATGCATGTGAGTATGTATGCACATGTGTGTATGTATGCACATGTGTGTGTATGTGTATGTGTGTGTATACATGTGTCCATGTATGTATGCATATGCATGTGTATGCATGTGAGTGTATGTGTGTGTGTCTAAGTGTGTGTATGTATATGTGCAAGTATCTATATGTGTATGTGTGTGTATGCATATGTGTGCATTTGTAAATGTGTGTGTATGCATATCATATATGTGTGCATTTGTGTGTGTGTGTATATGTGTGTGTATATGTGTATATGTGTGTGTATACATATGTGTGTATCTATGTGCGTGTGTGTATGCATGTGTCTATGTATGTATGCATACACGTGTATGCATGTGTGTGTATATGTGTGTGTATATGTGTGTGTATATGTGTGTGTATGTATATGTGCAAGTATCTATATGTGTATGTGTATGTGTATGTGTATGTGTCTATATGTGTGTATGATTTTGTGTGAATATGTGTATATGTATGTGTGTGTGTGTATATGTGTATATGTGTGCATGTGTGTGTATGCATATGCATGTATGTATGTGCATGTGTGTGTATGCATGTGTGTGTATGTGTATGTGTGTATGTATGTGCATGTACCTTTGCTCGTTCGGTCGCTCCTTCACTCATTTGCTTGTTCGCTTTCGCTCTCTCACTTGATCCCGACACAAATGTGCTAGGATTTTTTTCAAATTCCTTGAGCATCGCTTATGCAACGCTGGAGTGTTTGCATCTAGTTTGCAATCATCACTAAAAGTGTTGCTCTTTGTACACTGTCATAGTGACGACAACTATACGCATCACTTATGCGACACTGATCATCGCTTATTCGATGCGGTCAATTTTTTTTCTCTCTTTTGCAATGTCGCATATGCAATGCTATCTAATGGGATCGTCACATTAGCGACTATCCTCGAGATGGATCGGTGTGGCTTTTTTTTCAATTGGGGGCATTGGTACGCCGCCTTTATTCTTGTAGTGGGACCCACCAACTCGTTTTTGGCCTAAGAAGTACATGCCAAGTCACTTTGAATAATGCCAAGCAATGTGGATGGAGTGTGGAACAAGAGAGGCTAAATGTAAACATTTGCCTATTGTTGATGACTTTCATGTAATTTTTATCACTAAAGCTGCCATTTTGTAGTGTCACTCTTTTTTTTTTAAGTCTAAGAAGTCCTTGACCTCTAGAGCGTTAGTCTAATTTCCTAGGATTTTTTAGGAATTTTCACTATTTTTTAGAGCTCAAATTAGATGTCAAATGAAATACGAAGGAAAATTTTGAAGTATCTTTAGGCCAAAATAATTTAAAAAAAAAGTCAATTTATTACGTGAAGGAAAAGAATCCTAATTTGTAATCACTTTTTGAATTAATTTGAGTGGAATTATGTGCATATCTCTTTGATCTCTCATAACTTTTATCTCTTTCTTCATGCGAAGCTTCCATGGTGTCTTTGAGGTGCCCCGACCCTATACCTACATAATGAGAGTTCATTTCCATGCTTATCTTGCTTGTTCCTCTCAATTTTTAGTTGTGTGTGGGCTACTTGTCTTCCTCATGAGATTCTTTGGATTTCCATAGCTTCATGGAGACTTGTCATCATACAACTCAAATGGGTAAGGCACTTAGATTTGACATTTAAATTGATCTCTATCACTTGAAGCCGGTCTCTTAATTTCCAGGTCTACAAAAACCGTTTGGGTAAAGAATAAGATCACTTCTCAAGATTTTTAGAGGAATCCACCATATGTAAGGACCAAAGCTTTTATGCATTCAATAATAAAGGAACTAACATACACGATATATCTTGTACCAACCCAAGAGTCCAAAAAAGGTGATCCATTAAAATTATCTACCTAATATCAAGATTTCTAAGAACTCTTTGAGAAGAAAAATGCAGATATCATATTAGAACACGGACCTATGACTATGGCATAGAACTTAAAGAGGGAGCTCAATCACCTATTGGTCCCATCTATAGATTATCCTCGAAGGAACTTGTATAATTGTGCAAGAACATTGATGAGAACCTAGCCAAGTGGTTTATAATAAACACTCAAAGTTCTACAATATCCCCTATCCTATTCATGAGGAAGAAGGCATGGGGATAATGGTCACCTACATCTAGTCACATTCCATTCAATGAAATTCTCCCCTCTAGAGATAAACAATGAAATCCATGATAAAGGAATACTTGCCATAGTGCATGTCATCACCATCTAGAGGGAGTGACCCATAAAATTATTCTATACACAAATTACTAGAATCTAGAGTACTCTATGACCACTTGCACCCTTGATAGAAGAATCTTGATGGAGAAACTTCTTACTAGGGCTTGATTTTGTCATCACGTATCATTTAAGATGCCAACAATGTCAATCAGATGCCTTTTTGAAAATATTTCACCTTGCACCAAACAGAGAGGAATAATCTTTTGATCAACAAGAAAGTGTACTACTCAATCCCAAACATCTCTAGTTAACAATTCTCTCCTCAAAATACCGAGAGTATTTAGTCCTAGTCAAGCTAGTTCATGAGTCTCTACTTCAAGATTTATTATCCTATAACATCAAGCAAAAGATGTAAGAAGGGAAAGCTCATGAAATTAGTGAGCTCCAAGAAAATGACGGGGTAAGAACTTCTTGTATATCCCCCCAAGAAAATCTAGAATCCAAGTACTTCAATAACAACATAATAACCTTGAAATATGTCATTTTAGACTCAATAGGACAATAGAGATCATATGAAGATATTTTTGGTGGCCCCAAATGTGGAGATACGTCAAAGACTATATCAAAATGTCTAACACTTGAAACAAATCTAAGATACCTTGTCATAAATCTTATGGGCCTCCTGCAACCTTTATCTATGATAACATGACCATGGTCTTCCTTGTCTATGAATTTATCATGCATCTATCAAGGTCAAACAAGTATGATGTTATTCTTCTTATAGTGGATAGATTCACAAAGACGAAAACATTTCATTCCAAACACTAAGGAAATCATAGGAGCAAACACTAATACATTGTTTCTTAGATATACCTTTGGGTTGCATGGATTACTTGATGATATTGTCAATGATCGAGGCCCATAGCTTATATCTAATTTTGGAAGTGTCTTTGCGAACTCCTTGGTGTCCAAGTAAAACTGTCTACAACCAATCATCCACAAACAAATGGCCAAACAAAATGGATTAATCAATCCTTAGAACAACACCTTCTTTGCACCATCAATTATCATCAAAATGATGAGTTTGAGATTTTTCCCTTTGAAAAGTTTGTATATATACAACAAAATCCATACATCTAACAAGAAATCTACCTTCTTTGCAAACTATTTTCAACACCCAAGGATAGATGCATAGATTTCCAACCATATGAAGAACCCAACTTCCATAGAAAGGGCTCATTACTTGATAAATATTCATCAAGAATTCAAGAAAGAGATTTGAAGGGCTCAGGAGAAATATAAGCATTATGAAGACAAATGTTGCATTCAACATCCATCTTCCCATGTTTAGAACAAACTATGATCACTCAAAGATAAGTTATAGACGTCAAGGCACTACGCAAAGCTATAGAATTAGAGATTTTTCCCTTTTACCCTGCTAGTAGAGACTAACGGAATCATTTCAAGTTTCAAGTATTGAGTTCCACGAGAATCCACCTAGTTTTCTATGTTTTCATGTTGGAACCATATCATAACTCATCATGGGGGGGGGGGAGACCCAATCCTTGAACACCTATTAAGATCAAAGATCATGATCCTTGCAACAAATCTGAGGCACTTTGTCATAAATCTTATGCGGCTCTTGCAACCTTTATCTATGATAACATGACCATGGTCTTCCTTGTCTATGAATTTATCATGGATCTATCAAGGTCAAACAAGTATGATGTTATTCTTCTTATAGTGGATAGATTCAAAAAGACGAAACATTTCATTCCGAACACTAAGGAAATCATAGGAGCAAACTCTGATACATTGTTTCTTAGATATACCTTTGGGTTGCATGGATTACTTGATGATATTGTCAATGGTCAAGGCCCATAGCTTATATCTAATTTTGGAAGTGTGTGAGCGGCCGGAATGTAATATGTAATCCAGAAAATTCGCATGCATACCGAAAGGACGTAGTGCAACAGTTGTAACTTTTTTATTAATACAAAGAAGCATGTGTGAGATGTAGGGTATGTCGCCGGACTGTGAGTCTGGGCGAATGCCTGAAGTAGAGCGTAGCGCATTGTTGGAACTCTGAGTATTTTGTCTCTCTGTGAGTTAAGCTTAGTATAATGTATTAAGTTGATGAAGTATTAAGTTAAGTGATCATTCGATAAGTGACGAAGTGCGTGTTAGACGTATTGCGGTGAAGAACATTGTAATGTGCAGAACAGATATGTATTTGAAGGAATGTAATATGTAATCCTGAAAAAGTCGCACGCATATCAAAAGGGCATATGTTGAGAGCAGTATGGGCACCCAAGGACTGACTAGACAAGGAAGCCAGCGGAGAGAGTCAGAGCGAGGTGAAGGATTAAGTAGACAGAGCAGTCGACGCAAATCTGGCAGATAGGCCCTTCAAATTTTTCCAAATCAACATCTTTACAACAGTGATTCTCATCACTAACAATCATTGTAAATACCATTTCATAATTTTGTAGCTCCATTTTGTGCAAGCCAAGGAGTCCTTGAGCTTGAGGAGCTTTAGAAGTACCTACCTGTCAGTTTTCACATTTTTTAGACTTCGTTTGAACCTCCAAATAGGGTAGAGAACCTAATTTTTAACTAGGCCGGACACTAGGTCTGGACACGGCCAAAACCTAGTCAAAAACTATAAATAGAGCTAGAGAGCTCATTTTTGAGGGGGGGCTTGTAATTGATATGAACTGGTAAGAGCTTTTTGAAAGCAATCTAAGAACTCCATTGCTTCTCACTCTTTGTCTTGCTGTGTGTGCGCGTGTGTGTGTATGTGTGTGCATGTTAGTGTGCCTCTCACTCACGCACTTGTGCCTTCACTTGCTCGAGGTCATCATACCATCCTCATGTCTTCCCAGATTGACATTAAAGGAGGTGCTACTCATCACTGAGCTACACCAAATTTTGGCGCCGTTGCCGGGGATCGAGCTTTGAGGACGAGCGTGTGATGGTAAGACGTAGAGTTGTGACGTTGGCGTTGTAGGTAATTTCTTTACTTTTCCTTACTTTTCTCATCCTTACTTCATCATCATCATCACCATCTTCATCCCCATCATCTTCCACCTCCATCTCCATCATCGCAAAAATTTCAATTTTTTGACTATATCTCCTTCCCCCTTTCATTTCCCTCATTTCACTTGTGAGAGAGAGCGAGAGAGTGATCTTGTGTGCACTGTTTTTGCATGTTTTTTGAGTTTGCTTGCAGGTATTGGCCATCCCATCATCTCCAGCACGTCGCGCAGGTACAGAAATGTGCAGAACTGTCTCTGTGTCGCAAGCTTCTGTCCATCGCGATTGACAGAAAATTTCATCTATTGGTAAAATTAAGTGCACCACAATAGACTAGAGACCTTGCACATCACAAATCCACAAAATTTTTGGAAAATTTGCATTTTTTCAGTCCATCACGATTGATAGCCAGTCAATCGCGATTGACACTGTCCATCGCGACAGACAGCCAGTCCATCGCGATTGACAGACCCCGACGGACACGTGTCCATCGCGACGGACACCATTGTCCATCGCGACCGACAGAAAAATCGCGATTGACACCCCCTTTGGCCGAGATTCTTGTCCATCACGATTGATACCAGTCCATCGCGATTGACACCTGTCCATCGCGATTGACACCTGTCCATCACGATTGATATCAGTCCATCGCGATTGACACCTGCCCATCGCGATTGACACCTGTCCATCGTGATTGACAGCCCAGTCGATCGCGATTGACAGCCAATTTCGGCCAATTTTTTAGGGTTTTTTAATTTGAAGATTTTGGCTAATTTTGGACATGGATCATGGACTCTAGAGCACATAAGGAGGCTATAGGCAAATAACCCGAGGAAAACCTGTTGCCCTGTTGGCCTGTTTGAACCCTGTTTTAATCCCTGAAACCTGAACTGACATAACTTTCTCATACGAAATCCGTTTGCTGTGATTCTTGTTTTGTTGGAAAGCTCGTGGGGAGTACAACCAAAACTTCCACTGGTTATGTGAAAATTAATATTAGGATTATTAGATAGGGTTTTCTGAAGTTGACCATACCCCAAGGTAGGAAAATTGAGGGATCCTTGGGATTGTTTTCCATAAAAGCAAAGGATAATTTGGTCTGTGAGTTACATGCATGAAAGTGGTCTATTGTGTCATTTGAATCTAAGTCTTGAGCTAACCGTGGGACTTTTACAGGTCCAGCAAGAGCACTTGAGGGCATTCTAAGCAAGAGTAAGTGCAAGCTTGGGAACACGCGTCCTGGGCACACCAGGGCAACCAAGAAGGAAACAAAAGGTTAGAAATTCTCAACTCCCATTGTCAATTCCTAGCTTAGGCTAAGAACGACTAGTGATAGGAGTAAGCCAGGGTGGCGATAGGCATTTATCAAGTTGAAGACTACCTAAATACTCAAGTTCAAGCTAACGACATAATTTGCACGGTCGAGAACTCTAAAGGAAAAGAACCTAACGTGGAACGATCAACTTACAGTGCGAAAATTAACTCAAATATTCTTGACGACGTGATTTCTGACAAGAGCATAAACACGATAATCGACTAAAAAAGAATCAAGTGACTGATACAAAAGAACTCAGCAACGAGGTTGTACTTGGGCAAATTTGGCCTATTCAATTAGGCCTATGAACCTTAGATCAGGGCGACATCTAGGGAGAGATAGACAAAGTCTTAGGTCTTTAGAGGCTAGTGTCAACCACACTGCTAGGTCTTGGGCCTAGCAGTTGAGCCACCACTCATACTACCCTAGCTCTGAGACCAGTGAATCAGAGATGTCTCAAGGCATGGACCGACCTACGGGAAGTTCAGGAGTGCCATACTTGCACAGGGTAGAAGGCCCGTACAAGACGTAGCTGGAATACCTTAGGACCAACCGATTAGGTGCTAGCATCTATGAGGACGGCCTAGGAAGATCTGTGGTCCAAATCAAAAACCCAGACCAATCTATTGGGCTAGAGCACCCTGCTGTCAAGTTTGAAAATGGTGCATACCTTGATAAAGAGGGAACCATATACGTGGTCACTAGTCACCCGGAGAGGACAGATGAATTCGGGAATGTGATCCCTGAGACGGACATAGATGACCTAGAACAAGGAAACATGGGTGCAGAGCCCAGGACCCCTCGAGGGAAATCTGTTCTTACTAGAATACTCAATCCTGAGTGGGTTCCCCAAGACAACAAGAGTATAGATCTGCTTCTGAACCGAGAGACTGATGAAGCCTTTTGGAGGTATAAATCTGATCGGCCAAATGACATAGGAACAATCATGATCTATGAGCTCAAAGATCCTGATAGCCCAGGCAGAGTGACCTACTTAGATCACGCTTCAGAGAGGATCTTTGTGGTTACAGAACATGATAGACATGCTTACACTTGGAAGGGTGAATTCGTTTTCCCCCAACCAAGATCGAATGTGTCCTATGGTCACCCTGGAGTTGGAACATCCCAAGCTCATGGAACTCAAAGAGACAGAAGTAGAGATAGGCCAGAAGTAAGCTTTGCCAACCCAGGGGGCAGAGAAAGAACCAGGACGAAAACAAACAGAGTAGAACGTGAGGTACTTAGAGCTCCCAGGAATCAAAGGAATGTGGATGAGTTCCCTCTACCACGACCTAGAGAGCACACAAGGACTCTGAGACCGACTCAGCTAGTTAAGTCCATGAAGAACTACTTCGATGGCACTGGAGATCCATACGATCATGTGGCTGAGTTTAGGCAAGTCTTGAGAGCTGAACAAGTGGAAGATCTGTTCACGCAATACAATGCCTTTGGTCTAACCCTTAGGAACACTGCCCTGACATGGTTTCAGCCACTAAACGAGAGGCAGTTCAGGTGTATAGACCAACTCCTAGAGGCTTTCATTATTGAATTCTCTAAGAGTGGCATAAGACATAATACCTCCTCGCTGATTCACAACTTCAAGCAAACCCCTCAAGAGACTGTGAGACTTGCAGGAAGAAGATTTAGGCAATATCTAGAGAGATGTCCCATCCCTGAGTTACCCACACCTGCCAAACAAGTGGCTCTGTTCTTGGATGGATTGCTAAGTACCAAATTGAGGTCATATGTGTACTTGAAGGACCCTATGACCATTGAAGAGTGTGTACGCATGTGCATTGACATCAAGGATAACCTAGGGGAGGAGTTAGAGCTTTCCAAGATATACAAAGATTCAGATAGTGCCTCTAGCCTCTCTTCCATGCAATCCACATCAATTGAGGAACTTGCAGAGAAAGTAGCTCAGAAATTAGGTGTCACTAGCAAACAGATCCCAAGGTTTGCCCCTGTGAAAAGATGCTATACTTGTGGGGGTGACCACATGGCGAACGTATGTCCCATTATGGCTCAACCCCAAGTAAATCCTAGTAGCCAGTACTGCACTATAGAACGGAGGTACACCAATCACACCGCGCAAGATTGCCCCTACAATAAGCAAACTGTTAGGCAGACGTACCCACAACCATACCCTCAACAAGGAAGATACCAAAACCAGTACCCACCTCAGCAGTATGCGAGGCCTCAACAAACCTACCAACCCTACCAAAACCAACAAAGGCCTCAACCTGTGCTAGCACAACAACCCCCTGCTCCAGCTAATGTGATTCCGGTAAAGTATGCTCCTGCAGAAGAAAACCTGAATAGAGCTATAGTCCCTGTAACACCAGTGCTTTCAGAAAGTGATCCCAGTGACCATAGTTTTGATTCTACACATGTTGATAGCCCCCAGGCCTACTACATGCAGTCTCCTGAACATGGTGAGTCCTACTATAGTGAAGAGCCAAATGAACCTAGTTGGGAGTCAGATTACACAAACGCCATGTACGCAAACCCCAACCCTAGACCCTAACCTAGGCAAGTAAGACCTCCATTCCCTAGAGGACCATGCGACAGATGTCAAGGAGATCATCTCATTCGTGATTGTCCCGTGCCTCCACCTACACAACCCCGGTCAGTGACGATCCAGGGCTTTTGCCAAGAATGTGGAAAGGAGCATCTCTTACGAGATTGCCCAAAGAATCCCAATAATATGCCAAAAATCACTCCTATCAACGTTATTGGGTTAGTTGTAGACTCCACAGGGAGTGTGACTTCCACTGCACCAGTACAAGTAATCACTAGAGCCCAAGTGTCACTCTAGCACAATGGTGAGTACCAACGTGAGGAGATACACCTCATCAATGTCAATCCGTGGAGACGTGAGGACCGGTATGAAGACCGAGAGCAAGTGATGGCACAAGTGCGTGAGTGAAAGCACACAAGCATGCACACACATACACACACACGCGCACACAGTAAGAGCAAGGAGTGGAACAATGGAAGATCTTCGATTATACAAGAGCTCTCTTACAAAGCTGAAATCTACAACAAGCCAACCTCAAAAATGAGCTCTCCAGCCCTTTTTATAGTTTTTGAGTGGTTTTGGCCGTGTCCAGACCTAGTGTCCGGCCTAGTTAAAAAATAGGTTCCAGGGCTTATTTGGGGGCTCAAACGGAGTCTAAAAATTATGAAATTTGGTAGGATGGTAGTTCTAATACTCCTCAAGCTCGAGGACTCCTCGGCTTGAACAAAATGGAGTTACAAAAATGGAAAATGGTATTTACAATGGTTTTTAGTGATAAAAATCACCATTTTTGTAGGGATTTCTTCTGAAAATTTGACAGGTGCTTCTTGGAGCTCCCTACTTGCTCCTTCTTCTTGTGTGTCCACTTCCTTGATGCACTTCCATTCTTTGTCCTTGATCTTGAGCTTCAACACTCCCCCCCCTCTTGAGTCTGTCGTCCCTGACAGACCCTTGTTGTAGTGGTCGTTCCATGTAGTACGTTGAGAGGTAACGTCCTTTGCATCCAACAGGGGCGATCCCTCTTCCCAATGTATCTTGGTCGTTTGTCTGGTTCTTCACTTTGCCACTGTTATCTCTTGCAGTTTGTAGTCCCTTTGTACGTACTTCTGCCTTGTATTCCATCTGGGTGGTGCATTTGTGAGTTTTCCAAAACTGCTAGCTGCTCAAAGGATGTGGTCAATGTTGATTGTGAGCAACTCTCGGTGGTGGATGGCTTCCTTGCTCTTGTTGTTGTCATCTTGATGTCGTCTTTTCATAGTTTTCATGCCAAGTACTTGTAACCCATAATGAATGGTGGGTAAGTGCATTAGTGCATGGGTTGAACAAAATATGTGCCTTGTGCATGGCCTTGTAATGTGGCCCTACATCTGCGTACTTGGAAAATGCATGGCAAGAAGTATGGTGCAAGAGATTGGGTCTTGAGCTAAGTGCTCAAGGGTATGCTGACGAAGAGGTTTCCTAATCTATCATGGTTATAGTGTTGTTGAAACATACACGTCTTACCATGGTGAAGGGTCCGTTGATCTTCATCTCTTCGTGTTGTGGTTCCCTCATGGTGTTTGACCGTCGGCTTGTCCTTTTTGTTGAGGGATGTCCTTGCTGGAAGTTCGCTCATGAGCATTTTCAAGCACATAATCTTCTCTTTTTTTTTTTTTTTTTTTTTTTTTAGAACACGATTGCCTCAAACAAGAAGAAAGAGGTTAGTATCAATAACATATTTTGCAGGTGAAAATTGTGTCTCATGTGCCTGGGATTTCTCAATTGTGTCTATGCACGGCCCTGTAAGGTGGCCCTATATTGATGCATACTTTGGAAATGCATGACCTGAATGGTGCAAACGACTGGGTTATGCCAAAGGCACATGGTTGCTGCTGGTCGAGGCTTTTGATGTTACTTGTATACTTGATGAATTCTTTGATTGGAGGTGTCTATCGGATCTCGAAATGATGTAATCCTCCGGATTGGAACCCATTTTGGAATAGGGTTTGGTACTGTAGAGATCACCTTAGGCCACTTCATCTTTGGATGCTTTCCAAACTTTGGTATCCCGTGTGGTTGGCCTTTTGGTTCTGTGGTTGTTGTTGGTGCTTTTGGCTTCCAAACCCGTATCCTTGATGATTGCCTGCTTACTTTTGCAGAAGGGCTGAGTGTATCTTCGTTTGTTCTTTGTGTTTTGTTCTTACCCTTTGCTTTCCTTGGCTTCTTTGTTGAGACCTTTTGCACGGTGGGGAGCATAGGCCGTTGTGTATGTAAGAGCTTCTTGGGTACCCACATCTGTAATCGCCCGTGTTGAGCTGTAGCTAATTTTTTAGGCACCCAAATTTGTACATGATTGTGGTCGACCTTCTTTGATAGCTTCGGTACCCAAATTTGTTGGATTCGTCGTGCTTGAGCCTGTCGTAGGTGCTTGGTTCTTCTTTCTTCATGGTCGATCTGGTTGGGTGGGAATCTTTGAGGCAACGTCGATGGTTGCACTCCTTTCTTTACCCAGATCTGTGTCATGCCCAACACTTCTTTCCTCTTGAAGGCTCTTGGTCTATTTGATAGACTGGCTGTCTTGCATTGTTTTGCGTGCTTCTGAGGTTGAACTACTGTGGATGCTTTACTCTTTGAAAAACAAGAAGAAGGTTCATCTTGCCTTTGCGACTGTCCGTCCGTGATTGCGTTTGTCTGGATCATAGAGCTTTTGACATCTACAACATCTTGTTCGAGAAGATTAGCCTTAGAGGAAAGAAGAGAGTGTGTGGTGTCTTGGTCAGTGGCCATGCAATTCTCCAATTCTAATGTAATGCATTGATTATATACCCACACTTGAAGAAGTTGACTTCTTAGGTTCAAGTTGACAGCATGGTCGTAAATCCAATCTTGGCCCAAGACAAGTGGCTCTGTGAGGTCCTCATCATGACACACTAGCATTTTGACTTTTATTGGAACATCTTGAAGGTAGATGGGAAGTTCCACCTCGCCCAAACAGGGTGTTTCCACGCCTCCCAATCCTATGAGATAGGCTTCTATAGGCTTGATGTCCAAATGCAGGTCTTGGCAGTATGAAAGTCTAACTGCACTAGTTGCTGCTCCTGAGTCAACCAATGCTCTCACAGTCCTTACACTCTTTCCTTGTCCTACCTCTATAGTCACAAAGGGCCGTCGATCAATTATTCGAGAAGTAGTTATGCCCGATTTTTGGCACATGTCCATCTGATATTTTGGAGCTTTTGTGTTGACATCTAGGCCTAGCCGCCGTAGCTTATTTCTTCTGATGCGCTCTCTCGCCTCTGCTTGTGCTTCTTCTCTAACCCTTAACTCCTCTTCTTTTCGCTTCTTAGCAGTGTTGAGTCTCATGAGCATTTCCTCTGTAAGAGGTTCTTGATATAACTTGACTCGGCATCCACTAATATAGTTTGGTAGGACATCACCTTCTAAAGTGGCCAATTGAACTGCGCCGCTAGTGGAGAGTCTATTAATGATCATGGGTCCATATCCTCGTTTCTCCAATTTGCGGGCATGTTGCTTTAGCGTATACACCAGCACTAGATCTCCTTCCTTCAATCCTTTATCCTTTACATGGGCATCAAAGTATGCCTTTTGCCTTTTCTTTGCAGCATAAATGCCTGCTGCTGCCCGTAGCCTCGTCTCACCTAAGCGTTCTAGATCAAAGATCCTAGAAGACAACTCATGTCCATTCCACTCGTACTCTTGTGCTACTTTCAAGGCTGGGATTAGGAAGTCCAATGGTAGCACGGCATTCTGTCCAAAGACCATCTGAAATGGGGTAGCATTGAGTACCGTTTTGTAGGCAACTCGGTATGCCCAAACAGCATGATGAAGTTCCTCATGGGCTTGTTGCAACCAACTAGTATGTTCATCGTCCTCGACACAACAAGCTAATACGCCCTCGGTATCTTGCTTGTACATACTTCCGGCCAATATTTGATACTTTTGTGATCTTACAATTTCTTCTTTGCTTGTTTTCACATTTTTATTTGCAGGCCCAAAGGTTAGGACTGGTACCAACTTATTTGCCCATTTGGGAACAACTTCTAAATTGAACAGATAAGCATCGGGCAATTCATCAGACACTCCTTGCGGTGGCTCTCCTGAAGTGATGCGAGAAAGATGGTCTGCCCTAAGATGGGTTCTACCTTTCCTGTCAACAACTTCAAAGTCGTATTCCATTAGTAAGAGAAACCATCTCACCAAGCGGCCTGTATTGCAAGGTTTATTGACCAAATATAGTAAAGCTTGATGATCAGTGAAAAACTTGAACTTATTGGCCAATAGATAGTGTCTAAACTTCTTCACAGCATATACCATACCTAAGCCTTCTCTCTCTGTTGTGGTATAATTTCGTTCAGCTGCATTTAATTGCCTACTAGCATATGCTATCGGCAAATCCAGGTTTCCTTCACCTGTGGGTTGTGCTAGCACACATCCTATTGCATGATTGGAGGCATCTACATGGACATGAAAGGGTTTGCTCCAATCCGGCGTAGTCAATATTGGTGCTGTGCACAAACGTCTTTTCAGCTCGTTGAAGGAATTCTCGCATTCCTCGTTCCACTCAAAATTTGTTAACAACCCATAAAGAGGTTTAGCTATGATGGCATACATGTGGATAAACCTACGGTAATATCCACAATGGCCCATAAAGGCTTGTACCTCTTTAACGTTCCTTGGCCTGGGCAGCTCTGCTATTGCTCTTACTTTGTCCTCATCTGTTGAAATTCCATTCTTAGAAAAAATGTGACCTAAGATTTTACCTTGTCTTACCATGAACACACACTTTTCTGGGTTCAGACACACTCGATAATCTCTACACTTGTTGAAGATTTGTCTGAGCTCAGGGATGTGGTAACTTCTCTGTTGGGAATGCGCACATAAATCATCCACATATACTTCTAAGCTCTTCCGCAAGAACTCCTTGAAGACATGACACATGAGCCTTTGGAATGTTGCCGGTGCATTGGTGAGCCCAAATGGCATCACACGAAATGCAAAGATTCCCCATTCTGTGGCAAAGGCCGTTTTGTGTTGATCTTCGGGGGCAATGGCTACTTGGTTGTAACCTGAAAATCCATCAAGGAAGCTATAAACTTCCTTGCCTGCAACACGCTCCAATAGATGTTCGGTGATTGGAAGTATCTCTGATCGTAGCGGCATTAACTTTTTTAAGGTTAATGCACACTCGCAATTTCCCATTCTTCTTGGGCACCACCACAATGGGGGACACCCATTCAGTGTGCTCAATCTCATAGATGAATCCAGCTTCAATCAGCCTGTCAATTTCATCCTTTATTTTGGCTGCATAATTGTCATTGTATGTGTAGGGCTTTTGTTTAGTGGGCTTGGCATCAGCGGTCATCGGAATCGTATGAGAGCAAATCTTTGGATCTACTCCTTTCAAGTCTCTATAGTGCCATGCGAATACATCCCTATATTCCCTTAATAGAGCTACAAGCTCTGCTTCTTCTTTTGCACTTAGGTCATCTCCTATGTACGTACATCATTCTTCGTTCCCTTCAATGGTCACTACAATTTTTTTGGTCTTTTCCTTATTGTCATATGCTTCTCCTATAATGGCCTCTCTCTTAGGCATTCGTACCAAAATTTTTCGGTCTTCCACTTCATATTTCTTGAAATTTTCTGGTACTTCAAACAACAATTCTTCCTCTTCTTGTTTCACTGCTTTTCTTTTCTTTTTCTTTTGACCTCCTTCACCTCCTTCCTTTGAATTTATCGTTTTAATACTCGTGAGGGGTTCTTCTTCTTTTTGGGTTAACACTCCTATGTCCTCTAAATAGTGTTCCTCTGAGTCAAAGTAAGTATCCATCACAATGGATTCTAGATCGTCATCATTCTCTTCTTCTTCTATGAACTCACTAGGATCACACTCTTCCAACAGGGGCTGACACATGAACACTGAAATATCATAACCCTCCTCATCACAGTGAGGTGTCCATTGTCCTTCATTGACTGCTATGTCCATGGTAGCTAAGATTTCTGCCCAACCATGAGGCTCAAATTCCTCATCTGGAAATATCATCGATGTATAGGCTGGGTCTTTTATTGGTCTATCTCCTGGGGGAGTTCCTTCTTCTCTCGCTTTTAGGCACTTTTCCTCTTCCTCTGCGACCTTGCACATCCACAAGTGAGTATCTTCATGCAGCCAGGATGGATCAAGTGAACTTCCAGAATGCACAGAGATTGAATCTTCTTTTGCTTTGTGGATAGGGTTCCACTGTAGGGGTGGTACATCTCTGAAGGTGTAATCCTTCAGATTGACCTTGGTTGTGACCCCTAAGTGTTGTAAGTACAAGGAGTTGGTTCCCCAATCCTGTACTATTTGCAATTGTCGTAGGAACGGTCTTCCTAGGATCATCTCGTAGACATTATTTTTTTCAAAGTCACATATAGCAAATGTATGTTCAAAATCTACACCACAAGTAGTTAGAGTTATCCCTTCGAGCAATCCTAGAGGTCTTTCAAAATGACCATCTGCCATTTGAAGTTTCATTCTAGTTGGTCTTAATGTGGGTTTGCCCCATCGCTTCCACAAGGAAGTGGTTGCAATAGCAACTCCAACACCTGAATCTACGATTGCTTTGGTTGTGTAACCTTGATAGGTGATTGGAAGATACGTATTACCTTCTTCACCTTCGCTCATGTCTCCTATCTTGTCGAGAGGTATCTCTGGAACTTTTTGCTTAGAGCCTACTTTTGGCATATTGGATTCAAGTTCTGGAACCTGATCCTTCACATGATTCCAGAGCTCAGGTTTTGCTTTGAGCAGCTCTTCCACAGTGAGATGACATTGAACCTTAGTGTTCTTCACAACATCAGTGTTTCTTGGAATCACTGAGTCTTCATTTCTTACCAATATTGTGGGAGCTCTGATCTGGAGAGATTCAGATTCCCAAGGGCCTGTGAAATGAGGCAACTCTTGTAGAGAATTAGATTCAAAATCTAATCTTTCATCTTCTTGTTGCTCTGCTTGGTCTCCATAGATAGAAGGAATGTCTTGGGGAAATTGATCATGAAGATCATCAATCTCAGGAATAGGAGGGGAATTACCCTTCTCCTTGGCCCATTTCTCTTCCTGTATTTCCCGCAAGAACTCTTGAGAGTACTGTTGAATTGAAGGAGGTATTCCAACATCCATGGAATTAGGAACATAAGCTCCAATTGGTGGTGAGCTTCCTCTTTCAATAACTGGTTGAGCCTGTGGAGGTAAAGGAACTTGTGGTTTGTTTACCAACTGCTCTATTTTTTCTAGTAAGCCTTGGAAATGCAAATCTGATTTGATAGAGTTTGTCTGATTGAACTTTTGACTAGTCTCAAGTATAGCCTGAGCTTGTTCCACCATTTTCATGCACATTTTCATCCGTTCAATCTCTAAATCTGCTCTCGGGTAACTCTTGTCTAGGTTTGCAGCTATTGGCCCTTCTTGAAGACGAGCCTGGTAGGCCTTGAACATCATGTCCAAGCCTTCTGGGGTTGGATCTGCAAGGACAGACCCTGATTGCGGTCTATTTACAATGGGCGGTGGGGTGGAATGAGGTGGAGTGGATGGAGCTTCAGCATGCGAGGGGCTTTGAGATGTAATGTCTTCTATTTTTGTTTTGGCATCTTTTAGACTTTCTTCTATTTCAGATATCTTTTTGTTCCACTTGCGATTAGCCTTCTCTCTGGTATCCTTCCATGTTCTTGGTTTCCTCTTACTAGGTTCTCCTGCCTCACTTGACTCCGATTGCTCAGATGGTTTTGCTTGTTGTGCAGCCTGTGCCCTAGTAACTACCTGTACAGGAGCCACATTATTGCTACTTGAACTTGAATCTGCCACTAAGCCTACCACGTTGATGGGTGTGACCTTGGGTGCACTAGAGCGATTCCTGGGACACTCTCTAGGAAGATGTTCCTTGCCGCACTCAGGACAAAAGCCTTGTATTGTGATGTTTTGTCCTAGTCCCAGAGCTGGTTGGTGGGGACATTCACGAATGAAATGATCACCCTGACATCTAAAGCATGGTCCTCTAGGGGCTTGTGGTTTTACTTGTCTCACTTGGGGCCTAGTATTTGGATTCGTATACATGACATTGGAGTATTCTTGCTCCCAATTTTGTTCCATAGGTGGTGTCTCATATTGACACTGAGAAGTCTCACTTTGCTCAGGTGACTCTATATAATAAGCATGTGGACTATCTTCATGGAATTAGTCTGAACCATGAGCGTGAGAATCATTTTCTGGTATCAATGGGGTTAGTGGCACCAATGCTCTATTATGGTTCTCCTCCGCCATCGTATATTTAACTGGGATCACATTGGCAGGAGCTGGCGGTTGGTTTCCTAGGACTGGTTGTGGCCTATATGGTGCCTGATATTGCTGCTCGTATTGAGGTTGATATTGTTGTGGCCTATAATATGGCTGTTGGTACTGATTCTGAAACCTACCCTGCTGGTAAGGTTGCTGATAATTTTGTCTAACAGCCTGCCTGTTATAGGGACAATCTTGGGTCGTATGATTTGTATATTTCCTCTCAATGGTGCAATATAGAGCATTAGAGTTTCCTTGGGGTTGAGTCGTCAACGGACAAACATTAGCCATGTGATCTCCTCCACATGTATAACATCGCTTCACTGAGGTGACCCTTGGCATTTGTCTATTTTGGACTCCTAGCTTTTTGGCCACTTGCTCAGCTATCTCATCTATCTCAGTGGAGGTTCTAGAGGTATGACTTGTAGAACTATCAGAGTCCTTATAGAGTTTGGACAGTCCTAACTCCTCACCCAAGTTGTCTTCTATGTCAATGCATATCCGTATACAATCTTCTATGGATCTAGGCTCTTTCAAGTATACATATGACCTTAATTTTGTGCTCAATAGGCCATCTAAAAACAGTGCCACCTGTTTGGCTGATGTGGGTAATTCTGGTACAAGGCATCTTTCCAAGTACTGTCTAAATCTTCTTCCTGCGAGTCGCACTGTTTCTTGGGGTGTCTGCTTGAAGCTGTGGATCAAGGATGATGTGTTATGCCTGATACCGCTTTTGGAAAATTCCACAATGAATTCTTCTAGCAGCTGGCCTATCTCTCTATAGTTGCGACTGTTTAGAGGTTGAAACCAAGCTAGGGCAGTACCCTTAAGAGTCAAACCAAATGCCTCGAACTGGGTGAATAAGTCTTCAACCTGTTCAGCTCTTAGCACTTGTTTGAACTCCGCCACATGATCATAAGGATCTCCAAATCCATCAAAGTAGTTCTTCATTGTCTTAACCACTTGAGAGGGTCTAAGGGTTCTTGAGTGCTCTCGTGGTCTAGGCAATGGAAAATCATGATCATCTCTTTGATGCCTATAAACTCTATGTCTCTCCCTTTCAGGTCTTTCCGTTCCATATCCTGATCTGTCTCTGCCTACAGTGTCTGCAAAGCTTACCTCCGGTCTCTCTCTAGTTCTTTCCCTGTGGGTTTCATGATCCTTGGATGATCCGGCTCCTTGGAGGCCCTGGGAAACATTAGATCTTGGTGGAGGGAAAATTGATTCACCTTGCCAAGTGTAAGCATGTCTGTCATGATCTGATACTAAGAATAATTTTTGAGATGTGTGATCTAGATAGACAGCTTTCCCTGGTGTCTCTGGGTCCTTGAATTCATAGATGGTGACTACTGGGCTGGGTTGATCTGGCCTAAATCTCCAAAAGGCTTCCTCCGTTTCTCTATTCACGAATAGTTCTATGTTTTTATTATCTTGAGGAATCCATTCTGGAGTGAGCACTCTGGTTAAGACTGACTTACCTCTAGGGGTCTTGGGTTCTCTTCCTAGGTCTCCTTGCTCTAGGTCTCCTATCTCATTCTCAGGAATGATATTTCCAAACTCATCTGTCCTATCTGGTAAGTTGGTAACCACATACATGGTTCCTTCCTTATCAATGTAAGCACCCTCTTCAAACTTGACCACTGGGTGTTCAAGTCCAAAGGGCTGGTTAGGATTCTTGAGTTGAACCACTAATCGCCTTAGACCGTCCTCATAGATGCGAGCACCTAATTGGTTGGTCCTGATATACTCCAATTGGGTCTTATAGGGACCTTCTGGTGTCTGTAAATAAGCAGTGCCTGAGCTACGTGTGGGTCTTTCCATGCTAAAAGACATTTCTGAGTCACTGGTTTCTGAACTTCATGTGTAAGGATAACCACTAAGCTGTTGAGCCCAAGACTTGGCTGTATGGTTGACACTAGCCTCAGATGACCTAATGCTTTGTCTATCCTTGCCTAAGTGTCTGCCAGATCTCGGGTTCATAAGCCTTGGCTCCTAGTCCCAAAGTTCTCTTATATTGCTCAAAATCCTTTGGAACACCTTGGTTTTCCAGTTCAGGGTTTTGGGGGTTAAAACAGGGAAACAGGATCTCTCTGGGAACTCAGAACAGGCGATACGATACCAGATTTTCCATGATACGATACCTTTGTCTTACACGATACCCCTTCAGACGATACCACCTAGACGATACGATACCACTAGGATAACTACGATCGCGATACCAACCTCACGATACGATACTGAGTTCTTGAGCGATACGATACCACGGGATTGGACGATACGATACCACTAGAATAACTACGATCGCGATACCAACCTCACGATACGATACTGCTCTCTTAGACGATACGATACTGGAAGTGGTCACGATACGATATCTCTAATTTGCACGATACGATACCAGAATAAGAGACGACACGATACTCGGTTGACCCACGATACGACACCACTAGGTGGGCGATACGATACCAGAAATTTGACGCGATACGATACTAGTATAGTCCACGATACGATACCTGTTTGCAAGCGATACGATACCGCACAATAGACGATACGATATCTTCCAAGCGATACGATACCAACTTGGCCGACGATACGATACTGCAAGGTCAACGAGACGATACCAAGTGGACCACGATACGATACCACCGGGGCGACCGCGATCGCGATACCAACACTTGACGATACGATACCAGAATGGTATCGCGATACCTCAAGTGGGCATGCACGATACGATACCTCAACAAGTATCGCGATACACGGGAGTTCTGGTATCGCGATACCACAACTCAACCGGACACGATACTTGGAGATTTTGACACCCAAATTCAAAAATTTTTGCAGATTTGTGTACCTTGTGTCCTCCTTGTCACTTCTATCAGCCTGTAGATGCAAAGTCACTCTCCAAAGTCACGATACAACGCTCGCGATACCAGGCGCTGTTCCTCTCACGTCGCGATACCACCGCTCAGATTCTGGTGTTTTTGAGAGTTTTTCAGTGTTTTTCTTCAGCGTTTTTGGTTCTCAGCTCCTCCTAAGCTTGTTCCTCACGGCCGCGAGTAAAAAACGAGTGAATGTAGTGGCGAAAATGGAAAAAATCAGAGAATACGAAGAGGGAAGAAGATGGAGATGATGACAAAGATGAAGAAGGAGAAAAACTCAGAAACTGAACTAGAAATTGTGATTTTTTTACCTTCCAACGTCGCTACTCTACGTCTTACCGTCACACGCTCGTCCTCCAAGCTCTCTCCCCGGCAACGGCGCCAAATTTGGTGTCACTCTAGCACAATGGTGAGTACCAACGTGAGGAGATACACCTCATCAATGTCAATCCGTGGAGACGTGAGGACCGGTATGAAGACCGAGAGCAAGTGATGGCACAAGTGCGTGAGTGAAAGCACACAAGCATGCACACACATACACACACACGCGCACACAGTAAGAGCAAGGAGTGGAACAATGGAAGATCTTCGATTATACAAGAGCTCTCTTACAAAGCTGAAATCTACAACAAGCCAACCTCAAAAATGAGCTCTCCAGCCCTTTTTATAGTTTTTGAGTGGTTTTGGCCCTGTCCAGACCTAGTGTCCGGCCTAGTTAAAAAATAGGTTCCAGGGCTTATTTGGGGGCTCAAACGGAGTCTAAAAATTATGAAATTTGGTAGGATGGTAGTTCTAATACTCCTCAAGCTCGAGGACTCCTCGGCTTGAACAAAATGGAGTTACAAAAATGGAAAATGGTATTTACAATGGTTTTTAGTGATAAAAATCACCATTTTTGTAGGGATTTCTTTTGAAAATTTGACAGGTGCTTCTTGGAGCTCCCTACTTGCTCCTTCTTCTTGTGTGTCCACTTCCTTGATGCACTTCCATTCTTTGTCCTTGATCTTGAGCTTCAACACCAAGCCTTGCAACAGAACCAAAGCGTAGGCCAAGAAAAGAGCCCAGATGTTAGTGAAACGGAGAGCATGACAAAGAAGAGGACTAGAGCTTGAAGAGATAGTCGTGAAAGAATGAAAAGGCAATGGGCAAAAAAGATGAGTGAACTCGAGGAAAGCCTCAGAGAAACAAAGGCCAGGATAACTGAACTCACATCTCAAACTCCCTCTCACACTACCCCACCTCCACCATTCCCAACTCCATCCGACCCGCCACCTTCCAACCCGCCTCACCTAATTCCACCACCCCCTAGAGTAGGATCAGTCCTAGCAGATCCCACTCCCGAGGACCTTAATATGATGCTTAAAGCATATCAGGCCAGAATCCAAGAAGGGCCAAACGTAACTGATCATGAAAAGTGTTACGCTAGAGCAGAACTAGAGCTAGAACGAACCAAAATTTGTGCTAAGATGGTGGAATTGGCTCAGACCATGTTTGAGGCCAGTCGCCTATTTAACATCTCTAGTTCAACGAAGACACAGTTGCACTTTGATGGACTGTTAGAAAGAATAGAGAAGCTGATTGCACAATCAGAAAAGGAACCTGCCTCTCAACACAAGGACAAGGCAAGTGAAAGAGTAAGCATTCCTGCCCAGGAAGCCTATGTGCCTGAAGCCTATGTGCCTAACTCTACGGAGCCAAACACATCATCTTCTATGAATCGGTTCACACCAAAATTCCTACGCGAGATTCAAGAAGACAAATGGGCTAAAGAGAGTGAAGTCCCACCTCCTATTGAACTTGTGGATGATGCACACGACCAATTCCCACAAGACATCCCATCCATTTATGAGGAGCAGGAGAGCACCCAATCTCAAGAAAGATTCGACTTTGAGTCTAACTCTCTGCAAGAATTACCCCACTTCACAGGCCCATGGGAAGCTAAGTCTACTTGTATGAGAGCACCCACGGTCATGGTACAAAATGAGGACTCAGTCATACCTAGGAACACAGAGGTAGTGAAAAACACTAAAGTACAATGCAACCTCACCTTAGAAGAGCTACTCAAAGTAAGGCCAGAGCTATGGAAACATGTAGCCAAACAAGTACCAGAGATAGCAAAACCTCGTTCCCAGGTAGGATCCCAGAGAACAGTGCCAGAAATACCATTGGACAAGATAGGAGACATGAGTGAGGGCGAAGAGGGAAACACATATCTTCCTATCACCCATCAAGGATACACCACCAAGGCCATTCTAGACTCACGCGCAGGTGTTGCAATTGCTACCACTTCCCTATGGCAGCGTTGGGGCAAGCCAACACTCAGGCCCACAAGGATGAAATTGCAAATGGCCGATGGTCACATAGAGAGACCCCTAGGGTTGTTAGAAGGAATAACTCTCACCACCTGTGGTGTTGAGTTCGAGCACACATTTGCTATATGTGATTTTAGCAAAATCATGCCTATGAGATGATTTTGGGAAGACCCTTTATGCGACAGTTGCAAGTGGTACAAGATTGGGGAACCAATTCTTTGTACCTGCAACACTTAGGTGTTACGACCAAAGTGAATCTCAAAGATTACTCTCATAGAGATGTCCCTCCTATCCAATGGAATCCCATCCATAGAGCCAAAGATGATACAAAATCGGTGCATTCCATAGGGTCAGGATCCTCATGGATGCATGAAGACACCCAATAATGGATGTGCAAAGTAGCAGTAGAAGAAGAGAAGAGAGAAGAAGCCAGAGAGATAGGTGCAAAAGAAACACATAGATCAATTCAAGACCCAGCCTATGCACCTGTAGTCTTTCCTGATGAAGAATTTGAACCCCACGGCTGGGCAGAAATCCTAGCAACAATGGATGTAGCCATCAATGAAGAACAATGGACACCCCACTGTGATGAGGATGGCTATGACATTTCAGTCTTCTCCATAGAGCCAACTATGGGAGAGGCAGTGTTAGAAGAGTGTGAACCTAGCCCTGATGCATTTGAGGATGCAAGTGACTCCGATCTAGAGTCAATCATTATGGACCCACCTTTTGCATCAGATGAAGAATACTTCTATGAAGTAGAATTTCAACCCCAGAGGCACGGAGAGCTTACAAATGATGTAAGGCTAGCCACGCATGTAACTCCTAAGGAAGAAGGAAAGAAAAGAAAGAAGAGAGAAGTCACACAAGCAGCGGAAGAATCTTTGTTTGAGGTCCCAAAAAATTTTAAGAAGTATGAGATAGATGACAGGAGAGTCATGATCAGAATGCCTAAACGAGAGGCGCAATCAGGGGAGGCCTATGATAACAAAGAGACCACCAAGAAAATAGTAGTAGCCCTAGAAGAAGGAGAAGAGAGATGCACATACATAGGCCATGACCTGACAGAAGAGGAAGAACAAGAGCTAATAGCCTTGCTAAGAGAATACAGAGATGTATTCGCTTGGAGTTACAAGGATTTGAAAGGTGTTGACCCAGATATATGCTCACACACAATTCCCATGACCTCAGACGCCAAATCCTCTAAGCAGAAGCCATACACATACAATGATAATTATGCGGCTAAGATCAAAGAGGAGATAGATAGACTGGTAGAAGGTGGATTCATCTATGAAATTGAGCACACTGAGTGGGTATCCCCCATTGTAGTGGTGCCCAAGAAAAATGGGAAGTTGCGTGTATGCATTAACTTGAAGAAGGTCAATGCAGCCACAATTCGAGATAACTATCCACTTCCTATCACAGAACATCTCTTAGAAAGAGTAGCGGGCAAGGAAGTGTACAGCTTCCTTGATGGATTTTTGGGCTACAATCAAGTAGCCATAGCTCCAGAAGATCAGCATAAGATGGCTTTTGCCACTGAATGGGGAATTTTTGCCTTTAGAGTAATGCCATTTGGGCTTACCAATGCACCAGCAACCTTCCAGAGGCTAATGTGCCATGTATTTAAAGAGTTCCTGAGGAAGAACTTAGAAGTCTATGTTGATGATCTTTGTGCTCATTCCAACATCAGACAAACCCATATTCCTGAACTCAGACAAATCTTTGACAAATGTAGAGAATATCAAGTCTGCCTAAACCCACAAAAGTGCGTTTTTATGGTCAGGCAAGGCAAGATTCTAGGACACATAGTGTCAAAGAATGGCATATCCACTGATGAAGAGAAAGTAAGAGCTATTGCCGAGTTACCTAGGCCTACGAATGTCAAGGAAGTACAAGCTTTCATGGGGCATTGTGGTTATTACCGACGGTTTATACACATGTATGCCATCATAGCAAAGCCTCTGTATGGACTTTTGACTAACTTTGAGTGGACTGACGAATGTGAGAATTCCTTCAATGAGCTTAAACGGCGACTATGTTCTGCAACAATCTTGACCACACCAGATTGGAATAAGCCTTTCCATGTTCATGTTGATGCATCTAATTATGCTATTGGGTGTGTACTAACGCAGCCTCTCGGTGAAGGTAATATGGATCTTCCAATTGCCTATGCTAGTAGACAATTGAATGCAGCTGAACGAAATTATACAACCACCGAACGAGAAGGATTAGGCATGGTATATGCAGTTAAAAAGTTTAGACATTATTTTCTTGCAAATAAGTTTAAATTTTTTGCTGACCATCAGGCACTGCTATATCTCGTGAACAAGCCATGCAATACAGGTAGATTAGTAAGATGGTTTCTCTTACTAATGGAATACGACTTTGAGGTTGTGGTAAGGAAAGGTAGGACTCACTTGAGAGCAGACCATCTCTCTAGACTCACATTTGGAGAAGCTCCACAAGGAGTGTTAGATGACCTTCCTGATGCTTACTTGTTTAATTTGGAAGTGGTGCCACAGTGGGCTAAGCCACTAGTGCCAGTATTGACATACGGGCCTAACCATCCAGTAATAAACACACAGGATAGGGAGGTAGTAAAAGCCCAAAAGTATCACATCATGGCAGGAAGTATGTACAAACACACAGATCAAGGGATCTTGGCTTGTTGTGTGGAAGAGGATGAGTATGCTAAATGGTTGCAATTGGCACATGTAGGTGCATTAGAGCAACACTACTCAAAGCAACGAACCCTACAGACTCGGAGTGCATTGGCCTACTATGGAGGCTGATGTCCAAAAGTTGTGCAAGGAATGCCCAATCTGTTGCACTAAACCACCTGTGGAACATGCCACTCTTTATCAAGTGTCCATAGTGCCAGATTGGAGTGAACCACTAGTATCCTTCTTGAGGACGAAAACATTCCCTCCAGACATGACTCTGGTTAGGAAAAGAAGCCTAGACCAAGAAGCCCTAGAGTACTCACTCATTGGTGATAATCTCTACAAGCGTGGTAAGGATGGTTACCTGAGACTATGTGTCCATGAGAGTGAATATCTTAAGATCTTGGAAATTGCTCACCAAGGTGTAGCAGGAGGACACTTTGGACCAGATCGGGTGATCAAGGCAATACTATTTGCGGGCTTCTGGTGGCCGACCCTTCACATGGATGCACATACCTATGTGAAACGGGGTGATGTCTGTCAGCAAACTCAGTATCCTATACGCAAAGACGAGATGCCACTGAAACCTATGATGGGTGGACGTGCATTCTCTAAGTGGGGAATAGACTTCGTAGGTCCTATTAATCCTCCAGCTAAGGGTTCCCATGCTGAATATATCATTGTTGCCACGGACTATCTAACCAAGTGGGTAGAGGTAAAAGCCACAACGAAGAACGATGCTCAAACAACAGCTAGGTTTTTATTTGAGAATGTGTTCACTAGATACGGGCTACCTATAGAGCTAGTTAGTGATAGAGGCACTCACTTCTTGAATGAAGTTATTGAAAATCTGCTCCAAGAATTCTTGGTAGTACATAAGAAGTCTTCCCCCTATCACCCTCAAGCAAATGGCCAGGCTGAGAGCACCAATAAGATCTTATGCAATGTACTGACAAAATTAGTGAACAATAAACGCTCTGATTGGGATCAACATTTCATTGACACCCTCAAATTAGTGTCAGAATCTTTAGGAGTTCCGGAGGCTGTCCACACAGCAGTCCGCCAGTCCGTGAGGTATGACAAACGCAGAGTTGACACATTACCACGCACAGGTAAGACTATCAGGATACCCGTCACAGAACAAGAAGTACCCATTGAAACCACAGCTACCCCCACCACCACCATTGACCCCTCTACTGAAACCTTCGTTCAGACATCACCCATCTCACCCCAGCATCCCCCATCACCACCTTCTCCACGCCCACCACCACCTCCCACCATGGAAGAAACGACAGTCATCACCTCTACCTTCACTTATAACCCATCCTCATTCACATCATTCTCATTTCGAGAACCCACCTCACAAGACACCCTCTTCTCTTTTGTCACCAATCCCTTGTACACTTCAACCCTTCTATCCTCCGAACCCATAACTGGCCATCCCATAATCCCAAGTGTGGTTGGAAACCCAGCACCCACAGAAGGCACCCTGTGTTTCCCAGCCTATCCCCCAATACGGGTACCTCCATTCCATGACCCTCACTTCCCAATTGGCCCCTACACCTCTTTCAACCTGACCTCACCACCCCAATACCCATCCTTTGTGGAGCAGTTCATCCGCTCTCCAATGTTTCAGAGGCACATTTCCCCGATGTTTGCAACGACATCAATTTACACGAACACCACACTCACTTCACCTACCATACCCACCTACATGGTAGCCCCTATACACACCACTCTATCTGACCCAATGGATATTTCACCCACCATAGCACCTCTCCCCACAATTCCACCCTCTTCCCCTCCACTACCCCCCACCTCACCACTCACCACATCATTGGCACACACAGCATTCACTACCCCCCTCCCCAATCCCACCTCCCCTGCATTTCAAACTTTTCCCCTTGCATCTCATAATGTAAATAGCACGTTCAATACATTACTTCAGTGTGCACATCAACTACAACAGGAGCCGATAATCTTGCAACATTCTACAGAAGAAGTAGAGACCCTCCGGAAACAGGTGGCAGAACTGCAAGCACGCCTCTTACCATATGAAAGGCCACCCACGCCCATTGAAGAACCAGAACCTGAAACAGTAGTGGAAATCCCCGTCGATGACAGCTATGAAGAGCCGTACGAGCCAATGCCAACACCCGGTGGTCGGACTACAGAGGAAGGACAGGACACTTTAGAAATTCAAGTTCCAGATTGGGTCAAAAGGGTCGAGAAAGTGGGTAAGACACATGATGATCGCGTTGCCGTGGCAAATGCAATCTCTCATAAATCTGGAAGAAACTGTCCTTCGGTCTTCTTACTTTCAGAACCTATCCCACCAACTGTTAATCACAACATCAGAGTCGCAATACATGCCTTATTTTGTCTTGCTACATGATTATAATGCAGAAGTTAAACGAAATACAGGGAAGGAGCCCACATTTGCCACTCAATTTGAGCCAGAGGACTTATCGACAGATGCACGTGCTGGCTCGATCTTCCAACCTAATTGGCATGCACGTCTACTAACCGATTACCTTGAGATGATGAGCACCTGGGCAACCATGCCACTGTATATCAAGTATAATCCATGTTATTGCCCAATGGTACGTCGCAGATCATGGCAAGCATTTGCGATCAAGGTACGCAACAATAAAGAATGCTCGGCTTGGGTTAACTATCCACATTTTGCTCCACCTCGAGGGACCCCAACCGTAGCCTACATGATATCAACAATTCGGCACTGGTCTACACGTCTAAATAATGTACCCGACATAGCAGCGAAAATGTGTATGAAAATATTCGAGCTCATGACCATTGTCTTCAAAACCTTTCGGATGATACAAGCTCCATACATCTCTGCCCCTGGATTCTCTCAAGGTAACAAGGATTTAGTCTATGACATGAGCCAGACTCCCTCAGTCACTATAATCTTTGCCTGGCATGCACGAATAAAGTACTTACCTGCATGCTTCAAGCAGACATTTGAGGAAATGTTCTCTACGGGATTCTGGGAATATCATTCGGAAATTTTCATTCCCAGACCAACACATTTGCTACATCTATTCGTAGTAGAACAAGCCATCCATGCAGATCAGTTACGTCTGCCACATCCAGACATTCCAGGACCAATTGATTGGGATCGCATGATGACAGATTTGGCCAGAGGACTACGCATACAAGAACATCAACTTGCCACTCAGGTTGTGGAATATTACATCCAACACTCCCAGCAACAAGGGTCTGTCAGGGACGACAGACGCGAGAGGGGGGGGGGTGTTGAGAGCAGTATGGGCACCCAAGGACTGACTAGACAAGGAAGCCAGTGGAGAGAGTCAGAGCGAGGTGAAGGATTAAGTAGACAGAGTAGTCGACGCAAATCTGGCAAATAGGCCCTTCAAATTTTTCCAGATCAACATCTTTACAACAGTGATTCTCATCACTAACAATCATTGTAAATACCATTTCATAATTTTGTAGCTCCATTTTGTGCAAGCTAAGGAGTCCTTGAGCTTGAGGAGCTTTAGAAGTACCTACCTATCAGTTTTCATATTTTTTAGACTTCGTTTGGACCTCCAAATAGGGTAGAGAACCTAATTTTTAACTAGGCCGGACACTAGGTCTGGACACGGCAAAAACCTAGTCAAAAACTATAAATAGAGCTAGAGAGCTCATTTTTGAGGGGGGGCTTGTAATTGATATGAACTGGTAAGAGCTTTTTGAAAGCAATCTAAGAACTCCATTGCTTCTCACTCTTTGTCTTGCTGTGTGTGCGCGTGTGTGTGTATGTGTGTGCATGTTAGTGTGCCTCTCACTCACACACTTGTGCCTTCACTTGCTCGAGGTCATCATACCATCCTCATGTCTTCCCGGATTGACATTAAAGGAGGTGCTACTCATCACTGAGCTACAACATAGCACAACAGTTGTAACTTTTTTATTAATACAAAGAAGCATGTGTGAGACATAGGGTATGTCGCTGAACTGTGAGTCTAGGTGAATGCTTGAAGTGGAGCGTAGCGCATTGTTGGAACTCTGAGTAGTTTGTCTCTCTGTGAGTTAAGTTCAGTAATGTATTAAGTTGATGAAGTATTAAGTTAAGCGATCATTCGGTAAACAGTTTAACACTGGCACCATCTGTGGGAAATGGAGTAGCCAGTTGAAGAAAAGGTTAAGGAGCAAAGAAGAATCCTTTGATATATGCCAATAATACGTTCCGGTGAATCTTATCCCAAATAACGAAGTGATCCACATCCTTGGGCAGTTCCAAATTTGTTGGGAACACCCTCTGGTGGTAGAAAGGAAGAACAATCAAGTTCAGTTGTAGAAGGTCCAGTGAAGCAAGCCAGTGGCGATTTCGGTGGCAGTTCGGTGCTGTGCAGAAGCAGTTCGGTTGCTTGTGACGGTAATCCGGTGCGTTCTGATGATAGTCCGGTACATTTTGAAGATAGTATGTTAGTTTTTAGTGGTATTATGGTGCTATATGGTGACAGTTCAGCACTATCCAGTGACAATTCAGTGATCTTCAGTGACAATTCGGTATTGTCCGGTGATTATTTGGTGCTCTTCAATGACAATTCGGTGATTTTCGATGATAGTGCGTTATTGTTCGGCAGGAATTTACTACATTTAACATTTTTAGGTGCAAGTTTAGCCAATTTGGACACTAAGGTTGAGAAAGGGCTGTTAGATTTTGAGCTAAGTAATCGGCTCAGAGACATTTTTGGATCGAAAAATTGGCAAAGTGACCATACGGTCCAGGGACATCAAGAAATCAGTCCCCAAAGTTTAGGCAACATGAGTAGTTCACAGCAACAACAACAACAACAACAAATCATCCCACCGCGTGCGGTGCCAGCCGGAGTCACGTACACAAAATTTGGAGGTTTTCCGAGAGATGATCCCGATGCACATGTGCGGACATTTGAAATTAATTATGTAGTTTTGAATTACCAGCAGACCCTGCCTATAAAGCCATTGTGTTCCAGTCAACTTTGGTTAATGAAGCTGCTCGGTGGTTAATCGAGTATGACTTGAATCATTTCCGGCAGTATGATGATGTGAAGGATGTATTTCTGCAACGATTCCGATTAAAGAAAAACCCAGTAGAAATTTTTTATTACCTGCAGAATAACAGGCAGAAGCCATACCAGAATGTACAAGATTATGCCACTCTATTCCGGACTCATTTATGGCAGCTACCGTCAGCGCATGCCAATTTACCAGATGACATCATTACTCAATGGTTCATAAACGGATTAAATCCCCAATTTAAATAGATCATGATCATACGATGTGTGGAAGGAATGACCTTGGATGCCGTAATCGCTATGGCTTTATAGTTAGAAAATAAAGTGGGTGGATTCACTGAAGATCTAGAGTGGCTGAAGGCATCCAAACATTCCCATGAGGATCCTTTGAAACAAATTTATTGTACTAAATGCAAAAATACACGACATAGTAGCTCAGCATGCGCTCTGAATTAGATGTACTGTGTTATTTGCCACACAGCAGACCATACTACAAAGACTTGTCCTTATAACGCAAAGGTACAGAGTAGAGCGGCTATCAATGTTATCATTCAGGAACAAGGGCAACCGGCCAGTCATTATGTACCACAACAAATGAGGAATACTCCATACCAAGGATACAAGAATTATCGAGGAGTACAGTCAACAAACTTTGGACAAACGCGGTGGAATGCGGGTCCATCAGGTGAAGGTGCATCTCCTCCACCACCTAAATGTCATTTTTGCAGTGAAATAGGGCATATCCGTAGGTACTGTAAAGATGCAGCTGAGTACGATAAAAAGAAAAAAGAACGACAACACCCGATGGCAAACATGGTGTACATTTCAACAGTAGACACTCAAACAGCAGTGGTACAAAGACGCTCGGGAAAGCAATTACAGCCAGCTGCAGAGATTTTTGAACCTAGAATTCGTGAACAGCAGAAGGTTTTTACTAAAGCAAGTAAGTGGGAAACTTAGGAACAAACTATTTTTCCTGACCCAGTTCTAGTGATGCAGCAAAGCATACCGCAGGCAGTACCGGAAGGCAGAAATCTGACCCAATTAGTATCGGAGTCCCCACTAGACACCGTATCAAAAACAGCAAAATTTGATCCGGTGTGGGATGTTTTATCCAAGGCGTCCATTACACTACCATTGGGATAATTATTGGCTTTGGTTCCTGGTGTGCGCCAACAGTTCCAGCAACAGGTCAGTCCAGGACCTTCATGTGCTCCTTCGATAGCCACAATTCAGCCCGAACTTGATTCGATAGTGGCTCATACGGTGCCCTTGATTACAATCTGGTATAAGAATCATAAAATCACTCAAGTATTAATTGATGGAGGTCCCGGTGTCAAGATTGCAACAACAGCACTTTGTCAACGGATGGGATGAACACAAATCATACCTGTCCAATTTTTTGTCCGGATGGCTGATCAATCCCGAGTTCATCTGGTTGGGTTGGTGCGAAATATTCCTATTACTCTTCAAGGAGCTGTATTTAAGATGACCTTTGTTGTTCTGGAATTACCCGAATCCAGCCTTGACTATAACCTGCTCTTTGGATGACCATGGTTAAAGCAAGCTAAGGTCGTTCAGGATTGGTCAGCACATGAATTGATTTTTAAGAATAACCACCATAAATATGTCATTCCACCGGACGACATGAAGCCTTGTGACTTGCATGCACGACCATACGTAGCCGAACTGGTACACATGCTGGATGGTCTTTCAGATGATGAAGAGGAAGCTTTTCTTAAACCCAACAAGGATCTGATGGCACTCGGAACTGTGGACTTACAAATGGTTGTAGATAACTGGAGTCTGGCGGCCTGTACGATCGTACCACTGATCGGAGAGCCTGAACAAAGTGTAGCCACAAACCTTGGATGATACGACGCTCCAACAATTGCTTCAGCCAATTGATGATTTGACCATGCCCCAGCAGTTCTACGTACCGGAAGACCAATTGGTTACCTGCAACTTAGGTGATGAAACTAATCTGTGGCAAGTGAAGATCAAGGCGGGACTAGCAGAGACCTTCCAAGATAACTTATTGCAGTTACTATGTGAATTCTTTGATGTATTTGCATGGGATTACCATGATATGAAGGGTTTGGATCCGCGCATCTATCAACACAGGGTTATGCTGAAACCCAATGCTCGGCCCAGCTATAGGATGAATCCTCACTATGCGGCCCAGGTCAAAGCAGAAATGGATCGATTGCTGAGGGTTGGGTTATAGCTGGGTTAAACAACCCAGCTATAGGATGAATCCTCACTATGCGGCCCAGGTCAAAGCAGAAATGGATCGATTGCTGAGGGTTGGGTTTATTGTCCCTATTGAGCATGCGAAGTGGATTTCCCCCATTGAAAGTCCCCAAGAAGAATAAGAAATTACGGATATGTGTGGATTACCAGAAATTAAATGCATCAACAATACCCGATCCATTCCCTCTGTCGTTTCTGGACACAATGTTAGATGATGTGGCAAGTCGCGAGATGCACTCCTTTTTGGATGGATATAGTGGTTATAACCAAGTACGAATGGCAGAGTAGGACATTCCAAAGATAGCATTTATAACAAATTGGGGCATTTATGCGTGTACAGTGATGTGGTTTGGTCTGCGAAATGCTCCAAGTACATTTCAGCGCTATATGCAGGAAGTTTTCTCTCCTTATCTAACCACATTCATGAGAGTTTACTTGGATGACTTCTCCTTATCCGGTGATACTTCGGCGCATCTGTACCATTTACGGTGCTATTTTTTAAAATATCGAGAATACCATTTGTGCTTAAACCCAAATAAATCTATATTCTCGGTATCTTGCGGCAAGTTTCTCGGGCATATTATCTCCAAACAAGGGATCCAAGTTGACCCAGATAAGGTGAAGGCAGTACTGGAGGCACTTGCTCCCAAGGCACCCAAAGAAGTGATGCGCTTCTTGGGACAAATCCGGTGGCATGGGAGACATTTGCAGCGGCTTGCTCATCTGGCTACGCCACTCAATCGACTGATAAGCAATACTCCTCATCAGTTTGAATGGACTGCGACATGTCAACTCTCTTTCGATCGGTTGAAATCACTGTTAACACAGGCTCCTATTTTACAAGCGCCAAATTGGGAACTCCCATTTCATGTCTTCATGGATGCATCTGACATTGCAATTGGCAGTGTGTTGATGCAGCAAACAAAAAAATGGTTATGTCCAGTGTATTATGCGAGCCGCAGATTGGCTCCAGCAGATCGCAATTATTCAATCACTGAACACGCGCACTTGCCGATTTTCTATCTCGGTTAGATTCCAGTGAACTTTCGAAAGGAGTTGATATACCACACATGCTATCTATGCAACAGAGACTGTATAGGATGATCAACAAGAATTGCCAGTAAAATGCTCCTATTATGACACTTTGATGCTTTTCTTGACCAGTGGATGTCCTCCTTGCACGACCTCTCTTGCTGCTTGCCGGATGCATAGTAGACGATTCCGGCTAATTGTAGGGCAGTTATGTTACATGGATCACTCGGGAGTGCTATTGAGATGTGTTTCACCACACAAAATTGCTTTAGTAATCACAATGGCTCATTCTACACCAGCTGGAGGTCATTTTGCGATTGACCTCACCCACCAAAAGATTCTACAGAGCTAGATTGGGGATCCAAGATACCTAAGATGGGTGAGAACCAAGTTCAAGAGACTGAGGTTGAGAGCAAGGCAAGTCCATAGTCTAGTTGCCAAGAAGCGGAAAGGCAAGGTTCAAGATACCAAGGTTGAGAGCAAGGCAAGTCCATAGGCAAGTGGCCAAGAAGTAGAAAGGCAAGGCTCAAGACACCAAGGTTGAGAGCAAGGCAAGTCTGTAGGCAAAGTGACCAAAGAAGTGGAAAGGCAAGGCTCAAGAGACCAAGGTTGAGGACAAGATGGTTCAAGAGACTATGTGAGGGTGAGGACATCAATCCAAGGGGAGAGCAAGGATTGATCATTGAGGACAATGATCTCTAGAAGGGGAAGAGAGTGTTAGACTCAAGATATAACTGGCAAGAGATGGTTGAACCACACCCTAAGAGGGAGGATTAGGAAGTAATCCTCAACCATGGCTTTTGGGGCAAGTGGTTAGCCCATCATACTCCTAGCTGGTAGGTCGTGAGTTCAAATCCCACACCTTGCCACATCGTCGTTGAATTTATGTGTTGTAGTCTGCTAAGAGCACAGAATAGGTCACAAATTGATCGTCATTTGTGCCTATCCATCGATGAGACATACTTCGAAAATATTCTGATTTGATAATAGTGTCCTTAATCTTAGACATTGACTCAATCTGGACCACTACTCGATCGTAGTGCATACTGGTCGTTTTCTCGAGTGTCTGCATCCATTCTAGGGCTTCTACCTCTAGTGTATCCAATCCCTCAAAGGTTTTTTGGCCACCCGACATTGGCATAGGAACATATGGCTCCTCATAAGACTCGTCTACTTTTATGGGTACCAATTCTTCCGCTTCTGGTTCGATGATTGGGGAAGGTTGTCGTTCATACTGAAGGAGCTTCCTTTGCAATTCCCTGTGGGAACTTCGAATCAGATTGAATCGGAGGGAAAACGAGATTGGGTCCTTCTGCACTCTGTCTGGGTAAGTGAATCGTAAATGGACGGACACGTCTGGTCTGAGGTGGTGTCACCTCTGGTGTGAGGGTGGCACCCCTTGCTTGTGCATAGGGTATTTGAACAACACCCCTCATCTTCTTTGAAGGTGGCCCTGTTGTTGATAGCCTTCTCTGGAATTCTTGAGCTCTGGACCACACTAGTGCTCTTTGAATAGGCACATCATAAGCTAAGCATCTGTAAATGATCCTCGTTAGCGCACAACATCCATGAAGCACATTCTTATGTTTCTTATTCCAGCGTTGATGTGCTAAATGGATTTGGTCGATGATCCAATGGGGTAGATTGATTGTGAGGTTTTTTGTCTCCGCTAAGTACAAGCTAAACCAAATTCTTTTGGGTGGCATGGTGAAGTGCTCCTGAGCTAGGAAGCGAAGTGTTGCATGATCGTGCGTAGGTGGAGGGCGATGGTCGGCATCATAGCTACCATATCTTTTAGCTTGTTGAGATCTTTGTGCTTCATTCTCACGGGAATCAATGTTTTTGTCTCTGTGGGGATGTGCATACCATTCATGTCCAAGGCCTCCCATACTAAATTGAGGGTAAGTTTAAATCTTTTCAATTCATGGCCTGGTGTTAGCGATGGGAGAACAAATGTACTATCTCCCCCTTTGGCTCTACTAGGGGTGATCATGCTAATCAAGTAGGAGCAGCATAGAAAATCAGGCTTAGGTAAGAGTGCTCTAAAATAGTTGTCCAAGCCTGCCTTCGTCCATACAGATCTCATTACTTCTGCATCCTGATATTTCTTGAATTCACGGGTGAAGAAATGATACCTCCCCCACTTTCCATTAAATTCTAATTCAGCTTCCCAGAAGTATGTGCCTTCTCCTAATGGGGCTGCGACATCACTGAACCAGTGTGCATGTTTGCCAACTTGTGACGTGTGTCCCTGCGGAGGGTTCTGAATGGGAAGGACATGCACCGCCCTGAGTTCTTGAGGCCTCTTGGTGAGTTGTGGTTCGAGGAGGAGAGTTTCAATATCCACAATTTGGGCATTGGATCCCGCCTAGGAACTAGTGCCTCCTGCTTCTGCCATATTACTTCTTGTTTGCTGGTTCTATGAGAATATAGAAGCATAAGTTAACATTGTAATGGACAAGATAGAACAATTGTTGTCCCCGTTACAACATTAACATAAGGTTAGTGATAGGTTAGTAGGTTAGTGAGTGCTCGGTGATTGTGTGAGTAGTTAGTGAATGAATAGTCCTATGAGCTAAATGGAAAGATGCAGTGTAAGGATGATGCAGTTAGTAGGTGGAGATGAATTTACAAATGGGGGTCGGGGGGTTTATTACAAGCTTTGGGTTGCCAAACACAGTCGACGGCTTTTGGTTTTGACTTTGTGGAGACTCTAGAGGGCTTTATAAGAGTGTCTGCTTGGAAATGAGGCTTTTTAGGGACCCATTTACAAGTGGTTTGGCTCGTGCTCATGGGCGAATACGTGTTTGTGTGTCTCGAATAAGAGTGGGTATCATAAGTGAGTGAACCATGTTGTACATGGTGTGGTCTGTGTGTAGCTATTTGAGCTCGCAAGCAAGCCTTAGGCACCCAAACTTGTCTTGATTGTGGGTCAGCCTTCATTGACTTCTTGGGTACCCAGATAGATTTCACTTTAGTAGATGTATTCTTAAGAGACTTCTTATTAGTGTCCTATTGTTGATCACTAATGTGAAGTTTAGCCCGTGGTTGTGACTAGACCGCAACAGGATGCTCGCCTTTCTGCACCCAAACTTGTTTTGATGGTTGAGACACTGTGCCTCATACTTTCTTTTGGCTTCAAGCATAGGTTATCTGCTTCTTCTACATTTGATCCGCCTTTGGTTGCTGCCTCCCTATGGCCTTTGGAAAAGAAGGGATTTCCATCGTATCCTTGACTTCTTTGTTGAGACAATCATCCCTCTGCATCACATAGTTTTGGACAAGAATAGCATAGTCATCTTCATGTGTACCCCTGGAAGGACCAGGAGTTTGTGCCTTTCCTAGCTTCTTGAGTGCTTCATTTTCTAACTCGTGTAATGCGGTTCTGATTTACCCAAACCTGAAGAAGTCTACTTCTTAGGTTTAGGTTGACTGCATGATCATAGATCTAGTCTTGGCCCAAGACAAGAGGCTCAATGAGGTCCTCATCTTGACACACTAGTACCTTAACTGTCATTAGAACATCTTGAATGTAGATGGGAAGTTCCACCTTGCCCATGCAAGGGTTTCCACGCCTCCCAATCCTATGAGATATGCTTCTCTAGGATTGACACTTAATTTCAACCTTTGATAGTAAGAAAGTTTAACAGCACTAGTAGTTGCACCTGAGTCAATCAAGGCCCGTACAGTCCTTGCACTCTTTGCTTGTCCTATTTCTAAGGTTACAAAAGGACGTCTATCAATTATTCTATGGGAACTTACACCTGAGACTTCGCACATAGCCATATGATATCCTGGATCTGCATAGACATCTGTCCTAGGTTGATCTCTACCTTGTCTTCTCAATTTCATTCTTCGGATGCGTTCCAATGCTTCTGCCTGTGCTTCTTCTCAGATTCGCTTCTCCTCTTCTTTAAGTTTCCTTACAGTAGTGAGTCGATTTAACATCTCCTCCGTGAGAGGTTCCTAGTATAATTTGACTCGGCATCCGCTAATGTAACTGGGGAGCACATCGCCTTCTAGAGTAGCTAATTGAACTGCTCCACTCGTTGAGATCCTATTGATAATCATTGTTCAATAGCCTCTCTTTTCTAACTTCCGTGCATGTTGCTTCAAAGTGTAGACTAGGACTAGGTCTCCTGCTTTCAAGCCCCTATCCTTCACATGGGCATCAAAGTATGCCTTCTATCTTTTCTTAGCTGCATATATCCCTACGGTAGCTCTTAGTCTTGTTTCGCCTAATCGTTCAAGGTCAAAAATTCTAGAGGAGAGCTCATGGCCTGTCCAGTCATGCTCTTGTGCTACTTTCAATGTAGGTATTAAGAAGTCCAATGGTAGCACTGCATTTTGGCCGAACACCATCTGAAAGGGTGTGGCTTGGAGTACCGTTTTATAGGAAACTCTATATGCCCAAACAGCGTGGTGTAGCTGTTTGTCCCAATCATAGCGTTTATTATTCACTAATTTGGTCAGCACATTGCATAGAATCTTATTTGTGCTCTCAGCCTGTCCATTAGCTTGTGGATGATAGGGGGCAGACTTCTTGTGTATAACCAAGAATTCTTGGAGAAGATTTTCAATGACTTCATTCAAGAAGTGAGTGCCTCTATCACTTACTAACTCTATTGGTAGCCCGTATCTTGTGAACACATTCTCAAATAAGAACTTAGCTGTCGTTTGAGCATCATTCTTTGTTGTAGCTTTTACCTCTACCCACTTGGTTAGATAATCTGTGGCCACAATGATGTATTCAGCATGTGAACCCTTAGTTGGGGGATTAATAGGACCTACAAAGTATATTCCCCACTTAGAGAATGCACGTCCACCCATCATAGGTTTCAATGGCATCTCATCCTTGCGTATAGGATACTGAGTTTGCTGACAAATCTCACACCTCTTCACATAGGTATGTGCATCCATGTGAAGGGTTGGCCACCAAATTCCTGCAAATAGTATCGCCTTGATCACTCTATCTGGTCCAAAGTGTCCTCCTGCTACACCTTGGTGAGCAGTTTCCAAAACCTTCAGATATTCACTCTCGTGGACACATAATCTAAGACATCCATCTTTTACACACTTGTATAGATTATCACCAATGAGTGAGTAATCTAGGGCTTCTTGTTCTAGACTTCTTTGTCTAGCCAATGTCATATCTTGAGGGAATGTTTTCGTCCTCAAGAAAGCTACCAATTGTTCACTCCAATCTGGTATTAAAGACGCTTGATACAGTGTAGCATGCTCCACAGGTGGTCTAATACTACAAACTGGGCATTCTGTACACCACTTGTGTACGTCTGCTTCCATAGTAGGCCAATACACTCCGATCCTCCTTAGTGTCTGTAAAGTTCTTTGCCTCGAGTAGTGTTGCTCTAATGCACCTAGCTACATGTGCTAATTGCAACCACTTCGCATACTCATCCTCTTCCACACAACAAGATAATATTCCTTGATCTGTATGCTTGTACATACTTCCCGCCAGGATATGGTACTTTTGGGCCTTTACTACCTCCCTATCTTGTGTGTTTATTACTGGGTGATTAGGCTCGTATGTCAATACTGGCACTAATTGCTCAGCCCATTGAGGTACAACTTCCAAATTAAACAAGTACGCATCAAGAAGATCATCCGATACTCCTTGTGGGGCCTCTCCCGATGTGAGCCTAGAGAGATGGTCTGCTCTCAAATGAGTCCTACCTTTCCTCACCACAACCTCAAAGTCGTATTCCATTAGTAAGAGGAACCATCTCACCAATCTACCTGTATTGCATGGATTGTTTACCAAGTACAACAATGCTTGATGATCAATAAAAAATCTAAACTTATTTGCAAGCAAATAGTGTCTAAACTTTTTAACCGCATACACCATGCCTAGTCCTTCTCGTTCAGTGGTGGTATAGTTTCGTTCAGCTGCATTCAATTGTCTACTAGCATAGGCAATTGGAAGATCCATATTACCTTCACCAGTAGGTTGTGCGAGCAAACATCCAATAGCATAATTGGATGCATCCACGTGAACATGAAAAGGCTTATTCCAATCTAGTGTAGTCAAGATTGGTGTTGAGCATAATCGCCGTTTAAGCTCATTGAAGGAGTTCTCACACTCATCTATCCACTCAAAATTGGTCAAAAGTTCGTACAGAGGCTTTGCAATGATGGCATACATGTGTATGAAACGTCGGTAATAGCCACAATGCCCCATCAAAGCTTGTACTTCCTTGACGTTCTTTGGCCTAGGTAGCTCTGCTATAGCTTTCACTTTCTCCTCATCCATGGATATGCCATTCTTTGACACTATGTGTCCTAGAATCTTGCCTTGCTTGACCATGAAAATGCACTTTTCTGGGTTCAAGCAGACTTGATATTCTCTACATTTGTCAAAGATTTGCTTGAGTTCAGGTATGTGTGTTTGTCTAATGTTTGAATGAGCATAGAGATCATCAACATAGACTTCTAAATTCTTCCTCGAGAATTCTTTAACCACATGACACATCAGTCTCTGAAAGGTAGCAGGCGCATTGGTAATCCCAAATGGCATTACTCAAAATGCAAATATGCCCCAGTCTGTGGCAAAAGCCATCTTATGCTGATCTTCTAGAGCAATGGCTACCTGATTGTAGCCAGAGAATCCATCAAGGAAGCTGTACACTTGCCAGCTACTCTTTCTAAGAGATGTTCAGTGATGGGAAGTGGATAGTTATCTCGAATAGTGGTTGCATTAACCATCTTCAAGTTAATACATACACGTAACTTTCCATTCTTTTTGGGCACCACTACAATGGGGGATACCCACTTAGTGTGCTCAATGTCATAGATGAATCCAGCTTCAACCAAGCGATCTATCTCTTCTTTGATCTTGGCAGCATAATTATCATTATACGTGTATGGCTTTTGTCTAGAGGGTTTGGATGGGGATAGTGTGTGAGCATATGTCAAGGTCTACACCTTTCAAGTCCTTGTAGCTCCAAGCGAATACATCTTTGTATTCTCTTAGCAAAGCTACCAACTCTTGCTCTTCTTCTTCCGTCAGGTCATGTCCTATGTACGTGCATCATTCTTCTCCTTCTTCTATGGCTACAACTATTTTCTTAGTGGTTTCTTTGTTATCATAGGCCTCTCCTGCTTGTGCATCACATTTAGGCATTCTTATCATGACTCTCCTATCTTCTATCTCATTTTTCTTAAAGTTTTCAGGGACCTCAAACAAAGATTCTTCTTCCTCTCGTGTGACTTCTCTCTTCTTCCTTTTCTTGCCTTCACTCTTAGGGGTTACTTGTGAGGCTAACCTCACCTCATTTGTAGGTTCTTCATGTCTCTGAGGATGAGCTTCTACTTCATAGAAATATTCCTCATCTGACGCAAAAGGTGAGTCCATAATGATTGACTCTAGATCCGAGTCACTTGCATCCTCGAATGCATCAGTGCTAGGTTCACATTCTTCAAGAACCGAATCACCCATGATTGGCTCTATTGAGAAGACTGAAATGTCATAGCCATCCTTGTCACAGTGGGGTGTCCATTGTTCTTCATTGATGGCTACATCCATTGTTGCTAGAATTTCTGCCCTGCCGTGAGGTTCAAATTCTTTGTCAAGAAATACTACGGGTGCATAGGTTGGGTCTTGAATTGATCTATGAGTTTTCTTCGCACCTACCTCTCTGGATTTTTCTCTCTTCTCTTCTTCTACTGCTACCTTACACATCCACAAGTGAGTGTCTTCATGCATCCATGAGGATCCTGATCCTATGGAATGCACTGACTCAGTATCATCTTTGGCTCTATGGATGGGATTTCATTGGATGGGAGGGACATCTCGATGAGAGTAATCCTTGAGGTTAACTTTGGGCATGACACCTAAGTGTTGCAAGTACATAGAATTGGTTCCCCAATCCTGTACCACTTGCAACTGTCGCATAAATGGTCTTCCCAAAATCATCTCATAGGCATGATTTTTGCTAAAGTCACATATAGCAAAGGTATGCTGAAACTCTACACCACAAGTGGTGAGATTTATTCCTTCTAACATTCCTAAGGGTCTCTCAATGTGACCATCAGCCATTTGCAATTTCATTCTCGTGGGCCTGAGTGCTGACTCACCCCAACGCTTCCATAGGGAGGTGGTAGCAATTGCAACTCTTGCGTGTGAGTCCAAAATTGCCTTGGTAGTGTATCCTTGATGGGTAATGGGAAGATAGGTGTTTCCTTCTTTTCCTTCACTCATGTCTCCTATCTTGTCTAAGGGTATTTCTAGCACTATTCTATGAGATCCTACCTGGGCACGAGGTTTTGCTACTTCTGGCACTTGATTGGCTACATGTTTCCATAGCTCTGGCCTAACTTTGAGTAGCTCTTCTAATGTGAAGTTGCACTGTACTTTAGTGTTTTTCACTACCTCTATGTTCCTAGGTATGACTGAGTCTTCGTTTCTTACCATGACTATGGGTGCTCTCATACAAGTAGACTTAGCTTCCCATGGGCTTGTGAAATGGGGTAGCTCCTCTAAGGAATTAGACTCAAAGTCTAATCTCTCTTGAGATTGGGTGCTCTCCTGCTCTCCATAAATGGAAGGAAGTCTTGTGGGAACTGATCATGCGTGTCATCCACAAGTTCAATGGGAGGAGGAACTTCACTCTCTTTAGCCATTTCTCTTCTTGAATTTCTCGTAGGAATTCTGGTGACTACCGATTCATAGAAGAAGATGTGTCTGGTTCTGTGGAATTAGGCACATAAGCTTCTTGGGGAGGAAGGCTTATTCTTTCACTTGCCGTGGCTCTTCCTTGGGATGTGGCTTCCTTATCAGATCTTGCAATTATGCTCTCCAACTTCTCCAACAGTCCATCAAAGTGCAACTGTGCCTTAGCTGAGCAAGAGTAGTTGAAGAGGCGACTGGCTTCAAACATGGTCTGAGCCAACGCTACCATCTTAGCACAAATCTTGGTTCTCTCTATCTCTAGATCAGCTCTAGGGTAGCACTTGTCATGATCTGTAACATTTGACCCTTCATGAATTCTGGCCTAATATGCCTTAAGCATCATGTCTATGTCTTCAAGAGTGGGGTCAGCTAGAACTGATCCTACTCTAGGGGGTGGTGGGATTGGATGAGGTGGGATGGAGGGTGATGGAGCAGGTGATAGGGATGGAGGTGGTGGTGGTGGCATGTGAGAGTGTGGTTGAGAGGTGAGTTCAATAATTTTGGCTTTTGTTTCTCGTATGCTTTCCTCTAATTCGCTCATCTTCTTAGACCATTATCTTTTCATCATTTCTCAGCTATCTTTCCAGGCTTTCGTTCGTTTCTTGACTATGCTCTCAGTTTCACTAACCTTGGCACTCTTTTCTTGGCCTAGACCTTGGTTTTGCTGCAAAGCCTGAGCTCTGGTGACCACTTGCACTGGTGCAATGGAAGCTACACTTCCTGTAGAGTCTACTACTAACCCAATAACGTTGATAGGAGTGATTTTTGGCAATCTCGTAAGAGTAACTGGGGTTGTGTAGGTGCAGGCATTGGGAAATCACGAATGAGGTGATCTCCCTGACATCGATAGCACAGTCCTCTAGGAAATGGGGGTCTTACTTGCCTAGTGTTGGGGTTCGAATACAACACATCAACTACTTGACTCTGGAAAAACAAGTTCTCGGCACTAGTCTGCTACACACAGACAATTGACTTCTAGCAAATTTCATATCTATCACTGCTCTACTGAAATAGAGTATAATTTTAAAGATTATAACCTACAATAGACAAAGTTTTACGCTTGCGCTGAACAGATTTAGGCAAAAATCATCATTACGAGTCTTTTAAAACAGACCTTACAAGATAGAAAGAGTTCATGAGAACATTCGAGTACTACAAATAGTAAATCATTACATGATTGATTCGGCTTGGCTCAAATATGTATCTGCGCTATTACAAGAATGAAGAATCTCTCTTCTGTTTTTCTTCTACTACTTCTGTCTTCTCCCGCTCCTCCTTTTCTTTCTTCTCGCGCGAACCAAAACATAACTTATCACTTCTAACGAAGTCGATGCTCAATTAAAATATAACTGTCTGTGAAAAATCCTAAAAAGCAACATCCGAGTTAGAAGAAATCTGATTCAGCAACAATCTGATTGAGTATTCTCCAAATTAGCAAAGTTTCAAAATTCAAATTAACTATATATCTTCAGGATTCCTCTACCCTCAACACCTAGGTTGAGTTCTAGAGTTGGGATTTGCATACATGACATTTGCATACTCTAGCTCCCAACTAGAGTCACTCGGATCTTCATAGTAATATGACTCGTTATGCTCTAGTGACTGCATGTAGTAAGCTTGGGGACTATCAACATGAGTAGAGTCAAAGCTATGATCACTGGGGTCACTTTCTGAAAGCAATGGAGTGACTGGGACTATGGCTCTATTTAGATTTTCTTCTGCGGTTGCATACTTTACTGGAATTAAATTAGCTGGAGCAGGGGGGTTGCTGTGCTAGAACTGGTTGAGGTCTCTGTTGCCCTTGATAGGGTGGCTGATAGGGTTGCTGGGGCCTACCATATTATTGTGGTGGGTACTGGTTCTGGTATCTTCCTTGTTGTGGATATGGTTGTGGGTATGGTTGCCTAACTGCTTGCTTGTTGTATGGGCAATCTTGTGCGGTGTGATTAGTGTATCTCCGTTCTATGGTGCAGTATTGGCCACTAGGGTTCACTTGGGATTGAGCCATAATGGGACATACATTTGCCATATGATCACCTCCACAAGTATAACATCTTTTCAGTGGGGCAAACCTTGGTATTTGTTTACTTGAGACTCCTAACTTCTGAGCTACTTTCTCAGCGAGTTCCTCAATAGATGTGGATTGCGTGGAAGAGAGGCTAGTAGAACTATCTGAATCTTTATAGATTTTTGAAAGCTCCAATTCCTCCCCTAGATTATCCTCAATGTCGATGCACATACGTACACACTCTTCTATGGTTCTAGGGTCCTTCAAGTACACATATGATCTCAACTTTGTACTCAGCAGTCCATCTAGGAATAAAGCCACTTGTTTGGCTGGAGTGGGTAGCTCACGAATAGGACACCTCTCTAGGTACTGCCTAAACCTTCTTCCTACCACGCGAACTGTCTCTTGAGGTGTCTCCTTGAAGCTATGGATCAATGAGGAAGTATTATGCCTTATACCACTCTTAGAGAATTCAGTGATGAAAGCCTCTAGAAGTTGGTCTATGCTCCTGAACTGTCTCTCATTCAGTGGTTGAAACCATGTAAGGGTTGTGTTCCTAAGGGTTAGACCAAAAGCATTGTACTGCGTGAATAGGTCCTCAACTTGTTCAGCTCTCAAGGCTTGCTTAAACTCGGCCACATGATCATATGGGTCTCCAGTGCCATCGAAGTAATTCTTCATGGACTTAACTAGTTGTGTAGGTCTCAAAGTCCTCGTGTGATATCTAGGCCTTGGCAAAGGAAAATCATCAGCATTTCTTTGGTTCGTTGGGGCTCTAGGTCTCTTAATTTCCACTCTATTCGTCTCTGTTCTCATCCTTTCTCTTCCCAAGGGGTTGGAAAAACTTACTTCGGGCCTATCTCGACTCCTATCCCTTTGAGCTCCATGAGCTTGGGACGTTCCCGCTCCTGGATGACCATAAGAGACATTAGATCTTGGTTGGCGAAAAACAAATTCACCCTTCCAAGTGTAGGCATGCCTACCATGCTTAGTGACCACAAGGATCCTTTCTGAAGTATTGTCTAGGTAAGTCACTTTGTCTGGGCTATCCAGATCTTTAAAATCATAGATTGTGATCGTTCCAACCTCATTCGGCTGATCAGGCTTATACCTCCAAAATGCTTCATCGGTCTCTTGGTTCAAGAGCATATCTATGCTCTTATTGTCCTGGGGAACCCACTCTGGTGTGAGGATTCTAGTGAGAACTGATTTGCCTCGAGGGGTTTTAGGCTCCCCACCTAAGTTCCCTTGCTCTAGGTCACCTATGTCCGTCTCTGGGATCACATTCCCGAATTCGTCTGTTCTATCTAGGTGATACTGGTTACTACATATATGGTTCCTTCTTTGTCCCGGTATGCTCCATTTTCAAACTTGATTGCTGGATGTTCGAGTTCAATTGGTTGGTCAGGGTTTTTAATCTAGAGCACAGATCTTCCTAGGCCGTCCTCATAGATGCAAGCACCTAATCAGTTGGTCCTAAGGTATTCGAGTTGCGTCTTGTAAGGGCCTTCTACCCTTTGTAAATATGGCATACCTAAACTTCCGGTAGGTCCTTCCATACCATGAGACATCTCAGACTCGCTAGTTTCAGAGCTAGGGTAGTGCAAATAGTGGCTCAACTGTTGGGCCCAAGACCTAGCAGTATGATTAACACTAGCCTCTGAAGACCTAAGACTTTGTCTATCTCTCCCTAGGTGTCGTCCTGATCTAAGGTTCATATGCCTAATTGAATAGCCCCAAATTTCCCAAGTACAACCTCGTTGCTGAGTTCTTTTGTATTAAGCACTTGTTCTTTTTTAATTTTCCTTAGGATTTCACTTCTTGTCCAATCAATCTTCGTCGTGAGGAATACTTAGGTTTTATCATATTTGAGTTTGGTCGCTTGATTTAAATTATTTTCCCTTATGTTGTTTCGCAAATGTGATCTCTTTGTACTTGCACTTGAGTGATAAGAGTTCTTGGACTTGGTCATGCTTAACGTAACCCCAATTGATCAAAACCTCTATCCGTACTTAGCCTAAGCTAGGAATTGACAGAGGGTGTTGAGAATTTCCAACCTTTAGTTTCTCTCCTTGGTTGCCCTTGTGTGCCGAGGAAGCGTGTTCCCAAGCTTGCACTTACTCTTGCTTAGAATGCCCTTCGATACACTCAATAGACCTGTAATGTCTCAAAGTTAGCTCAAGATTTAATTTCAATTGACACAACAGACCATGTTCATTCATGCAATTCAGAGATCAAATTATCCTTTGGTCTTTATGGAAAACAGTCCTAAAGACCCCTTAGTTTTCTTCCCCCTAGGTATGGTCAACTTAAAAATACTATATTTAATAAACTTGGTATTAATTTTACCGTAAACCAGTGGAATTTTTGGTAGTACTCCCCAGGAGCTTTCCAACAAACCGAAGATCAGAGCAAACAGATTTCGTATGAGAAAGTTATGCCAGTTCAGGGTTCTGGGGCTAAAACAGGGTTCAAACAGGCTAACATGCAAACATGATTCCTTGAATTTACTTTGTCTAGCGGCCTCACAATGCTCTAATAAACTCTTAATGTTTCCCAAATATTAGCCAAAAATAGACCAAATATCTTTGCCCTAAAAAAATGGCCGAATTTTCCCGTCAATCACGATCGAAAGGTCAGTCAATCGTGATTGATATGTCAATCGTGATCGATGTGTCGGTCGCGATTGACAGGTCCATCGTGGCTGTCAGTGACGATTGATGGGTCAATCGCGATTAACACGAGGCCCAGAATTTTAGTCAGTCATGGTCAAAGGGTCATTGACTGGGTCGGTCGCGATTGACAGGTCCGTCGTGGTTGTCAGTCACGATTGATGGGTTGGTCTCGATTGACACGTGTCATGCAAGGGTTCTGTCAATCGTGGTCAGTCGATCATTGACTCTGTCGGTCGCGATTGACAGGTTCGTCGGGAAGTGTCCGTCGTCATTTGTCGATCGCGATTGATAGAAAACAGAGGAATTTTAAAATTTTAAACACACTTTTGGAATGCTCTAGGCCTACACATCATGTTTATGCACTTTTTTTGTAAAAAAGTCAATTTTTCTGTCGGTCGCGATTGATAGAGTTCAATGCCTCGGGACCTGAACAGTAAAAAATTTTACCTGCTGAAGCTGGTGGAGCTGCTGGGGATGTTGAATCCTATAGAAAATCTCAAAAAACACAGAAAAGCACAAGCATGCAAACGCTCTCTCGCTCTCTCTCACAAGTGAAATGAGGGGAAATGGTATGGGAAGGGGGATATGACCAAAAACTGATAATGTCGCGCTGATGCAGATGGATGTGGGAGATGGTGATGATGATGATGGTGATGAAGAGGGTGAAGATAACAAGAGAAAATAGATAAAAGTGAAGAAAATACCTATGAATCCAACGCCTCAACTCTATGTCTTACCATCACATGCTTGTCCTCAAAGCTCGATCCCCGGTAACGGTGCCAAAATTTGGTGTAGCTCAGTGATGACCAGCACCTCCTTTAATGTCAATCCGGGAAGACGTGAGGATGGTATGAAGACCTCGAACAAGTGATGGCACAAGTGTGTGAGTGAGAAGCATACTAACATGCACACATATACACATATACATGCACACATATACACATATACATGCACACAAGGTAAGAACAAAGAGAGAGACAATGGAATTCTTTAGATTACTCAAAAGTGCTCTTACAAGTTCAATATCACAACAAGATAACCTCAAAAATGAGCTCTCTAGCTCTTTTTATAGTTTTTGACTAGCTTTGGCCCTGTCCAGACCTAGTGTCTGGCCTAGTTAAAAATTAGGTTCTAGGGCCTATTTGAGGGCTCAAACGGAGTCTAAAAACTACGAAAATTGATAAGTAGGTACTTCTAATGCTCCTCAAGCTCAAGGACTCCTTGGCTTGCACAAAATGGAGCTACAAAAATATGAAATGGTATTTAGAATGACTTTTAGTGATGAAAATCACTATTTTTGTAGGGATTTCTTCTAAGGATTTGACATACACTTCTTGGAGCTCCCTGCTTGCTCCTTCTTCTTGTGTGTCCACCTATTTGATGTGCTCCTATGCTTTGTCCTTGACCTTCAGCTTCATGAAAAAATGATAGGCCTATTTTCCAGATCTGCGTTGACTGCTTTGCCTGCTTGTTCCTTGCTCTGACTCCCGCCTTTGGCTTCCTTGTCTCATAAGTCCTTGACTGCCCTGACCACTGCCAACACTCCATGATCGACACTGCATCACGAGAGGTTGTCAACTTCACTTCATTCTTTTTTCGACGCATTCACTGTGAATGCCAAGCCATTTCTAAACAACTAACCAAGAATGAGATCCCTCGGACTCGATTGCCGCACCTGCTCACCTTTCTCTTTCCGGTGATCCAAGCAGAGCAACCACCCCCAGTGAACACTCTGCTATTACATGAGGAGTCTACACAGATGTTGGAGGATGATGACGATGATGAAGATCTTCTCCACTTCTTCCGACGCAAACACACTTGCATCAGCCCATCCCAAACGTCAAGTGCAGGAATCAACCGCTGTCCAAGAGGTTGAAGTTTTTCATGATACCGCAACGTCCTTACAGGTAGCATCTGCACAATCTTCTCCTATTAAGCAGTAGGATACCAATGTAAGCATGGAAGATGTGGCTGAAACTTCACAGCGAGATGAAGTACAACACCTGGAAGATACGGCTGTGAAGGAAACAGTGGATGATGGCACGACCATGGGTTGTCAGTCATCATCATCACCATTAACAGATGATCAAGCAGGCATGGCAAAGCAACCACATAGTGCTGACAAGGCCGTTATCGAAAGTGCCGTTGTTTCGTCGGTGCTCCAACCTAAAACAGGCATTGTCCTTGTTAAGACACCTCTTGTTCCTCTTCCCCCTCCAACCTTCTTGTTGCTGCTGTTGCTTCTCCCTCCTCGCATCTAGCCGCAATTCGTGAGGCCGTGCCCAAAGTTCCTTCTTCTCCTGACTACTCTCCACCTTCATCTCCACACCTCCTTTCTTCCCAACCATCGCAGCCTACACCTTCTCTTCCCACCCCGGTTATGTTCACCGAATTGGCGTCCATGGGCCAGTTCTTAATTCAGTTATCCCATCAATTAGCTCTTCAATTGAAGACGGCACAATAGGCTATTCGACATGAGATGGAAAGCAAAGTCGACATTCTGGAAGCCGATATAGCACCCCTCCAAGAAGAAGTACTCGAGGCAAAAATAGATATTCACTCCCTACATATCCAAATTTAGCGATTGCAAGAACAATTGACAGAGAAAGATCTTATTATTGCCAACCAGGACACTGAAATTAATGGATTAAAGAAAGAGGTTGCAGATAAACAGGATGCCATGACTGCGTTAGGCAACGATCTTCATGATACGCGGGATAAGCTCAATGTATTAGAAGAAGCGTCTCAAACACTAGCTATGAATGTACTAAATGCTGAAAAGGAACTCAAGCAAGTTATCGACGAGCTTTTTCATAAAAGTCGTGCATTGGAAGAAGAGATTGGCCTGAATATCAAATTAAAGAAGGAGATTGAAGCCATTAAAAAGGAGAGAGAAGATTTTTACAAAACAATGAAGTTTCAATCTCAGGAACTCAAACGCATGGAAAAGCAATTAGGCATTCAAGTTGACACATTATCCAGAATCGATGTTGACATTGCAGAAATGAAGTTGCGCAGAGATGTCACTCTTGCAAATGACTTTTATTTACAGGAAGCATTTTTGCAAACTCAGGTTGAGTCTTTAATAAGTCAGGTGATAGCTGCCAGTTCAGTTAGAACTGATGCACAGTTAGTTGAGCCTCAGATTTTGAAGAATATGTTAGATTCCTTGAAGCAGAAGATCGCCTGAACCTTTAAGTTAGCACGCTCCATGTACATCCAGGGCATTATAGATGAATCTTAAACTTTGTATTTTTCCTTTTTGGGTTCGAGTCCACCATGCGTGCCAGTGTGAGCCACCGGAATGTAATATGTAATCCTTAAAAGTTGCACGCATACCAAAAGGGCATAGCGCAACAGTTGTAACTTTTTTATTAATACAAAGAAGTGTGCGTGAGATGTAGGGTATGTCTCCAGACTGTGAGTCTGGGCGAATGCCTGAAGTGGAGCATAGCGAATTGTTGGAACTCTGAGTATTTTGTCTCTCTGTGAGTTAAGTTCAGTAATGTATTAAGTTGATGAAGTATTAAGTTAAGCGATCATTTTGTAAGTGATGAAGTGTGTATTAGACGTATTGCGGTGAAGAACATTGTAATGTGCAGAACATATATGTATTTGAAGGATAGATAATTCGGATCATTAAGTTGGTGCAGTAGTGTACATTGAATCTGTAAAAATTGGGAAAATCCAAAAGAAGGCCTCTATTTTACAGACCCCTAACCATCCCAAGAACCCAGATTTTATAACAATTTAAACAGTAGTTTAACAGTTTAACAAAGTGTCTTTGTGAACTCCTTGGTGTCCAAGTAAAACTGTCTACAACCAATCATCCACAAACAAATGGCCAAACAAAATGGATGAATCAAATCTTAGAACAACACCTTCTTTGCACCATCAATTATCATCAAAACGATCAGTTTGAGATTTTTCCCTTTGAAAAGTTTGTATATATACAACAAAATCCATACATATAACAAGAAATATGCCTTCTTTGCAAACTATTTTCAACACCCAAGGATGAATGCATAGCTTTCCAACCATATGAAGAACCCAATTTCCATAGAAAGGGCTCATTACTTGATAAATATTCATCAAGAATTCAAGAAAGAGAATTGAAGGGCTCAGGAGAAATATAAGCATTATGAAGACAAATGTTGCATTCAGCATCCATCTTCCCATGTTTAGGACAAACTATGATCACTCAAAGATAAGTTGTAGACTTCAAGGCACTATGCAAAGCTATAAAATTAGAGATATCCATACATATAACAAGAAATATGCCTTCTTTGCAAACTATTTTCAACACCCAAGGATGAATGCATAGCTTTCCAACCATATGAAGAACCCAATTTCCATAGAAAGGGCTCATTACTTGATAAATATTCATCAAGAATTCAAGAAAGAGAATTGAAGGGCTCAGGAGAAATATAAGCATTATGAAGACAAATGTTGCATTCAGCATCCATCTTCCCATGTTTAGGACAAACTATGATCACTCAAAGATAAGTTGTAGACTTCAAGGCACTATGCAAAGCTATAAAATTAGAGATTTTTCCCTTTTACCATGCTAGTAGAGACTAACCCAATCATTTCAAGTTTCAATTATTGAGTTCCATGAGAATCCACCCAATTTTCTATGTTTTCATGTTGGAACCATATGATAACTCATCATTGAGGCAGAGAAGCCCAATCCTTGACCATCTATTAACATCAAAGATCATGAAGAATTTGAATTCGAGCATGTCCTAGATTTTAAAATCTCTCGGGAAAGATTAGAATACTTGTTCATTGGAAAGGGTATGCCATCAAATGGCCCTACCTAGGAACCTATAGAGAATCTTTAGAGAGCACATATCAAGGTTCATGACTTTTGTATCTTGTTTATCTGTGTCAAGGGAGATCTTGTAATTTTAACATTGTGTTTCATATCTGCAATCTTGGGTTGTGGGATATCTTGTATCTTGTATAGTCTATTAAATCATACCCATTAGTCTGAGGTTGTGGGACTTCCTATATCAATTGTATATTCTTGTACTATACTCCCTAGATGGGTTATCTTGTAATGAGAAACATATCCCAATAATTGTGTATCTATTCAAGTTTAGTTTTTCATTAAAACATAGAGAAAGATTTATAAGTAAGATAATACTTATGTGAGTACTCATAGTCTAGAGGAAGCTTAGAGGACAAGTAAGGAAATACTATTTTTGAGCTCATAAGAGGTGTGAGAACATATGCACATATAGGTTTCAAAGCATAACTATACCCAAGTACTATAAATGATTTCATCGTATTTGGATAGATAGTTTGATGGTTTATGATAGGTGAGGGAAAACCAAGATTTTCCGAACTTATGAGCTTTTAAAAGGAAATATAATTGAAAAACCCATTGTAGATATCTCAATCTTCCACGATGACTCCTAAGAATTGTTCGAGTTAGATGTCTGCAGAAGCACGCGAACAACACAAGGAAGAAGAAGAAGCTTGGAGCACAACACACAATACTGAATGTATTACTAGAGAATGTACAAAGATTAGTAGCCCATTAGGGCAATAGGCGTATATACAAGCCAGGTGAAAAAAACCTCCTAAAGAGGGGAAAAAATGCCCCAGTGGTCCTAGAGTGTTCACACACATCACTACCTAAATATATCAACAAATCCCCCCAAGAAGTGATGCGGTAAACAAGTAGCTGACACTCATGTATAAGGAAGTGCCAAGCTATATGGAAATCACTCCACAAAAGGAAGTAATCCCAAATCTTTGCAAAAAGCTTCAAACTTCTCCCTAGGCAGAGCTTTCGTGAAAAGGTATGCAATGTTCTCCTGCGTGGGCACATATGCCAAGCTGATCTCCCCAGCAGAGAACCTCTCCCTGACATAATGATAATGCACCTCAATGTGCTTAGTGCGAGCATGGAAAATAGGGTTCCTCGCAACTATCAATGCGCTCTGACTATCAGTGAAGATGGTGGTGGCAGAGGACTAACCAACACCCACATCATCCATAAGGCGTTTGAGCCACACACACTCAACAATCGCTGTGAAAGCTGCCCTATACTCAACCTCACAACTAGAAGTGGCCACAGTAGGCTGCTTCTTGCTCAACCAAGATATACATGAGCTACCCAGCATGAAGCAAAATCCACTAGTGGACACACGAGTGTCATAGCAACCAGCCCAATCAGAGTCAGAAAAAGCATGCAAATCTGGCGGTAGTGATCCCCCCTTGGGATAAAACAACCCAGGTAGTCGAGTACCACTCAAGTAGTGAAAGATGTGCTTAACCGCCTGCCAATGTTTCATTTCTAGGCAATGCATAAACCTGGTCATCTATGAGATAGCAAACTGAATATCTGGCCGAGTAATGCATAAGTAAATCAAGCATCCAACAGCTCACTGATAGAGAACAGCATCAAATGCATCTCCAGCATCATGAAGACTCAGTCGTAAACCTGTTTCCATAGGAGTGGCAATAGGTTTACAGTCTTCAAGGCCAAAGCGCTCCAATAATGTGTCAATATATTTTGTTTGACACAAAGCCATTCCACCATCAACGTGCATAAATTGAATGCCCAAATAATGATGCAAATGACCCAAATCAGACATCTCAAATGAGGCATGAAGATCAGCCTTAAAATCAACAATATGCTTCTCAATAGGACCAGTGAGCAGCATGTCATCAACATAGACAACAATGATTAGAATCACACCATTAGCATGCTTAACATATAAGGTGCTTTCAGTTGGACTATTTTCAAAACCATGTGCAATCAGATAGGCATGTATCTTCTCATACCAATCACATGGTGCTTGCTTTAAACCATATAATGCCTTCTTTAACCTGCACACCTGGTTTTCATGCCCTTTTTGCACAAAGTGACGATGCTGAAAAACATACACTTCTTCATGCGAGTCACCATTCAGAAATGTTGTTTTAATGTCCAACTGATGTACATTCCAACCTTGATGGGCTACAAGTGCACAGATGCTACGAACAGTAGTCATTCAGCAAGTAGGTGCAAAGGTCTCATCAAAATCAATGCCTCTTTCATGTCCATAACCCTTTGCAACAAGCCTAGCCTTATACATGTCAACTGTACCATCAGGCTTACGCTTCAGCTTGTATACCCACTTAGTCCCAATGGCCTTCTTGCCAGGAGGCAAGTCACATAAAGACCAAATACCATTCTTCATTATAACATCATATTCAGATTGCATAGCAGCCATTCAATTTTTTGAATTTTGTGCTTCATCAAACGAAACAGGCTCATTCTCATCATAGATACTAGATGCAGCCATAGCATAGCAATCTGATGCAAAAGAGGCACTATGAGAGCCTGAACAAGCATGATATGACAAAGGTGCATCTAATTTGCTATCACGCAAAGTCTGCACTAGCCATTTTGGCATAGTTTTTGCCTGCTCAATATCAGTTCTGTCATCAACAAGTGCATCATGTAAATCTGCATCAGAAATGGAGTGATCTGCATCATCACATGAAACCTGCAAAGGTTGAGAAGTTGCCTCATTAGGACTAGCACTAGACTTTCCACCTATAAAAAGAGGCAACAAAGTATCATATGTCTTTGGAGCTAACATATGTCTACTTAGTACATTAAAGCAATGGCTGAATAGAATCTTCCACAAAAACAACATCATGACTAACCAGAATGCATTTAGTTTGTGGAATGATATAGACGATAGCCTTTACTTTCAGAACTGTACCCCACAAAAATACATTTTACTCCTTTATCATCCAATTTTTTGTGATGTTTTTCGGGCACTAATGCATATGCCAAACAACCAAAAACACGTAGATGAGCAACAGATGTCTTGCGGTCATGCCAAGTCTCATATGGAATGATAGACTGTAGTGCTTTAGTGGGACACCTATTAAGTACATATGCTGCACACATGACAGCCTCAAGCCAGAAACTATGTGGTAGAGCCTGACTCTTGACCATACACCTCACCATTTCCATGAGTGACCTGTTCTTTCGTTCAGCAACATGATTCTGTTGAGGTGTATATGGCACTATACACTGGTGTTTTATCCCACGTTCAGCCAGAAATGCATTAAAATCACAAGGCATATATTCCCCCCTCGATCAGAATGGAGGTTGCCCATTTTACATGCTGACAAATTTTCAGCCAAAATAAAAAACTGTTTGAAGCACATGAACACTTCGGACTTTGCCTTCAATGGATATACCCATGCATGCCTGGAAAAATCATCGATGAAAGTCATGAAGTAAAGATAATTTCCAAAAGAAGGTGTCTACATAGGACCACAGACATCACTATGTACAAGCTACAATTTATGAGTAGCCCAAACTGAACCATCTTTTCGAAAGGAGGAATGCTACATTTTTCCCAAAATACAGCCTTCACAAACATGTTTTCCCAGTGCCTCAAGTTTAGGCAAAGAGAACACCATTTCAGATTTCTGTAGGCATAGCAAACTAGCAAAATTCAGATGACCAAAGCGTGCATGCCAAAGCATTGCATCTAACATAGCATGAGAATCATGTACTGCACATGCCAAATCATTTATAGGTCTTTCATAGTCTATGAGCTTATACAACCCATGGCATAAAATGCCAGAAGCAATAATCACGTCGCCATTTGATAGATCATGAATTGTACATCTGTCATCAACAAATTTCACAACCAAGCCAATCTTGGCTAATGTAGAAACTGATAACAGATTTTTCTTGATCCCTGGCACAAACAAAGCATCTGACAAAGTAAAAGAACTATCATCAGCAGTAGTCTAAATGATCTTACCAACTCCCATAATAGGATAAGAGGAGTTGTTCGCGCATGTAACAGTATTCCCTGTGGGGGCAAGCTCGAGTGAAGAGAAGAAACTGCGCAGCAAGGTAATATGTTTGGTCGCCCCACTGTCAAAGTACCAAACATCTGAGTCTACTACAGAAATGCATTGTTCATGAGAAGATGGGTCAAAACTTCAAACAATAGTAAACGCCCATTCTTCTTCCTGCACAAGATTAGCAGACTCCATTTTTGGTGTAGAGGCTTCTGCAACAACCATTCCAACCTCTTTCTTCTTTGCCTCTTTAGCAGCCAGTTTTGGACAGTTCTTTATGATATGATCATTCCCTTTACAGTACTTGCAAAACAATTTCTGCTTTTTTTATTTTTTTCTCATCTTTATCTTGGTTCTTCGAATGTGCAACATTTGCAGGTTTCTGCTTACTAGTAGAAGAGCTCCATTTTCCTTTTGCCCTTCTGACTAGCCAGGAAAGCTTGATCTGCAACACACATAATGGACCTATTCGACCTGGACTGATCCTCCTGCAACAGAATAGAGACTAACTCCTCAAATGACAAGGCATTTGGATTTCCTTTCATCATCAATCAAAGAGTAGAAGCAAAACTCTGATATGAATCAGGAAGACCATTCAGAACGATATGCACAAGTGAGCTATCTGGTATAACCTCATTAGCAAAAATCAACTGTTCCTTCAAGTCTTTGATCTTTGTTAGAAAATTGTCCATGGGATCACCTTCATTCATGTGCTCACTCTCCAATTGTTTTGGAGATAATCAACACGAGCCTCATTCCTAGTTTGGTACAATGTGGTAAGTGTATCCCAAGCATCCTTAGCTATTCTACAAAGAGCGTATGTGAGGAATAATGGCACGTTTGATAGACAAAGCTATCAATGCATGTGCCTGGGCATCTCTGCCATCCCAACGAATCTGCTCTGCAGTAGGTGCAACAAAAACCGCAGTACAAACAGGAATATGCAGAATATCATAATCTTCAACACCTTCTACATTAGCTTCAACACCTGCAGTTGTAACAGTTGCAGGTGTGATAGGACGTTTTTCAACACCCTGCACAATGTTCCACAATCCTTTTGCAACCAATACATGTCACATCATATAAGCCCATAACGGGTAGTTGGTACCATCCAACTTATCCTCAATAGCCAACATACGGAATACATCACTGCTTTCAGCCATGGCCGATGATTAAAATACCTTGATGCATAAAATTGATTGTATGTCAAAAAGTTGAACAGAATTACCCAAACAAATTTTGCTAGACTTGTAGCAGACTTCAAGATGCTTATACTGGCGAACCAAAACTAGTATATACCTTTGGCACAAAAAGATGAAATAGCCTGCACAAGCACTGTGATAGTGCGTTCGGAGGCCGAAACGAGCTCAGATCGTGATTTCGGCACCAGAAAGCGAAGCCGTTTTGATCCAAAAAACACGCTGAATATGGTCACCAAAATTCGTGCGATTCTGAGACTGCAACCGGAGGAGTGTCGATGATGCCCTAGATGAAGTGGGGACCTGCTCTGATACCAATTATTGGAGTTAGACGTCTACAAAAGCACGCGAACAGCACAAGGAAGAAGAAGAAGCTTGGAGCATAACACACAATACTGAATGTATTACTAGAGAATGTCAAAGATTAGTAGCCCATTAGGGCAATAGGCATATATACAAGGCGGGTGAAAAAGACCTCCTAAAGAGGGAAAAAAATGCCCCAGCGGTCCTAGAGTGTTCAAACACATCACTACCTAAATATATCAACAAGAATCAAGAAAGATCAAGTTAATGTCACTAGATAGGGATGTTTGGAGATATAGAAGCCAAATCAAAAGAGTTGGAATCTATGCAAGATTGTAAGCATTTAATATGGTTTCCAAATTTAGAATCTCTTTCCACCTTGGTTCACAAGGGGATAGATATGGGAAAACACTCATAAAAAGACATGGTTATGCTTAAGAAAGGGGTTAAGGGTAGCCATGTATGGTCCCATACTAATCACAGACCAAAGGCCCCATAGTCCACTCTATTTGAAAGCCTGTAGTGTTGGAGTTCGAGGTCTCCATAAGCACACAAACAACACAAGGAAGAAAAAGAATATTGGAGAAAAAGTACACAATATTGAATGTATTACCAAGTGACTGTACAAAAGATAAGTGATCCTTTAGGTTCATAAGAATATATACAACCCAACTGGGAAAAACCTCGTAAAGCAAGAAAAAGGTGTCCTGATGGACCTAAGTGTGTTCACACACATCACTATCCAAATATATCAACAAATCCCCCTTGGGAGTGATGCAGTGAACAGGGAGCTTGCACTTATGTATAAGGAAGTGCCAAACTATGTGGAAAGATATCAATCCACAAAAGGAAGTAATCCCAAAGCTTTGTGAGAAGCTTCAAATGTTTCCTTAGGCAAAGCCTTTGTGACACAACATTATCTTGTGTGTTAATTAGAACAATTTACATGAAGACAAACATACATGCATTTATGAACGTGTACATACATATATACATGAATGCATACATATATACACACACATTCACAAATGCATGAGCACACATACATACATATATACATACGATTAGATGCAATCGCTCCTCTTTTGAACAAGAATCATCCAATAACTACAATTAACAGCCTCTAAAGTTTTCGATAGAGCACATAGAGAGTTCTCTCATCTCCCTAGCTATTTCGTGTTTCCTTGCCCCCATGTGTTCCTTGCAATCTGCTCTATGCAAATTCGTAAATCCCATTAGTTATGAGGTTGCACTTATTCCCATTTAAATTCCATATAGATCATGGAATATATATAAGAGATGGTTTTCACATGGGCTATTCCATCATCATTTATGTGGCATTTCCTTCCCCATAAGAACATTAATTTTCTCATTAAAAATGTGTATTAAATGTTGATATATTTCGATAGTGAACACATTTAGATTTGTTAGGGCACTTTTTTTTCTCTTTAGGAGGTTTTCCTCGTGGCTTGTATATACATCTATAAGTTTGATGGGTCACTTATCTTTTATACATTCACTTGCTAGTACATTTAGTATCGTGTTGTGCTCCAAGCTTCTTCTTCTTCCTTGTGTTATTCATGTGCTTTCGCAGACCTCAAACTCCAACAATTGGTATTAGAGCACGCCCCTACTTCATCTAGGGCGTCGTCGATGCCTCCGGTCACAATTTCATAATCGCATGAAAATTGGCAAGCGCAATAATTTTGGCCTCCAAATGCACTAGTGTAGTGACTTTGTAGAAAATTTTGTCCTTTTGTGCCAAACATATATAAGGTTTCAATTCACTAGCACAAGCACTTTGAAGTTTGTTATAGGTTTAGCAGAACTCGACAGGGCATTTCAGGGTGTTTTGTTGGAGTTAGACTTCTGCGGAAGCACGCGAACAGCACAAGGAAGAAGAAGAAGAAGCTTGGAGCACGACACACAATACTGAAGGTATTACTAGAGTGTTGGAGTTAGACGTCTGTGGAAGCACGCGAACAGCACAAGGAAGAAGGAGAAGCTTGGAGCACAAACACACAGTTCTGAATGTATTACTAGAGAATGTACAAAGATAAGTAGCCCATTAGGGCAATAGGCGTATATACAAGCCGGGGAAAAAAAACCTCCTAAAGAGGGAAAAAAGTGCCCCGACGGTCCTAGTGTGTTCAAATCCCCCCTGGGAGTGATGCGGTGAACAAGGAGCTGGCACTCATGTATAAGGAAGTGCCAAGCTATGTGGAAATCACTCCATAAAAGGAAGTAAGCCCAAAGCTTTGCTGAAAGCTTCAAACTTCTCCCTAGGCAGAGCCTTCGTGAAAAGGTCTGCAATGTTCTCCTGCGTGGGCACATATGCCAAGCTGATCTCCCCAGCAGAGAACCTCTCCCTGACATAGTGATAATGCACCTCAATGTGCTTAGTGCGAGCATGGAACACAGGGTTCCTCGCAACTGCCAATGCGCTCTGACTGTTAGTGAAGATGGTGGTGGCAGAAGACTGGCCAACACCCAACTCAGCCATAAGGCGTCTGAGCCACACACACTCAACAGTCGCTGTGAAAGCTGCCCTATACTCAGCCTCACAACTAGAAGTGGCCACAGTAGGCTGCTTCTTGCTCAACCAAGATATACATGAGCTACCAAGCACGAAGCAAAAACCACTGGTGGACACACGAGTGTCATAGCAACCAGCCCAATCTGAGTCAGAAAAAGCATGCAAATCTGGCAGTAGTGATCCCCCCTTAGGATAAAACAACCCAAGTAGCCGAGTACCACTCAAGTAGCGAAAATGTGCTTAACCGCCTTCCAATGCCTGACTCCTGGGCAATGCATAAACCTGCTCATTTGTGAGACAGCAAACTGAATATCTGGTCGAGTAATGCATAAGTAAATCAAGCATCCAACAGCCTGCTGATAGAGAACAACATCAAATGCATCTCCAGCATCATGAAGACTCAATCGTAAACCTGTCTCCATAGGAGTGGCGATAGGCTTACAGTCTTCAAGGCCAAAACGCTGCAATAATGTGTCAATATATTTCATTTGACACAAAGCCATTCCACCATCAACTTGCATAAACTGAATGCCCAAATAATGATGCAAATGCCCCAAATCAGACATCTCAAATGAGGGATGCAAATCAGCCTTGAAATCAGCAATATGCTTCTCAATAGGACCAGTGAGCAGCATGTCATCAACATAGACAACAATGATCAGAAGCACATCATTAGCATGCTTAACATATAAGGTGCTTTCAATTGGACTGTTCACAAAACCATGTGCAACCAGATAGGCATGTATCTTTTCATACCAAGCACGTGGTGCTTGCTTTAAACCATATAATGCCTTCTTTAACCTGCACACCTGGTTTTCATGCCCTTTCTGCACAAAGCCACGAGGTTGAAAAACATACACTTCTTCATGCAAGTCACCATTCAGAAATGTTGTTTTAATGTCCAACTGATGTACATTCCAACCATGATGGGCTGCAAGTGCACAAATGCTCCGAACAGTAGTCATACGGCATGTAGGTGCAAAGGTCTCATCAAAATCAACAAGCCTAGCCTCTTTTCTGCGCATAACCCTTTGCAACAAGCCTAGCCATAAACCTTTCAATTGTACCATCAGGTTTACATTCAGCTTGTATACCCACTTAGTGCCAATGGCCTTCTTGCCACGAGGCAAGTCACATAAAGACCATGTACCATTCTTCATTATAGCATCATATTCAGATTGCATGGCAACCATCCAATTTTCTGAATTCTATGCTTCATCAAAAGAAACAGGCTCATTCTCATCACAGAGACTAGATGCAGCCATAGCATAGCAATCTAATGCAAAGAAGGCACTATGAGAGCCTGAATGAGTACGATATGACAAAGGTGCATCTAATTTGCTATCACGCAAAGTCTGCACTAGCCATTTTGGCATAGTTTTTGCCTGCTCAATATCAGCTCTCTCATCAACAAGTGCATCATGTAAATCTGCATCAGAAATAGAATGATCTGCATCATCATATGAAACCTGCAAAGGCTGAGAAGTTGCCTCAATAGGACTAGCACTAGACTGTCCACCTGTAAAAAGAGGCATCAACGTATCATACATGTCTTTGGAGCTAACAGATGTCTCCTTAGTACATGAAAGCAATGGCTGAATAGCATCTTCCACAAAGACAACATCACGGCTAACCAGAATGCGTTTAGTCTGTGGATGATACAGACAATAGCCTTTACTTTCAGAACTGTACCCAACAAAAATACATTTTACTGCCTTATCATCCAATTTTCTGCGATGTTGTTCAGGCACTAATGCATATGCCAAACAACCAAAAACATGCAGATGAGCAACAGATGGCTTGAGGTCATGCCAAGCCTCATATGGAGTGATAGACTGCAACGCTTTAGTGGGACACCTGTTCAGTACATGTGCTGCACACATGACAGCCTCAAGCCAGAAACTATGTGGTAAAGCGTGACTTTTGACCATGCACCTTGCCATCTCCATGAGTGCCCTGTTCTTTCGTTCAGCAACTCCATTCTGTTGAGGTGTATATAGCACTGTACACTAGTGTTTTATCCCACGTTCAGCCAGAAATGCATTAAAATCAGAAGATATATATTCCCCCCCTCGATCAGAACGGAGGGTGCCCATTTTACATGCTGACAGATTTTCAGCCAAAACCAAAAACTGTTTAAAGCACATGAACACTTTGGACTTTGCCTTCAATGGATATACCCATGCATGCCTGGAAAAATCATCAATGAAAGTCACGAAGTAAAGGTAATTTCCAAAAGAGGGTGTCTGCATAGGACCATAAACATCACTATGTACAAGCTGCAATTTCTGCGTAGCCCGAACTGAACCATCTTTTGGAAAGGAGGAACGCTGCATTTTGCCCAAAATACAGCCTTCACATACATGTTTTCCAGGTGCCTCAAGCTTGGGCAAAGAAGACACCATATCAGATTTCTGCAGGCATAGCAAACTAGCAAAATTCAGATGACCAAAGCGTGCATGCCAAAGCTTTGCATCTGACATAGCCTGAGAATCATGAGCTGCACATGCCGAATCATTAACAGATCTTTCATAGTCTATGAGCTTATACAACCCACGACATAAAATGCCAGAAGCAATAATCACATCGCCATTTGATAGATCATGAACTGTACACCTGTCATCAACAAATTTCACAACCAAACCAATCTTGGCTAATGCAGAAATTGATAACAGGTTCTTTTTGATCCCTGGCACAAATAAAGCATCTGACAAGGTGAAAGAACTACCATCAGCAGTAGTCAGAATGATCTTACCAACTCCCATAACAGGATAAGAGGAGTTGTTGGCGCATGTGACAGTATTCCATGTAGGGGCAAGCTCGAGTGAAGAGAAGAAACTGCGCTGCGAGGTAATATGTTTGGTCGCCCCACTGTCAAAGTACCAAACATCTGAGTCCACTACAGACATGCACTGCTCATGAGAAGATGGGTCAAAACTGCAAACAGTAGTAAACGCCCATTCTTCTTCCTGCACAAGATTAGCAGAATCTGTTTTTGGTATAGAGGCTTCTGCAACAACCATTCCAACCTCCTTTTTCTTTGCCTCTTTTGCAGCCAGTTTTGGACAGTTCTTTATGGTATGATCATTCCCTTTACAGTACTTGCAAACCAATTTCCGCTTTTCTGATTTCTTCTCATCTTTATCCTGGTTCTTCGAATGTGCAGCATTTGCAGATTTCTGCTTACTAGTAGAAGAGCTCCATTTTCCTTTGCCCTTCTGACTAGCCAAGAAAGCTTGATCTGCAACATGCATAATGGACCTGTTCTGCCTGGACTGATCTTCCTGCAACAGAACAGAGACTAACTCCTCAAATGATAAGGCATTCGGATTGCCTTTCATCATCAACCGAAGAGTAGAAGCAAAACTCTGATATGAATCAGGAAGACCATTCAGAACGGTCTGCACAAGTGAGCTATCTGGTATAACCTCATCAGCAGAAATCAGTTGTTCCTTCAAATCTTTGATCTTCGTTAGGATACTGTCCATAGAATCACCTTCATTCATGTGCTCACTCTCCAACTGTTTTCGGAGGTAAGCAACACGAGCCTCATTCCTAGCTTGGTACAATGTGGTAAGTGTATCCCAAGAGCACGAACAGGAATCTGCGGAATATCATCTTCGACACCATATTCATCAGCTCCAGCACCTGTATTTGTAGTACTTGTCGTTACAGGTGTAACAGGACGTCTTTCAACACCCTGCACAATGTTCCACAATCCTTTTGCAACCAAAACATGTCGCATCATATAAGCCCATAATGGGTAGTTGGTACCATCCAACTTATCCTCAACAGCCAACATACGGAATACATCTCTGCTTTCAGCCATGGCCGGTGACTAAAATACCTTGATGCAAAAAATTGATTGTATCTCAAAAAGTTGAACAAAACTCCCCAGACGAGTTCTGCTAGACCTGTAGCAGACTTCGAGACGCTTAAACTGGCAAACAGAAACTGGTATATACCTTTGGCACAAAAAGACAAAATAGCATGCACAAGCACTGTGATAGTGTGTTCGAAGGCAGAAACGAGCTCAGAGACTGCAAACGGAGGAGTGTCGACGGTGCCCTAGATGAAGCGACGACCCGCTCTGATACCAATTGTTGGAGTTAGACGTCTACGGAAGCACGCGAACAACACAAGGAAGAAGGAGAAGCTTGGAGCACAAACACACAGTTCTAAATGTATTACTAGAGAATGTACAAAGATAAGTAGCCCATTAGGGCAATAGGCATATATACAAGCCGGGGGAAAAAAACCTCCTAAAGAGGGAAAAAAGTACCCCGACGATCCTAGTGTGTTCACACACATCACTACCTAAATATATCAACATAGAGAATGTACAAAGATAAGTAGCCCATTAGGTCAATAGGCGTATATACAAGTCGAGGGAAAAAAACCTCCTAAAGAGAGAAAAAAGTGCCCCGGCGGTCCTAGTGTGTTCACACACATCACTACCTAAATATATCAACAAATCCCCCATGGGAGTGATGCGGTGAAGAAGGAGCTGGCACTCATGTATAAGGAAGTGCCAAGCTATGTGGAAATCACTCCACAAAAGGAAGTAGGCCCAAAGCTTTGCGGAAAGCTTCAAACTTCTCCCTAGGCAGAGCCTTCGTGAAAAGGTCTACTATGTTCTCCTGCGTGGGCACATATGCCAAGCTGATCTCCCCAGCAGAGAACCTCTCCCTGACATAGTGATAATGCACCTCAATGTGCTTAGTGCGAGCATGGAACACAGGGTTCCTCGCAACTGCCAATGCGCTCTGACTGTCAGTGAAGATGGTGGTGGCATAAGACTGGCCAACACCCAAATCAGCCATAAGGCGTCTGAGCCACACACACTCAACAGTCGCTGTGAAAGCTGCCCTATACTCAGCCTCACAACTGGAAGTGGCCACAGTAGGCTGCTTCTTGCTCAACCAAGATATACATGAGCTACCAAGCATGAAGCAAAAACCACTGGTGGACACACGAGTGTCATAGCAACCAGCCCAATCTGAGTCAGAAAAAGCATGCAAATCTGGTGGTAGTGATCCCCCCTTGGGATAAAACAACCCAAGTAGCCGAGTACCACTCAAGTAGCAAAAGATGCGCTTAACCGCCTTCCAATGCGTGCCTCCTAGGCAATGCATAAACCTGCTCATCTGTGAGACAGCAAACTGAATATCTGGCTGAGTAATGCATGAATAAATCAAGCATCCAACAAACTGTTGATAGAGAACATCATGAAATGCATCTCCAACATCATGAAGACTCAATCGTAAACCTGTCTCCATAGGAGTAGCAATAGGCTTACAGTCTTCAAGGCCAAAATGCTGCAATAATGTGTCAATATATTTCGTTTGACACAAATCCATCCCACCATCAACTTGCATAAACTGAATGCCCAAATAGTGATGCAAATGCCCCAAATCAGACATCTCAAATGAGGCATGCAAATCAGCCTTAAAATCAGCAATATGCTTCTCAATAGGACCAGTGAGCAGCATGTCGTCAACATAGACAACAATGATCAGAAGCACATCATTAGCACGCTTAACATATAAGGTGCTTTCAGTTGGACTGTTCTCAAAACCATGTGCAACCAGATAGGCATGTATTTTCTCATACCAAGCACGTGGTGCTTGCTTTAAACCATATAATGCCTTCTTTAACCTGCACACCTGGTTTTCATGCCCTTTTTGCACAAAGCCATGGGGCTGAAAAACATACACTTCTTCATGCAAGTCACCATTCAGAAATGTTGTTTTAATGTCCAACTGATGTACATTCCAACCATGATGGGCTGCAAGTGCACAAATGCTCCGAACAGTAGTCATACGACATGTAGGTGCAAAGGTCTCATCAAAATCAATGCCTCTTTCCTACGCATAACCCTTTGCAACAAGCCTAGCCTTATACCTGCCAACTGTACCATCAGGTTTATACTTCAGCTTGTATACCCACTTAGTGCCAATGGCCTTCTTGCCAGGAGGCAAGTCACATAAAGACCATGTACCATTCTTCATTATAGCATCATATTCAGATTGCATAGAAGCCATCCAATTTTCTGAATTTTGTGCTTCATCAAAAGAAACAGGCTCATTCTCATCACAAAGACTAGACGCATCCATAGCATAGCAATCTGATGCAAAGGAGGCACTATGAGAGCCTGAATGAGTACGATATGACAAAGGTGCATCTAATTTGCTGTCACGCAAAGTCTGCACCAGTCATTTTGGCATAGTTTTTGCCTGCTCAATATCAGCTCTCTCATCAACAAGTGCATCATGTAAATATGCATCAGAAATGGAATGATCTGCATCATCATATGAAACCTGCAAAGGCTGAGAAGTTGCCTCATTAGGAACAGCAGTAGACTGTCCACCTGTAAAAAGAGGCATCAAAGTATCATACATGTCTTTGGAGCTAACAGATGTCTCCTTAGTACATGAAAGCAATGGCTGAATAGCATCTTCCACAAAGACAACATCACGGCTAACCAGAATGCGTTTAGTCTGTGGATGATACAGACGATAGCCTTTACTTTCAGAACTGTACCCAACAAAAATACATTTTACTGCCTTATCATCCAATTTTCTACGATGTTTTTCACGCACTAGTGCATATGCCAAACAACCAAAAACATGCAGATGAGCAACAGATGGCTTGCAGTCATGCCAAGCCTCATATGGAGTGATAGACTGCAGTGTTTTAGTGGGACACCTGTTAAGTACATATGCTGCACACATGACAGCCTCAAGCCAGAAACTATGTGGTAAAGCCTGACTCTTGACCATACACCTCGCCATCTCCATGAGTGACCTGTTCTTTCGTTCAGCAACTCCATTCTATTGAGGTGTATACGGCACTTTACACTAGTGTTTTATCCCACGTTCAGCTAGAAATGCATTAAAATCAGAAGACATATATTCCTCCCCTCGATCAGAACGGAGGGTGCCCATTTTACATGCTGACAGATTTTCAGCCAAAAACAAAAACTTTTTGAAGCACAAAAACACTTCGGACTTTGCCTTCAATGGATATACCCATGCATGCGTGGAAAAATCATCAATGAAAGTCACGAAGTAAAGATAGTTTCCAAAAGAAGGTGTCTGCATAGGACCACAGACATCACTATGTACAAGCTGCAATTTCTGCGTAGCCCAAACTGAACCATCTTTTGGAAAGGAGGAATGCTGCATTTTGCCCAAAATACAGCCTTCACATACATGTTTTCCAGGTGCCTCAAGCTTGGGCAAAGAAGACACCATATCAGATTTCTGCAAGCGTAGCAAACTAGCAAAATTCGGATGACCAAAGCGTGCGTGCCAAAGCTTTGCATCTGACATAGCCTGAGAATCAGAACTGCACATGCCGAATCATTCACAGATCTTTCATAGTCTATGAGCTTATACAGCCCACGACATAAAATGCCAAAAGCAATAATAACATCGCCATTTGACAAATCATGAACTGTACATCTGTTATCAACAAATTTCACAACCAAGCCAATTTTGGCTAATGCAAAAACTGATAACAAATTCTTCTTGATCCCTGGCACAAATAAAGCATCTGACAAGGTGAAAGAACTACCATCAGCAGTAGTCAGAATGATCTTACCAACTCCCATAACAGGATAAGAGGAGTTGTTGGCGCATGTGACAGTATTCCCTATAGGGGAAGGCTCGAGTGAAGAGAAGAAACTACACTGCGAGGTAATATGTTTGGTCGCCCCACTATCAAAGTACCAAACATCTGAGTCCACTACAGACATGCACTGCTCATGAGAAGATGGGTCAAAACTGCAAACAGTAGTAAACACCCATTCTTCTTCCTGCACAAGATTAGCAAACTCTGTTTTTGGTGTAGAGGCTTCTGCAACAACCATTCCAGCCTCCTTTTTCTTTGCGTCTTTTGCAGCCAGTTTTGGACAGTTCTTTATGATATGATCATTCCCTTTACAGTACTTGCACAACAATTTCTTCTTTTCTGATTTCTTCTCATCTTTATCTTGGTTCTTCGAATGTGCAGCATTTGCAGATTTCTGCTTACTAGTAGAAGAGCTCCATTTTCCTTTGCCCTTCTGACTAGCCAGGAAAGCTTGATCTACAACACGCATAATGGACCTGTTCTGTCTGGACTGATCTTCCTGCAAGAGAACAGAAACTAACTCCTCAAATGATAAGGCATTCGGATTGCCTTTCATCATCAATCGAAGAGTAGAAGCAAAACTCTGATATATTGATAGTCTTCCAGATTCATATCAGAGCTTTGCTTCTACTTTTCAATTGATGATAAAAGGTAATCCAAATGCCTTAACATTTGAAGAGTCAGTCTCTTTTTGTTGCAAAAAGATCTATTAGGCATAATAGCTCAATTATGCATGTTGCGGATCAAGCTTTCTTAGCTAGTCAAAAGGGAAAAGGTAAATGTATCCCATCTAATAGTAAGCAAAAATTTGCTAATGCTATACAATCAAAGAAGAAAAACAAAGATGAAAGGAAAACAGAAAAGCAAGAATGTTTTTGCAAGTACTATAAGGCAAATGATCATGTCATAAAGAGTTATCCTAATCTGGTTGCAAAAGAGATAAAGAAAAAAGAGGCTAGAGTGGTTGGTGTAGAGGCCTCTACATCTAAAATAGAGCCTGCTAATCTTGTTCAAAATGAAGAATGGGCATTTACTACTATTTGTAGCTATGATCCATCTTCTCATGAGCAGTGTATGTCTACAATAGACTTAGATGTTTGGTACTTTGATAATGGGGCAACCAAACATATTACCTCACACTGTAGTTTCTTCAGTTCACTTGAGCCTGCCCCTAGAGGGAATATTGTCACTGGCCTTTAGTTTGTTGTCTCTAAGATGAGAAATTTTATGCATTTCCCAGGTACCAAGCATTGGTAGGTAGTTAAGTGCATCTATCACTATTTGAGTGATACCTGACTACTCGGATAGTTTTATGCCAAGGGATGATCATCATCGCCAAATTTACATGATTTTTTTTGACTTGGACTTGGTTCGTTGCTATGAAACTTATGTGTCCACTAGTGTTTTTGCTTCATACTTGGTAGCTCATGCATATCTTGGTTGAGCAAGAGAATCCTAGCCTACTGTGGCCACCTCTAGTTGTGACGCTACATATTTCACAATGATTGTTGAGTGTGTGTGTGTGTGTGTGTGTCTCATATGCCTTTTGACTGATTTGGGTGTTGGTCAGTCTTCTACCACCACCATCTTCACTGAGAGTGAGAGTGCATCGGCAATTGCGAGGAACCCTATGTTCCATGCTTGCATAAACCACATTGAGGTGCACTCTCTTTATGTCAAGGAGAGGTTCTCTATTGGAGAGATCAATTTGTCTTATGTAAAAGTAACCGACATGTACATCTATGTGTATATCGACACATATACCAATGCATATATAGACAAAAGGTGGATAGACATATACATAAGCATCGAGGTGGGCATGCATAGAGAATAACATAGAGATTGTATTCATATGCAATACTGATAGTCATATGGGTGAACATATTTACACACATATTGATGTACATATTAATACTACAAGACTAACAAAGTTTTGAACACTGAATGAAATGTCCATCACTGCTAGTCGTTTATGATTCCAAGAGAAACATGAAGCAAAAAAGAAAGGCATGGAGGAGAGTAGAAAGGAGAGGCCGAGAAGAGGAGAGAAAAAAATAGGGCAACTTTGGGAATAGAGAATGCCCATTAAATTTTATAATTGGTGTTTTTTTTAGTGAAAGCCTATAACTTTTCTAAATAAAGTCCCATTTTGATGAATAAAGTCATGACTTTGGAAGTAAGGATATATATATATATATATATATAAGAAACTTCAATGACTCCTACAATCTCTTCATATTTTTAGTAGTTACTGTAAAATTTGTAAAATATGTACTACCCAATTTGAAAGGGTCCTCATCCCTAAGTATAGAGGACATTTTTTTTTAAGTTGTACCTAGTCTCTAAATTTCTTACGAAATTTTTTGCTTTTTGAGCTATGAAAGTTCAAACAGGGGTGTGCCGCGGTATGCCTTGAACGCCACGGGGCAGAATGCCTAGGTTCAAGTCCCACTCACTCAACATTTCAACTTTCTTGTACTCTCTCTCAAAAAAAAAACTAAACTTTGAGGCTGGTTCTCTCTTTCCTTTTTCACGAGTTTGTCATGTGCAAAGAATGGTGCATAAAAAGGTTGACTGCCTAGCTGGCTCTCTCTCCATTTCCGTAGGTAGATCTCCATATTGCTTGCTACTGAAAAAAACCAAAGGTATGAACTTGCTCAGATATGCCCTTTTTTCCCTTTTGGAAGAAGTTTCATCTATTTAGTTTATTTTGGAAGAACTTTCATCTATTTCATTTTAGTTCACTTGCATTGTGTGATAAAGCCAAAGTTACATGTTTTTGTCCATTCTCATGTGCACAAAGGGAGGCCAAGGTGAGTTTCCATGCCCTTGTGTTTTGCATTTCCCCACACCTACATCTATAGGTCCACCTAACCAACCACTTGAGAACCACTCTTGTGCTTTTAAATTGAGCTCACTAATTGCATATGTGTGTGTACACAAAAAAAGTATAGTGTATCATACACACAAAAACAAAACACTTATCTTTGATGACTTTGATCTTGCATGCGTGATAATTGTTGATGTTATGCAATGCACTTTTCATATGCATGCATCCATATTCCTTCACAAGAACACTTTTTGATCTCGGCTTGATACATTTGAGATGGATACCATTGGTGGCTTTGATTATATGTTCCAAGAGATGATCTTAAAGATGGGTATGCATGTGATACCATCCCTTTGTCAACTTCAGACCAATCCATTTGCCAACTCAAAAGAACGGCTTTGCTAGTGGCGCAACACAATGATCCATGTGAAAAACACTTTTTGGAGTGCTTGTGAAGAAAAAGGAGAGAGAGAGAGAGAGAGAGAGAGAGAGAGAGAGAGAGAGAGATTTGTTTGTTATGGTTCTACTCACTTTGTGCTTCTCTTTTTTCTATCAAACACATCACCTACAACCTCAAACTCAAAAGCGACACTCTCTTTATAACTTCTGACTAACTTCTTTTGTTGTAAAGCATGGCCTAAGACCACATTACCTGAAATCCACTGTTTGTTGAGTTTTTACTCAGCCTCATACATGCACACACATGCACAAGCCTCATACATGCACAAGGAATAAGATGACCCCACGCAGAAAAGATGAGTCAAATAAATTTTCAACATATGCTAAGGTCCAAACAAAAAAATCTTAGAGCCTTTTTGAGGGTACATACTTTTGTTTGAGAATCTACATTTAGGCAGAAGAAGAATATCGACCATAGAGGGGAAACTGTTGAAAATCTAATGTCCTTCACCATACAGCGGAAACTGTTGAAGATCTAATGGAAAACTCCTCTCCGGACGGATCATACAGCTCTAACACAGGAAAAAGTTCATTCACCATACAGGGGAAACTATGGAAAATCTATTGTTCGTTATGTCCTTCACAATACAGGTGAAACTATTGAAGATCTAATGGAAAACTCCTGTCGGCCGGATCATACAGCTCTAACACAGTAAAAAGTTCTGGAAGCTATGGAGAATCTCTTGTTCGTTATGTCCTTCACCATACAGGAGAAACTATTGAAGATCTAATGGAAAACTCCTCTCCGGGCAGATCATACAGCTCTAACACAGTAAAAAGTTCATTCTCTCCAGCTTCCACACAGTCTTCTATGACCAAGCGAATGAGCTTTCATGGCAACTGCACAATTTTAAAGACAGGTACGTTGCTCAACGATAGAAATTATTAATCAGACATCAAGTCCAATCATAGGAGCTTTGCATCAGCTTCTACACGACCGACTTCTTTCATTACTTCAGAAAGATTATGTGCTAATTGGCTGTCTACTTGTGTAAACATAAATTTGATGTACAGTGTTACTGATGTTACTGTTTCTGTTGTTGTTATTAGTATTCTTATACTTGCTGTTGTTGTCGCTCTTGCTACTGTAGAGTTGTCGTCTTCTTCGTCATATAGTCATCAGCATCACAATTATTGTGCTGATGATGCTGATGATGGCGATGGTGAATATACTGAGTAGCACAGTACGTACAAGCTATGGTGGTACCGTGAAAGAAAAGGCGAATATGCAATTGTGATCCTCCTGGAAAAACTAGGAGATTCCATTATTCATTGAGAAAATAGTGAGGTTTCCATAGGATTCGCCATGGAGAAAAAAAAAATTATGGCACTTTTATATGACAAAGGGATTACATGTATCATGTTGGAAAGTATTTCATGGGTGAGATCCATAACTGTAGTTTTTTTTTTTGAAAATAAATTAGAGAATAGAATGAATTGGAAACACACTCACACATTCAATCTTGTGACGTAAAGACACCCATCTTATGTCCAGCCAAGACTTGAACTCAGGACTTCTTCCCTAAGACTCAAGGTTTCAAACCACTAGGTTACGCGGGCTCATACATAATTGTAGATTATTTTTATTTTTTGAGAGGACAATGAATTGGAACTACACACTCACACACCCAACCTTGTAAGGTAGAGGCACCCAACATGAGAGACTCATGGACATGTCCAACCAAGACTTGAACTCAGGACTTCTTCACACAACTTCAAAGCGTCAGCCACTACGCTATGCGGGCTCAGACATAATTGTAGATTTTCAACGTTCCATATCTTTTGATTTTGTTCCGAGGAGGGAAATCTCGATACACTTTTTAGCAGAACTAGAGCAATGTATTGATGGGTTCATTTAGTTTTCTTTTTTTTTTTTTTTTTTTGGTTGGAAGTTACAAGAAATGGAAAAGCGCCCTCCATGAAGGGATGGGTAGCCCTCTCTATTTATAGTTCCAACAAGATATATCAAACACAAGGGGGATTTCTTCTCCCTACCACTCGGCCATGGCCCCTCCAACATGAAAATATTTCGTGATGCCTTTTGTATCCTAAATTATACTAGAGTATATTCTTGGAGAGTGATGCTCCTAATGACCTCATTATCATAGTTTTTTTTTTATCGGATGACTTGCTAGATATTCCTGTGCATATCCTTCCAAAGCAACATACCTTTTTAACGAGTTTCAAGTCAAATAGAATCTATGTGGTCCAACATCTCCATTAAAAAAAACTACAAAAAAACGAATCTCACAGCCCCAAGTAACATGCATTATATCCATCAAACACATGTGTGGCTTTCTTTAGGCCATAGAGGGTGATGAGGACTGCATGCACAACCAATGGGGGAAACAAAAGATCAGTGTGCTATTTAGAATAGCCCAAAATGAGAGCTCAAGGACCATTGAATTGCTCTTTTGCGCAAGGAACACACATGTAGCACATGCTTCTCTATGTTTGGTGGTGACAAGGTCAGCCAAAATGGCGATGCATATGTCACTCCACACACTGAAATGAACCGATGAGAGCAACCCATTTACAATGTTGATCACATGGTTCATGATGTATTGAGTTGCCAAAAGGAGGATAGATGAAAGCATGCATGGGCATTTTGGGATAGACATGAAAATGTTAATTATCCTTTCAACAATGTATCTATTAGATGAATTAAAGCGAATAGTTCCATTTCACAAAATTAAGCAAGATTGATATGTTATGGATTGTTTCTATTAGTGTTTATGTGAAAGGTCAAATGGTTTTCGAACACATTTGTATATCTATATGTTATCGATTGTTTCTATTAGTGTTTATGTGAAAGGTCAAATGGTTGTTCGACACTTTTGTATATGTTATCGATTGCTTCTATTAGTGTTTCTGTGAAAGGTCAAATGGTTGTTTGACACTTTTGTATATGTATGTTTGAGTAAAATATAAAGTGGCTTGGTCAGCCATTAACTTGAAATTGTTTATTTGTGAAACTTGCATACACAAAATTTGTGTTCTCTTCTTTTCTAGCTTTTGTTTTTTTTTTTTTTAACAAGTTTGCACAAATAAATAAAGATAATGGTTGCAACACCATCCAAGCAGAGAAGCTGCACTATGAACAGCTAAGAAGCTCCCCTTCTTCACAATTGTGATCGTATTCATTGGCATGAGAGACAAAAAATGAACTATAAAAATATTTGATCATGGTTGAGCAAGCATGTGTTATTGCAAAGGAGAGTCATATAAAATACGCATTCACTCTTCCAAGTAATTCTTATACATGAGGATCCATGCACTTTTAAATGCCTCCATATGCGAGAGAGACAATATTCTCATGGACTCAGAATGTTGTTTTACAGTAAAAACATAATCGCCATTGTTTTTTGCTTCATTTTTGTTTTTTGTTTTTTGTTTTTTTTAATAAAAGAAGTTTGGTTGAAGTTTAATCTCTCTTGCTTGAATAGATTGAAAGAACGATTGTACAAGTGAATGGACATAGCACTCATAGGAGCTCTTGTATCCCACAAAGTAAAGATTTGATTGCTCAAAAGCGACACTTGAAAAGAACTGCCTGAAGGCAATTGCTTTAATTTTGCCCAAAAGCAAGACACTAGCCTAAAGCCCAAAAGCAAGACACTAGCCTAAAGCCCAAAACTTTCCTACCTCAAGAAGCAAAAGGCCCAACTAAACAACCTAGCATGCATGGACCATAACTCCCATTGTTTAATTTCATGTGCAAATGGGCCATTATTTTGGATCTCTTCACATTGCAATATGGCCCTTCTACTTGTGTGTACATCTCTGATCTCTTTCACTTATCAAGGCTTCACTCTTGGTTCTATTCCTTGTCTATGGTGTTTGTTATGCTAGCTATCATGTATCATGTTGTCATACGATCCTTCTAACTAACTTGGTAGGATACATAAAGATAATTAGCTTTTAGATATATACTAGTATACATTTTGGACAAAAAGTTATGATGATGTATAATAGATAGTTGGCATCAGGGCCTAAATTTGACAAGTTTTTTTGCATGTCATTGGTCATTTTGCTTGTCAAAAACAGATGAATTTTTAAACTTCCTATGAAATGGCATGCTCTGATTGGTAATTTGCTTGTCATTTTTTGTAGATCTGCATTTATATTATATGTGTATGCTTTGTACAAACATGTCAAAATTTTTCTTATGAAACATAGAAGCAGAATTTTGCTTCTCATCAAGCGGGCGTGGTTTAACGGATGTGCCTTGTACTCCTAAGCAGATGGCTAGGGTTCAAATCCCGCCTAAGGCTGAATACCTGAGAGTTCCCCAAGAAGGGCTGGGTGTGTGTGTCTTTCCAATTCATTGTACTCTCAAAAAAAAAATAAAATTTGATTCTCATATGACATTTTGTCTTGGCCGTGACATTTTGTCTTGGCTGTGAAATTTAGGCCCTGGTTGGCATATAGTAGGTGTCGCTCGTAGGCAAGAGGGTTGAATCACCATCCCTACAAAATATTGTAGTTGCGCCATCGCTTCTCTTAGAGTTCTTCCATGAGGAAAAGCGAGATCAGAAGGGGACGGCAGGTTGTGTCTTGTAAATAGAAGAAGACGACGATGGGGAAAAGTGGACAAAGAAGGGGGGGTTTGTGGGCACTCTGCAGCGTGTACTTTGAGGAGGTACTTAGCGCACACTCAATCGACGCTTCCCGTTTCTTAAGCATTCCGCACTCCGCAGAGCCTTTCTGAAATTCTGAGTCTCACTCCGCTTTTTCCTTCTCTCGTGCACGCGCTTCAAGCAAAACAACGAAGTCAAATCTTGCATTGGAGATGGTGGTCTCGAAGCTGGTTGCCCGAGACTGACCTGGGCTGCGACGTAAGATTGATAACCACATCGTTTCAATCGTTCGCGCTGCGTTTCTATTCATCCACGACATGTCATCGCGTCCCCACGAGCAAACGCGTCATCTATTGAAGAACCGATCATTCCAAATCTTTCGTCGGGCCGCGGTTATTTGGAAGCTGGTTTCCCAATCCTAATTTGGGCGACCCGCAGTGTAAAGCTAGTCGCCCAACTTGTAATATCCACCGTCGAGCATTTTCTTTCGAGATCCGGACTCCGGAGGTTGGGTTCTCCATTTTCTGTGTCCTACCTCGGAAGGTCGCTTTTGGCTGCGAACTTCTTGCCTCCTCTCTCTTCTTCCTGAATTTCATGTGTCCAGAGCTCTCTCTCACACACACCCTTCTACTCATCGTTTCTTCTCGAATGCATTCGGTTCCTTTTCAAAATAATTCATCTCGTCGATTCTTTTCCTTCTTACGACCTTCTTGAAAGACATCTTTGTTTGTTTCTTGAAAGCGTAAATTGCAGAAAAATAGTCAGCTCCCTTTCATGAGATGTTCGTTGTTTTTAGTATTCACAGTCTCAATGGTGGATCTTGGAATCTCTGGTATCCATTCTGCAACAGACTGTCTGAGATCAGAGGAGGAGATTGCTGCTCGACTTCAATTTTTAATAATGAGTAATAACATCGTTCCTCCGCTCGAACGTGAATAGTCAGAAGTTCTTCTCTGCACGTGGAGGCTATGGAAGGAAAACTTGAGAAGAAGGGATCCCTATCTGACGTGAAAACTGAGAAGAGGGTTTATCCTGTCGATGAATCTCAATATAGGCTCCTCGAAGAAGTTGGCCGTGGAGCGAGTGCAGTAGTCTATCGGGCTGAATGCATTCCTTTTAATGAATATGTCGCCATCAAGTCGCTTGATTTGGAAAGGTGTAACAGCAATCTGGTATTGTCAACACTCGAACATTTTCCATATCAATGTCTTTTTTGTTGTCCATAAGTTTCATTAGGCGTTTTTCTTCTTTTCTCTTTTTCTTTTCTTCTTATATTCCTCTTCCTCTTTCCCCCTCTCTCTCTCTCTCTCAAACACACCCCTCCAAAAAATCAATTGACAAAGGTTCTCTTCCCTTGCGCGCTCTCTCTTCTCCCCCTTTTTATCCCCTCATTTTCACATATGCGCGAACTTTCTTCGTACTTCAAGCCACATAAATAGTTGTCTATTACCACTTGGATATGTCTATTCTTGATATTGACGTATTAGTGACATTAGAGGCGCCATGTCGGTTTCAATCATGTCAGTTCTATTTAGTTTGTTCACTTTTGGAGGATAATATTATCAGTTAATTCTGTATTTAGTAATAACAGTGGAAGTTACTGAGAGATTGGCAAAGCATGCGCGTATGTTGCGAATTCACCTTTCTTCAGGAAAAAAAGAGTAAATTTTAATTTAATAAGTCGAAGTTCTCAAAGAATATATAGGTATCAATCATCGTTAGGGCTCCGATTAGCATACCTTAAAACATCTGATAGTCGGCAACTTGGCTTGTTTCCATCACAGTGTTGATCAGGATACAGTACACACCTTTGATTCAGGCCTTGCATTTTTTGTGAATTTCCATTTATGCAGCATATTAAATATCTGGCCGTCCTTGTACGTCCTACGTGAGTGTCGGAGATCTGCTTGTGTGCACTAACATTGACTTTGCATGACTCTGCTTGAATGCTTGTTCTAATCACTGGGTTGCATTCCAAAGCAAAATCATCCCTTGGATGATTCTACTGTCGTGCATGGTGGTATGATCAATTGCGGTTATATTATCGAGTTCCTCCCAAGTGATCCTAAATAAACACATGCTATGCTGGTTCATATTACGCAAAATTAATGATGTTCTTCATACAGTCAACACATTAGTTCGTATCATGCCATACACATTGTTATACCTCACCTTCTTATATAAGGTGGGGTCCACATATTATACATGGAAGCACACTAAGTATTCTTATAGGAAATGAAAAATCTTTTTTGTTAAACTTTCTTGCACACGTGTGTGTGCACATACATATATACACGGACATGCATACATTCATTACAATGAATCACTCACAAACATTGTATATATGTGTGTGTATACACACATAGTTTTTTATTTTGAGAACAAAAAACTTGTATTATTATGTACAAATATAAAGCAATACATGCATCTAGGAGGGTTAAAGATACAAAGGACGGTCCAATAGTCTAGAAAGTAGAATGTATGAGGATTTGCAAAGGAGTTCACATCTGATTTGCATGTCTATTCGAAAGGAGACATTCCCTAAGCAGGACTACCGGGATGATACTGTGAAATATTCTTTGCTTCTATAAAGGAAGAGCATTTTGGAACAACCAAATGAACCACATGATCTAAAATTGGCAATGATCAAGAAGCCAAAGCCAATTGCTATGGGGGTTTATACAAGTGGGAAACCATGTTGTACGACATCATGGGAAATGGAGAAGAAGCATCTGCCCATTGAAAGTTTTGGAAAGCATAACATATAGATTCTCTTTGATCACTACGTGGAGGGTGTGGAAAACACAAAGTGGACTGAGTTTTGGTGCATGAAAGCTCTAGAATGAAACCTTGCAATCCTTACTCTACAAAGGTAAACACGATGATGGAGAGGTAGTGTCGTATTCCACACATGAGTGCATCTCCTTTGCGACCAAACATTCAGCTTGAAAATAAAATTCATCGAGAGTTATATGTGAAAGCAAGGAGTGTCAATTAGTAAGACGAAGCTGAAGCATTATACCATTTCTTCAAATGCAATAATTTTCAATCTTCCTCCCAATGAAGGTCTTTACAAATAGATGGCAAAGATGTAGCACCAAATCAAGTATCCATAGAGTTTGTTTCTTTGCAGTGATGTCAATGCCAACGGGTATCCAAGATTATGTAAAATATTTTCTTTACAAATCCATAAGCCATCCCAAGGTAGTGCCTCAAAATTGTCACAATCAATGTCAATAAGTTTGGGTTTGCTGTAGGTTATCCTCAAAATAGAAGCCCTCAAGAAAGAGTTCGAGATGTGCGTGCATGATAGCATAAAGAGTCTGCGGAAAATCTTAGTATCATCATCAAAGTTGCCACTAGTAGCAATATGATCATCAATGCATAAGCTATGTAGAGCACCATCTTTTAGAGTGTTCCAAGTGTGCACTAAAGTGGATGAGTGGCCATAACAAAAAGTACGAGGTTTATAGGGCATCCTTGCCATGTCCCACTTGGAGGAGTGAGGCGAACTTTTACAATTGTTATGGTCTATCCATAGAGCCAAAAAATGAGGCTCACAAATTTGTGGGTGAATCCAATTCAGTGCATGATCGAGTAAGTGAACTTCAAGAGGAGTGTTGAAGGCTAATTTGAAGCGAGTATAGTAGAGAGAACATGATCCTAAATAGAACAGCCATGCAGAAAGCCTTATTGGGCTGTTTGAATAATTGCTACTAGAGGCCAATGCAAGAGAATAGCAAAGCCTTAGTGACAATATTATATAGAATACCAAGCAATGTGATTGGACTCCAATCAGAGGACATCATAGGTTGATCAATCTTTGGAATGAGTACAACAAATCCATCCTTGATACTACAGGGCATGCGAAAGTCAAACCACATTTCATTGACAAGAGAAGTGATATGACATTTGAGATCCTCCCCAATAAAGCAACATGAACTCTTTAGGTGATCTATTACTTCCTAGTCATGGAGCGTAAGCTCTTGGTCCTCAAACAATCTAGATCAATTAAAGGTTACGAAGATGGTTCTACATGAGAAAGGAAAAACTTAAGAACTCTTTGCCAACCTTCGATAACTATGTGAGGAAGGCAAAACTCTCCAACTCTTTGCCAACCTTCAATAATAAATGAGCATAATCCGAGTGTCTTCGAATTACATGTGTAGCATATCTTTAACAAGATAGAAGTTTAGATATTCACCCATCATGATTGGAGAGATGGGGGGGGGGGGGGAATAGATTTTGATCACTATAGAATACAATTGAAGAAGTGTTTGGACAAATATCCTCGTTAATTGGAATGTGCAATAGAAGTCATGGATTATAAGAAATAATGTGGATATTTGTTATGTCCAAGAATACTGCTCCATTCTAAAAAGCACCACAGAGAACAAAGTTTTGGATTCCATATCCAGAGACTCCATCTTCCACCTACATTGGATGTTTAGACTTGTCATGTTATTCAATGTACCTTTTATCCTTCGTGTCAAGAGAAAGGAGAAGGAAGAGAGCTCTCTACACACAAGAGAAAAACTCCGACAAAGATAGATGCAGACTCAGAGATAGAGAACTCAAATTCTTAGATCGCCAAGCGTAATGCAGTTACAACGATGGTGCTGTCCACTCATGCGCTCCCAATGTGGAGCTTAGATGGAGATCTAGATAGACTCTAGATGAAGGGCTTACTAGTGCGCAATGCTATGTAAAGCTCAACCTTGACCATGCTTATATAACTTTTACAAGGGGAGTTGATATTGATAAACATAGTCGAGAGATACACAATAGTCGGCAAAGTATACAATGTGACAATATCTCAATGACGAGAAGTCATACTATCTCGACCTTATGAGCCGGGGGGATGTCCCCCCCCCCCCCCCCCCCCCCCCGGATCTCATAGAAGGGGGCAAGCCCCCCTTTGCACTCCCACCCATTAAGGTTCTATCCGAAAACCGGGCAAGGCCACAGAGCCTTTATTTTTGCCTTGAATGGCAACCCAATGGCCTGGAAGTTTATGCCCTACCTAACCTAATGGCTAGGCTCACAAAGATCATCTATAACCATCAACAGTCACACATAGACTTCATTTAACTTAGAAGTTAGGGTTCCACAAATGTTTGGGATCTCACAATGGCTTCTCATAATGGGGGCCTTACAACTTAGAGCACCATGGATCATTTGTGGTCACTTGAGGGTGGAGTATTGAGCATATCTAACATCCCCCCTTAATGTCCACCGTGCGGTGAACTACCTCCTTGGTCCAATCTTTGGAAAGTGTCGAAGAAGTTGCTCTCTCCCAAGAGCCTTGGTGAAGATGTTTGCTCCATTTTCTTGAGTTGGACAATAGCTTATCTCCACGACCGCATCCTCAATCAACTCACACACATAGTGATACTGAGTTTCTATGTTCTCGGTATGTGCATGGAATACAGGATTCTTGGCAGTGGCCATGCAACTTTGGTTGTCACACTTCAACTATGTAGCCTTTTGTCCGGGTATTCCAATTCGCCATAAGATCATCCTCAACCATTTTGCTTCCCATGCTGCAACACATGCAGCTTTGTACGTAGCTTCAGTAGAAGATCATGCTACAGTCGGTTGCTTCTCACTTTTTATTGATCCAAGAGAAAATCCCTAAACCTAAAGAAAATCCTTGATCCTAAAGAAAAGCAATATCGAGAAACTGATTTTTTGGAATCAACATCTCCTTCCCAATCTAAGTCACAGTATCCTACCAGAGATGATCCTTTTTCATAAAGAATACCATAATAAGTGGTTCCTTTCACACACCTGAGTATCCAGATGCTTGCCTTCCAAGTATCTGTTTACTACTTCAACAACATAAGAGATAACAAGTGTGCTATTGCATAAGTAGATGAGACTTCCAACTAATTTCTTGTATCTTCCAATATCCATGGTAGGTGAAGTATCTGCAATAGATAATTTTGTGTTGACCTCCATAGGTGTAGGAATTCCCTTGCAATCCTCCATGTCGAATGCCTTCGATATCTGTCTTGCATACTTTTGTTGAGAGATGAAAATCTACCCTAGTTGTGCCAAACTTCAAGGCCTAAGCAATAATGCATTAAGCCGAAGTGTGTCATTTCATATTATGACCTCATGGCATCTTTGGTTTGTTGAAGAAGAGCATCATCATTTCCTGTAATCACAAGGTCATCTACATAGAGTACAAGCACAATTGTCTTCCCTCCTCTCTGTACAACATACAAGTTAGCATCAAAAGCACGACTTTTGAAACCTAGATCCAAGAGATACTTATCTATCCACTGGTACCATGCTCTAGGGGCTTGTTTCAGCCCATATAATGCTTTCTTTAGCTTACATACGTTGTTCTTCAAATGGGGAGCCTCAAACCCTGGTGGTTGAGACACATATACCTCCTCCTTGAGGTCTCCATTCAGGAACGTTGATTTGACATCCACGTGATAGACTGGCCAATGCTTGTGTGGAGCCAACTAGTACTACTTGGATAGGAGTCATCCTTGCAGTCGCGGCAAATGATTCACAAAAGTCAATGCCTTCAACTTGTGAGTAGCCATGTGCAACAAGTCTTGCTTTGTACTTTTCCAGAGTATCATCAGCCTTGTAATTTAGCTTTGAGACCCACTTGGTGCCAATGACTTTACGCTTAGGGGGTTGATCCACTAGCTCCCAAGTTCCATTCTTCATGATATTGTTGTATTCTGTTTGCATGGAAGCCCTCCAATTCGGATCGTGGAGTGCCTCTTCCACATTGGTTGGTTCCTTTGCTTGTTCTTGAATGAGATCAGCCATTAGGGCTGTGTTTACAATATGGGCGCTTGCTTGTCTTTATTCCTCTATTCTCTGTGATCGCCTCGGTTCATTTGCAACTTGTTCTAGTGGGATGGGGTTTGCACAATCATAGAGTTGCCTCACCCAACCTGGCAATGGCTTTTCCACTTGGATGATGATAGGTTGGTGACTTTCAGACTCATCATCTGAAGATGATGCTTCCTTCTCTTGTGTAGAAGGGATAACTCTTCGGCCAGGTTCATAGTGGATTGCTCCTTCGCTTGATGATAAAGTGGAAGCTCTCTTTTCCTCCTCCACTGCATGTGGATGCTCCTCCTTAAACACCACATCACAACTCGACATGATTTTCTTAGCCGGAGGGTCATAAAGCTTATAAGCCTTCTTATCTTCGCTGAACCCTAGGAAGGTATATTTGATGCTTTTTGGTTGAAACTTGTTTCTCTCTCTATATGAACATGTACATAACATTCACTTCCAAATACTTTGAAATGGGAAACAAAAGGCTTTTTACTAGTGTAGGTCTCTTGTGGACTCTAGAGTCTTTCCATCAAGTGCCTTGTAGCTTCGATTCAAGATGTAGACAACAATGTTGACAGCCTCTACCCAAAATTGATTAGGCAAACTCTTTCCCTTCAACATGCTCCAGGCCAACTCCATGATGGTTCGATTTTGACATTCCGCAACACTGTTTTGTTGAGGGCTATGTGCTACTGTGAGATGATGCTTGATTCCTTTACTCTTGCAAAAATCTTCAAACTCTGCGGATGTGAACTCACTACCTCCGACTCGACTCCGTCCTGAATTTCTTCATCTTCTTCCCTATTTTAGTTTCAACAAGTTGAAGCCATTCTTTAAACTTACCAAAAGCTTGAGCTTTATCGCGACGGAAGTACACCTAGATCTTCGTGCTTTAGTCATCAAGAAGTAACATGAAGTAGGAAGATCGGGCCAAGGCTTGTGTAGGCACTTTTCCGCACAAGTCAGCATGCACCAACTCTAGAGGATAGCTTGCCCTCTCTTTCTTGTGGAAACACCTTCCTTTGTTGCTTGCCCATCAAGCTTCACATGGTTCTTTCATTTTCGCAATTGATGGTAGGTGTGCAATCATACCCTTGTGATGCATCCCCTTCAGTACAGGGTATCTGATGTGGCTGAATCTCTCATGCCATAGCTTACTTGTGCCCACACTTGTAGTGGCTGTAAGAGCACACAACTCATATAGGTTGTTCCTCCTCATGCCAATCCCAACAATGTTGTTGTTACTATCCATAATCTTAGCTCCTGCCTTACTGAAAGATACTTGATGACCTTGATTAGTTATAGAAGCTATTGAAAGTAGATTTCGTTTGATTTGTGGAACATACAACACATTGAAAGCTTTCTGACATCCCCATTAGAGTTAATGAAAGAAATTGGACCTTCGCCCTCCGTAGGACATCTAGCATTCTTGGCTACCTTCACCATGATGGGTTCCTTTAGAGGCTGTAAGGAACTGTAAAGGTATTTTCTGCTCATCATGTGACAAGATGCACCATTGTCCAATACCCATGAGTCATCCATTCCTGAATCTTCAGTCGAGGAGCATAGCTCCTCTATCATAATAAATAACTTGAGCTCTGTTTTTGCTATGTTGGAGGACTCCTTGCCCTTGCCACCTTTTGAAGAGCCATTCTTCTCTTCTTCCTTTTGTATCCTTTCTTCTTGCGGTGGAAACACTCTCCCTTGAACTTCTTTTTGTCGTTCTTCCTTTTGTCTCCATCTTTTGAAGAGTCCACTTTGCCTTCTTCGGCATTTGCTGTAAATGGAGCATCTCCTTCGCTGCCACCACTCCTTGCCTTGAGCCGAAGCTCCTCCTCCATGAGTAAGGCATTTAATTCTGGAAAAGTTAGTGGTTGAGGTTCGATTTGAGTATTAAGAGCAGTTACCAAACCATCAAACTTAGGTGGACAAATTCAAAGACAATGCCGAGCTAGCTCCTCACTCGACTTTTGTACACCTGCTCCCCCCATTTGCTCTCCTAGAATCTTTATGCGAGTGATAAACACCTTTGCAGTCTCCCCATGAGCAAACCTTTCTGCCCATAGTAAACCTTTCTACTGGTAGCTAACCTTTCTGCTGCTAGCTGATTCTCCAAGTTTTGAATCCGTGTTTGATTATGAGTTTCATATTGATTTCTCAATATGTTCCATTCTTCACACTCTTTGGTAGTATATTGAATGAGAATCAGAACACTATCAATAGTACTTGTAACTAGAGCACAAAGTGCATCTCCATTTCTACGTTTCCAAGTACGTAGAAGATCAAGATGAAGAGGAATTATTCGACAAGGATTATTTGGATCATGTGTTTCTTGGGGCTCATGATAAGTCCTAAGATCAGTCTCCAGAAGCTCATATGAATCAAGGATAGTATGAATCAATGATAGAAGTGATTTTAAAATTCCAAAGGGTGTAGTTTGTACCATCAAGTTTACCTTCCGTGAAGCCCGGTGGTCATATCCGCAACGTTGGGATGACTGACATCATTGCTGCTCTTGTTTGTGCTCCACCTACTCCTGTTGATGAACCACCTTGATTCCCAATTGTAGATGATGATGTACTGCTTGACATCTTCTCTCTTTTGTCATTGAAACCTCTGCAACCTTTGCGTTTTTGCTTCTGCACTACTCAGAGCCTCCCGAGCTCTGATACCATGTAAGAAAATAACGGCACAGTGGAATTGACTAGTAGTCAGAGTTGAGAGAAGAACATCGACAAAGATAGATGCAGACTCAGATATAGAGAACTCAAATTCTCATATTGCCAAGCGTAATGTAGTTACAACAATGGTGTTGTCCACCCGTGCGCTCCTAATGTGGAGCTTAGATGACAACCTAGACAAACTCTAGATGAAGGGCTTACTAGTGCGCAATGCTATGTAAAGCTCAACTTGGGCCATGCTTATATAGCTTTTACAAGGGGAGTCAGTATAGATAAACGTAGGTGAGAGATACACAATAGTCGGAAAAATATACAATCCGACAATATCTCCACGACTAGAAGTCCTACCGTCTTGACCCTACGAGCCGAGGGCATAGGCCTCCCAGGCCCCGTACAAGGGGACAAGCCCCCCTCTCCACTCCCCCCATTAAGGTTCTATGGGGAAACTGCGCGATGCTATAGGGCCTTTATTTTCGCCTTGAATGGCAACCGAATCGCCCGAAAGTTTATGCCCTACCCCTAATGGCTAGGCTCACAAAGATCATCTATAACCATCAACGGTCATGCATAGACATCATCTAGCTTAGAAGGTAGGGTTCCACAAATGTCCGGGCTCTCACAGTGGCTTCTCCTCATAATGGGTGTCTTACAACTTAGAGCACCATGGATCATTTGTGGTCACTTGAGGGTGGAGTATTGAGCATATCTAACAGTAGCAAGGTTGGGCGCTCTTGGCAGCCCTATGAGAAGGCCTGTTATATCCCGTTGAAGAGGTGCATCTCTTCGTACCGATGTGATGGTTAAATTGATATGTAATAATTGTCATGAAGTCTGTTGTACAAAAGAAAAAGCAATCTTTGGTCTGACAAAAATTCGTTTTAAATGATCTCCTCCAATCCTGTGTCTGGCTCGTTGCAGTATGACTACATATACTTCTAGACAATGTACTTTTAATGTTTTCTTTTGAGTTCTACTCATTTTGCTATGTTGTATTAACTTTATGTTCTTGGCATCTGTGTTTAAGGGCCTGCTATATCTCTTTGCTTGATCCATTGAAGAGGTGCATCTCTTATTACTGATTGATGGGTAAATTAATATTTAATGATTGTTATGACATCCGTAGTACAAAAGGAATGACAATCTTTCGCTCGATGAAAAATGATCTCTTCCACCCTGGTGGTCGGTTTCTTGCAATATGACTACATATACTTCAAGACAATTTGTTTCTCATGTATTTTTTTTAGATCTACTGATTTTGCTCCGTTGTATTAACTCTACCCTTAACAACTCTATACTTATATTTATGCACTATGTATTGTATGCATTTATAGGTATTATGGATATGTGTTCACACATACCTATACATATAGAGAATGAAGATCTCATTAAAGAATGAAAAATTTGAAATTTCATGTTTCAAGCAAACCATTCAAGCGTTTAGACCGTTTAAATCAAGATTTGAAATTGTGGCTCTAAACCTTGGTGTTGAACTATGGTCTAGTCCCTGTCAGGTTTATACTTGCAGCTAACGAGCAGACTTGAAAATTATGGATCCTATATTAAATGTAAATGTTCCTTTTTGTTTTTTGTTTTGTTTTGTTTTCTTCTTGAACAATTTTTTTTTTCTTTGGGTTTGTTTTTTCCCCCTTGGCCATATTTCTGTAGATGAAAGCATGGCGAAGCACAAAATAAAGAATATTTTAAGTGTTCTACACAGGTTCCTAAGAGGAAGTACAGTGGTTCAATTTAGGGAGAGCTGGATTCAATTTGAATATGGGCTTAGTGCTCTTGATGATAATGCATCCTTCATCTATGCCTAAAGCATATCTGTGTTTAATGAGGAAAATTTAAACAGGCACTACATCGATATATGACCTTGTGTGCTTATATATCATGATGGAGGAACACACACTAGGATCTTGTGTGTTTTTACTGCTGTTTTTGCTGTCCCTCTCTCTCTGTCTCTTCCCCTCCCTCTGTCTGCTCCTCTTTTCCCACAAACCCCATATTTTGTCTATCAACATTTGAACCTTCATTTTTTTCCATCAAGGTTCACTATTAACATCTGATGCAATGATCTTTTTTGTTGTATCTTTAGAATGACATACACAGAGAGGCAAAAACCATGAGCTTGATCAATCATCCCAATGTTGTCAAGGCCTACTGCTCCTTTGTGGTAGACCACAGCTTGTGGGTGGTCATGCCGTACATGGCAGGAGGCTCATGCTTACATATCATGAAGTCTGCTTATCCTGATGGATTCGAAGAACCTATCATCGCCTCATTTCTAAAGGAGACCCTGAAGGCACTGGATTACCTTCATACACAGGGCCATATACATCGTGATGTGAAGGTGAGACTCTTGTTGAGCTGCTTCACTACTACAGTCTGGATATTGAATTTTTAAAATCAGTTTAGTATGTATGCACACACACTCTTTTTCATACATACGTACATTTATGCATATGTGTGTGTGTGTGTGTATATATATAAGTATATATGAGATATTTATATATTGTACAGTGTGGTTTCACAGGGATGTGTGCTGCATGAAATGAAGCGTTGACTTTTATTGTTTTGTTATTTTTTCTTAGCAAGCATCTTTTGTTTGAGTTCAGGCAGGAAACATTCTTGTTGATGGAAGTGGTGCTGTTAAATTGGGAGACTTTGGTGTCTCTGCATGCATGTTTGATACAGGTGATAGGCAGAGGGCCAGAAACACGTTTGTGGGGACACCATGTTGGTATGAATTTTCATATATGGAGAAAATTATAAGTGCCTAACGTGTGATGTAATAGACAGAAATCTTTTTGTTCGTTGTGTTTTGCCTTTAGGATGGCACCCGAAGTAATGGAGCAAATACATGGCTATGATTTTAAGTGAGTCACATTTTCAATACAAAGTTTTTTAGGAGTTTTTGAACATTATTATTATGATAATAGAATTGAATATCCATTTATAACACGTGCTTCTGTTTCTGGAATCAAAGTATATAAATAAGATCTAGGCATATAGAGGGGCATGCCTTTGTGTCTGGTGCATCCCAGAAATGAGCCAATCATTGCATCTTTCATCTTATTTTTAGTTTGCCAAGAAAAGAACTTTCTTCTTGAAAATTATATACTTTACCTTTTGCAGGGCTGATATATGGTCCTTCGGGATCACAGCCTTGGAGCTAGCACATGGGCATGCCCCCTTTTCGAAGTTTCCTCCCATGAAGGTTTCTAGATGGATTCTTTTTCTCGCTCAGATTGATTGGATGCACCACTTTCTGTTGCATTCTGCAATTTATGTTTCACTTATACGGATTATTTGAGATTAGGTGTATATTCTCAAAACATTCTCTGCAGGTTCTTCTTATGACATTACAGAATCCGCCTCCTGGTCTGGACTATGCACGGGATAGGCGCTTCTCAAAGGTGGTATAGATGCATAATCAACTTGTGCATGCCATGCTTGGTGAAGTATTCATATCATTTCATTGTGACACTGTAGTCCTTCAAGGAAATGATAGCTATGTGCCTGGTAAAAGATCCAGCCAAGAGACCAACTGCAGAGAAGCTACTGAAACATTCATTTTTCAAAAGTGCTCGCTCTGCTGAATATGTTGCACGAACTATCTTGAGCCCTCTTCCTCCCCTTTGGGAGAGAGTGAATGATTTGAAGGTTTGTACAGGTCCTCAAATCTGGTTGTGCTGATTTAAAAATGCAGCAGTATGATTTAACACAGGTCATAACCTTAACCTTTCTTTCTTTTCAATAGATCAAGGATGCTGATCGTCTAGCTCAGAAGAAAATGCCTTATGGGGAGCAGGAGGAACGATCTCAGAATGAGTATAAGCGTGGTGTGAGTGCATGGAATTTCGACCTAGAGGACTTGAAGGCTCAGGCTGCTCTGGTATCTTACAATATATAATATGTTTGAAATTCTGACTAAATTGGTAGTGCTGCTTCAT
>CM035436.1:99115860-99136788 GCA_020310875.1 Ceratopteris richardii
TTCGCAGAGCTTCTTGTGAGTTCATGCTCGTGGTGTGTGTGTGTGTGTTGTGGGGTGTGTGTGAGCATGTATTCATTCTGAGCTCTATACCCACTATTGGGCACTGAGGACGTTAGTGGGGATGTCATAGTATTGAGTCGATACTGTGCATAGTGGAGCTGATATGCTATGTAGTCTTGTGGTTGACTACCATGAGCTTGTAGTTGCACTTTCCTTTGAGGGTGAATTTGGGGTTTACCTGGATTCATTCTGGTATATATGATTGTCGTATTAGCGGACATGCAGTTTTCACTTGTGGATTCTTCGTCCGAGTTGCGACCAGTTGTTAGGTGTGTATACCCTATCAACTATGCTTTTTCTGTAATTTTTCTTATGTTTTGTTTGCATTTGGTGCTAGGCTTCATTATGGCTGAGTTTGCCCATCACTTCCGGAAGTGATAGAAACTCAGTTCGCAGAGCTTCTTGTGAGTTCATGCTCGTGGTGTGTGTGTGTGTGTTGTGGGGTGTGTGTGTGAGCATGTATTCATTCTGAGCTCTATACCCACTATTGGGCACTGAGGACGTTAGTGGGGATGTCATAGTATTGAGTCGATACTGTGCATAGTGGAGCTGATATGCTATGTAGTCTTGTGGTTGACTACCATGAGCTTGTAGTTGCACTTTCCTTTGAGGGTGAATTTGGGGTTTACCTGGATTCATTCTGGTATATATGATTGTCGTATTAGCGGACATGCAGTTTTCACTTGTGGATTCTTCGTCCGAGTTGCGACCAGTTGTTAGGTGTGTATACCCTATCAACTATGCTTTTTCTGTAATTTTTCTTATGTTTTGTTTGCATTTGGTGCTATGCTTCATTATGGCTGAGTTTGCCCATCACTTCCGGAAGTGATAGAAACTCAGTTCGCAGAGCTTCTTGTGAGTTCATGCTCGTGGTGTGTGTGTGTGTGTTGTGGGGTGTGTGTGTGAGCATGTATTCATTCTGAGCTCTATACCCACTATTGGGCACTGAGGACGTTAGTGGGGATGTCATAGTATTGAGTCGATACTGTGCATAGTGGAGCTGATATGCTATGTAGTCTTGTGGTTGACTACCATGAGCTTGTAGTTGCACTTTCCTTTGAGGGTGAATTTGGGGTTTACCTGGATTCATTCTGGTATATATAATGACAGAAAAGGTTGACGTTGGGATGGTGCTTTCTAATAATGAATATGTTCATCTTTGTAAGGCTTACAAATGCTTGGAATTCATTGAAAATCAAGCTATACAGACCTCAAAAGTGAAAGCAAGATGTATGGAAGTTAATGATTTGCATGCGAATTCGAAATGCTTCTTTGATTTTTTACGAATTAAACGTCTAAAGGATATGATTTCCCAACTTCACTTAGATGGGTTGGTCCTCAATGATGGGAATTCCATGGCAGCAGTGTGTTCGGAGCATTTTAGGAAGTTGTTTGGAACATCATGTAAATCAGATGAGGCTTGGTTTGATTCCCTTCATGAATCTTTGAGGTACACCCCTCAAAAGGTTGATTCTCATATTGTGGCTGCTTGTGAAAAGAGTATTTTAGAGGAAGAGGTGTACATAGCGCTCCAATCTCTAAGAAATGGTAAAGCTCCAGGTTTGGATGGTATTACGAAAGAATTTCTTATGGCGTTTTGGCCTTCACTCAAGAGTCTTGTTCTTCAGGTGTGTAATGAAATACGGAGGGATCAAAAAATGTCATATTCTTTTAAGTTTGGAAAGATTAAACTCATTCGGAAGGTGGACATTCCTAAATATATTGGTGATTGGAGACCGATTACAATGATGAGCATTATGTACAGAATTTTTGCCAAAGTTTTTGCATTAAGGCTCAAATATATTGTTCATAAGGTGGTTCATCCAGCGCAGATTGGGTTTATACATCAAAGATCTATTTATGATAATATTTTTCTCACGCAAATATTATTAGATCATGCGGCAGTAACTAACCAGGAAGTAATTGGAATTCAAATTGATTTTGAAAAAGCCTTTGATTTAATTCGATGGGATTTCATTGCCGCAGTACTTAAAAAACTTGGTTTTGGAGATAGATTCTGTGGATTGATATACATATTAGCTCAAGGCAGTGCTTCTCAGGTTGAGATAAATGGAAGGCTCTTTGAACCATTCACTATTGAGCGCTCTGTTCGTCAAGGCTGTCCGTTAAGTCCGCTTTTTTATGCTTTAGCGTCGTCACCGATGTTTTATCTTTTGGAAGCAAAGTTGAGCTCGCAATGCATTCATGGTGTTTCTATTTATGGGATTCAGCAAATTGCTGTCGGTTTTGCGGATGACACGTTCATTTTTGCTAAAGCTGAAGAGGAGAATATTCGAATTATATTGGATGCTTTGGCTCCTTTTTCGGAAGTGTCTTCACTGAAGATTAATATGAAAAAATCGGCGATCATAAATATTTTTGCTTCACATTTCCAATCTCTTAAGTGGGATGGTCCTAAGATTGAAAGAGGCATTATTTTCAGACATTTGGGTTACCCCTTAGGAATTGGTGTTCCTATTAAAGATAAAAGTGATTGGGTGCTATGGAGAATTAAAGGAAAAATAGATAAGTGGTTTCCCTCACAATGGCCATTGCATGCAAGGGTAAGGATTGTGCAAACCTTTATGCAACCCTACATTATGTATTATTTATTATTGATGGATTCGAAGAAGATTCACTTGCATGCGTTCGACAGTTCGGTAAAGAATTTTCTTTGGAATAAAAAGCATTCGCGGGCATTGGTTCTCTCTTCGTGGGAATATGTATGTCAACCAAGGGATAGAGGTGGGCTTGGAATCTTGAATTTACACACTCATTCTTTATGCGTACCTCCTCCCAAAGACCATTATGGGCTCCCATTTTTTGGAAACTTGTAGAAAATGCGGAGGTGAATTTTAGGGGATGCTGGAAACTTGATGCATGGAACAAGTTTTTTTCGCATGCTCCACTGCAAACCTCCTCATACACAGTTAACTTTTTGATTCGCCATTTCAAGTTTGCACTCTCCACTTTGAAATGGAATGGAAGACAACGCTATGTTGGTAACTCCCTTGCTTCCTTGTCGCCATTCTAGTAATTCTTGTCCAACCCGCCTATTGCTTATTCATTAGGAGATGTGGCAAGATATTTTAATAACAAAGGCATTGATTCCATTGCAAAATGCTACAATTCTAAATGGGAGATCTTGTCCTTCCCAGAGGTTCGAAGACGTTATGCAGTAGGGGCAGCATATAGATCTAAATGGCTTCAAGTAGTATCTTTATTGCACAAATATCAAATGCCTCTTTCGCTTGATACATATGAGCCATGGAGAGATTGGCTATTTGCAAAACATTCTAGATGGTGGGTTTTAATTGCTTCTGATAGTATTGTTGAGCAATGTAATCAAAGATGGAAGCTCAAAAGATCAGTCTCCTGGTGGTGTTTAAGATTTCTTTCCATGTGGGATTCCTCTTACACTTTTAAAATGAAACTCTTCATGTGGAGAGTTTTTGTTGGACATTTTACGTTGGGGGCGTTTCTAAATAAACATGGGGTGTCGGGTATCAGATGTCCGCATTGCACTTCTTATGTTGAGAATATGCGTCATGCCTTCTGGTCTTGTGCATTTATTCAAAAATGGTGGAATATCCTGATTTTGTTTCCCATCTGGGATGAGAAGCCCACCAAAATTGGTTGCACCTTTTTACTCTTTCATTGCAATAATAATGCTAAAGATTGGATAAGAAGAAGATGTGTTTTTTGGTTGCTTCACAATATCTGGATGTTCAGAAACTTCAAAATGTTTAGAAACAAGGGACCTGCACCGGTCTTCTCCTGGCAATACTGCAAGACACTACTTTGGTTAGATGTGCAAGTCATGCCTTCTGCTGACGGAGTTTGCATTGCATCGCTTGTGAATGAGATGTGAATGTTTGCTGCTGAATGAGATATGAATATGTGCATCGCTGCTGAATGAGATGTGAATGTTTGCTGACAGAGTTTGCATTGCCTCACTGCTGAATGGGTTAGAGTTTGCTTAGATTTTCGTATATACTGTACTTCGGGAATAGGGAGACGGGTCTCCCTCTTCACTCTTGTACATACTTATTTTTTAATGCAATAAAGTGAAGATTCCCACCAAAAAAAAAGAAAAAAAAGAAAAAAAAAAAAAATATATATATATCTGTGTGTGTGTGTGTGTGTGTTACACCTGAGTTTTAGGAAAGAATACATTACGTTTCTTGGTTATCTCTTATCATGTTAAAGAAAACAGCGTCAAGATGACGATTCAAAATTACACGAAAAATGTTCGGCAACTAAAAGTGTCCTATTTTAAACATATTAGAGCTGTAGCTAAGTTTTTGTTTTTGTTTTTTGTTTTTGTTTGCTCTCTTTTTATTTTTGGGTTTTCCTCCCCCCCCCCCCCCCCCCTCTTTTTTTTGTGGGGGGAGGGGGGGGGGGAGAATACAGTGTACATTTAATTTGAGCAGCTGATTGGTTGATTCTTAATGTTGTGTTGGAAGTTTCAGCGTGGAGCACTATAGGGATAGTGGTTCTTGTTTTGGAGGAAAGAACACAACGAAGAGTGCACACAATGGAAATAAGAGGAAAAACGGATTCGCTGTTGTTTTGTCCTGAAAGGGTTGTAATCTTACCTGAAATGTGATTCATCCTGTCTCCACATGAGAATGCCCTTTTTTTTTGGGGGGGGGTATAGAAAGCAAGTGCCCGGCTAATTGTCTCATATGGCAGGTGGTGAAACAAAATAGTACAGACAGAAAAGGAGATTGTATCAGAAGCTCAACGGGAAAGAAATTGATTCAAGGATAAGATTAAATGTTAGACATCTAATGCTTTCAGGAAATTCCCAAGTTCGGGTCAACATGGAGTGCATAACAGACCACTTAGGAAATAAAGTATTCCGTATCACGGTGCTGTAGTTCATTCATAACTCTTATATTTGATATTTTTACTACTAGATATTACTTGGATTCTTAGCTTTTGTCATCATAACAGAATAATTGTCTATATTCATAGAGTCCCGTCTTCTTTACTCATGGCTTCTTTTCAATAATTCAGGAAAAGCCATTGATTTTCTTTGATCAACTCTTGAGAACCATGAATGTCATCTTTTTTTCTTTTGATTTGTTAGGACTTATGCTCAATTGAAGACCTTTTAGATAAATACTAAATGTGTGGATATTTATCTGATTCTTGCATAATCATCAATTAAGAAAAAGCATAGTTCCATGTGGATCTTAGTGGGTTGTCACATCTAGAAATGTTCTCTTTAATCTAGATGATGTAGCTTCTGTTTTCTGCTCAGTAGCCTAAAGGACAGACATGGCATTATGCTATTGAAAGATTTATTTGTTAAATCCAAGTAGCTACTAGCATGTATAGTATACCTTTGTTCTCTTATGGATCGACATCCAGTTCTTATTGTTATGGGAAGAGGATATGGAAGCTGATCATATACAACATCATTAATGTGCAGTAGTTTTCCTAGTTAATGTCCAGAGTTACCTTACTCAAACAAAAAATTCCTTTGGCCCTTATGCAATGAAATATTATTGCTCTTGCAGAACAGAGCATTGTTCAGCAGGAAAAAAGGAGCCCAAACATATGTAAGCTGGAAATGTCCTTATCTCTAGTGTTTGCAGTGAATAATTACCATAATTTACTTCATCAGACCATACAGAAAATGAAGGTTTGTCTGAAATTAATACCATGCTGCAGTGGCCGCTTTGATGTTTTTGAGGATGATCCAGATCAAGACAGCACTGACTCTCCGAATTCAAAACTTTTGCGGAGGGAAACCAAAGAAGACACAGTGGAAGAAACAAATTTTAATGGAAATGTTGAGACGGAGATGGAGGATGATAACTTGGATATTGAGAAGGGAAGAAAGATGGAACTGATATCAAATGATGCTAGGGTACATGATCAAGATCATTGTTCAGGACTATTGATTGGAAACCCTGTAGCTGATTCTGCTAATGAAATGAGGGAGGCAGACAGGTAGTATATCTTCTAGTACCTCCATACCATGCAGTTTATTTGTGTTTGTTTCATTTGAAGCTGAATACATTTGTATAAATACACATATCTATAGGTACCAGTAATGTAGGAACTTATCACTGACCAATAGATAAGGCTCTTGAAAAGGAAGGGTGATGGAAAGGCAAAACTAAAATTTGTAAGGCAGTCACTCCAAAGTGCTTGATTTATCACAAAAGTTAGCTGAGTCATTCTTATGTTTCTTAATTTGTCATGAGTTATGCATTCCATTAGCAATGTACATTGTTAGACCTATAATCATTGGACAGAAACCACTAGTTTGGTATTTCAAATACTAAAAAACTACACTCTCTCTTTTTTCTTTATTTTTTTATTTTTTTTTACCGGTATGTAGGCAAATATTGATTATGTGCATGTTTACTGTTGGAGCATGTACCCTGAAACAGAGGCATGCTTGCATCATGCATGACTAAGTTGTCCATTGCACCTTAATGTATCATATGGTCGTGCAGAACGAAATTGAAAAGCTTGTGGTGAAGGATAACCTTGAGCGTACATGCTGCAATTAGAATTAATACTACAGCATTTCAACTTGAACATTCTATTGCGAGTTTTAAGTCTCTCTCTCTCTCTGACACCCTCTCTCTCTCTCTCTCTCCCCCTCTCACACACTCACTCTCACACACACACTCACAAACACACACACACACACACACACACACACACACACACACACACACACACACACACACACACACACACACACACACACACACACACACACACACACACACACACACACACACACCCCCTTCCACCCCCGTTCCCTTTCCCCCCTTTCCCACCCACGCCCAACACTAAAGTATGCCATAGGTAGAATCAATGTTTCCCTCATTTATCATGGTTTTGTGTGAAGACTATAAGGGTTGAACCATATTTGTTTCACTTGGATAGCGAGATCGGAACGAACACACAAGCTTTGGATGAAAGTATGCGGTCCCCCAAACTGAAAGAGAAGCCTTTTAATGGTCCACTGGCATCGGCTACTACAACTGTTGATGCTAACTTGTCATCAAATGGTCTAAACCAATCCAAGGCTTCTATTGGTAAGTCTTTTCATCTTAGATCATTGTATAGCGATTCTGTGGAATGGCCCTTAGCTTCAATACACATGTCTTCCGTGTTCCATCCCACATAGGAAATTGTGAGTGTTGTTATGATCAATTAAATTACGAGCATTGTCTAGGACAACTGTAAGATGATACATATGATAAGTGAAACAGGCAGCATGGATATTCCGATGCATTTATTGTAGGCATGCCATGCATATGATTCAGTTGATCTTGGCAAACATCCAAGTCTGAGTGAGGCATTAAAACTTTTACCTGGCCTTGTTTATCTTGTTCAATCGTTTTCTGTTGGTGTTTCATCTGTTGCCTTTGTAAATCAAGCTCAAAAGGATGAAGAAAAGCTGAAAGGTCCACTTGTGCAGAAGAAAGGACGATTCTCTGTCACCTCACATGAATTGGAGTCTCAGGAGGCAAGTAAAATTTTTATCAAACAACATGCAATATGATAATGTTGAAATTCTATATACATTCATTGTGAGAGGAGCTGAGAACGCTCATACAGACAATGTTTATTACCAAAAAATAGAAGCAGAGCATAAGACATGAATCAAATATTCGGGCACATTTGTATTAAGTATATTTCATTTTGGCATATAACCTCACATCCACTAATATTGTTTGCTTTCAATCAATCTGTTTTATATTATTCGTTAAACTTCTCTTATGTTGTGCCAGAGTGTAAAACAGAAGAAAAGGTTAGCGGGTGGCAGTGGGAGCACATTATGATGAGTAGATTGATCATTGTCAAGAAATTTTGTAATCTCCGTGGGGATTAAAGAGTACAACTACTAGCAAACGGAAAATGCTCTTAAATGATAGAGAGTTTTACACTAGAGTAAGATTAACTATTATGTTATGAGCTCTAGAGAAGGAGCTACATACAATGTACCTAAATAGAAGATGCAAGGAGGGAACTGAACAGATGCATTGGACTGAAAAAATAGAAGGGTATTGTTATCTTTGTATGTGATAGTGTATGGATTGTGAGTGCTGAGGTTCAATGCCATCCTACAATGGATACATGAAAAGAACCCAACATGAATGTAGTAAGAAGAGAGCAAATCTAGGGTCTCCCAAAGCTATTCAGATTTCGATAAAGAGCAATGCAATGACTACCAGCTCTTTGAAAAAGATTGAGGGCTGAATTTATTAGTGACCAAACTGCTCAAAGAGGAAAAGGAATGTTACCAAACTGAAGTTATTAGTGATCATACCAGCTCTTTGTAAAAGATGGAGGGCTGAAGTTGTTATTGAGCAAACTGCTCAAAGAGGAGAAACCTTTTCTTTTTTGGTGGTTTGTTTTGTTTGTTTGTTTTTTTGGTTGTTTGTTTTGTTTTGCTTTTTTTATTTTTTTCTGGTGTGTGTGTGTGTGTGTGTGTGTGTTTTTTGTGGTTTGTCTTTCTTTTGTGTGCGTGTGTGTGTGTGTGTTTGCGTGGTTTGTTTTGATCCTTTGTTTGTATGTTTTTGTTTTTGATTTTATTTTTATGGGATTTTCATTGTTTTTTTGTGTGTGTTTTGGTGGTTTGTTTTGTTTGTTTGTTTTTGGTTTTGTTTTATTTTGTTTGTTTGTTTGTTGCTTTTTTTTTTAAAGTACATGGAATCTTGGGAAACCTTTGCTTGTACTCGAACTTTCATGATTCTATTTTAAATAAGTAGAAGGATTTCTTTTTAATTCTCTGTACAATATATATCCGTAATCGTATCTGTATCCTTAGCATCTAGCCTGACTATCTATGAGTTGTAAGAATGAATTGGGAATCTTCAAGCAAATCAAGAAGCACTCAAGTAAATCAATGTCCTACTCCATCTTTCATGGAGCCGAAGATTTGCATGCTAGAAAATTTTGACGGTGATTGAACAAAGTTATGGGGATGCTTGTAGCAAGTTAAACTGTATATATGCATGTAGCATGATAGATTCCTAGATGATGCATCTAAGGTCAATTTTATTGGAATCCTTCTGTGTGGACAAGCACCATCAAGGTTTGCCCCAATCTTGGAAAAGAACATGGTGATTCATGACTATGAAGGGTTTTTTTGTGAGCTTATCACTATGTTTGGAGATGCAGAAATCAATCGAGTGGCAAAATAGAGCTTAGAACATCAAGGTAAGCACCCTACCTCTATCTATGCATTAAAATTTAGGCAATTGATGTGTGATCTCATATGGCATAAGTATTATTTCATAACCCAATTTAGATGGGTATGAAAGATGATGTGAAAGAACTTTTATTTATGATGCATGAGCTCAAGACATTGGATGAATATATCACCCAAGCCATTCAATATGATGATTGGCTCTTTGAAAGAAAACAAGAAAAGCAAGTAGAAGGAAGATCTTGCTAATGGAAAGCATTCAATCCGACAAGTTCTGCTTCTTCATCATCCACAAGGTATACAACAAATTATGCAAATTGATGCTTTCTATTCGGAGGATATCATGTTCAGCTATGGAGATTGTGGAGTTATGGGAAACTTGTTTCTCAAGCATATTCACTATGGTACCTTGCAACTTCATGTACTTCATCTTTGTCATGTATGGAATATATATAGAGCATGGCCCTTTTCTCTCTTATGTCTTTCCTATTCTCTTTCTTGTTTCTATTTTCTCTCGATGTCTATATTAATTGTCGGACCAAAAGCCAACAATGATAAAATAATGTATATAGAAAATTAGGCCATATGTAGAAGAAAAGGAAGTTTGGTAAGGAGTTTAAAATTTCAGATCTTGGAGAGCTGAAATATTTTTTAGGAATTGAAGTTGTTTATGGAAAAAGTGGAATATACTTGATGCAAAGGAAGTATTTGTTGGATGTTTTTTTCAAATTTGGAATGAGTGAATGCAAACCACTAACTCAACTCATGGACACAAATACAAAGATTTGATCAAATGATGAACTATTGGAAGATGTAACGACATACAGAAGCATTGTGGGATCATTAATCTATGCAAACATTACAAGACCTGATTTATCTTATGATGTCGGTGTACTTTCTCAGTTTATGCAAGCCCCGACAAGTGAACATTTAAATTCAGCCAAGAGAGTGTTGAGATACATAAAGCGTACAGTTAATCATGCTTTGTTTTACAAGTTTGATGAAGAATTGAATGCAAAGGCTTTAGCAATGCTGATTGGGCAGGTTCAAAGGAAGCTAGGAGATCAACCTCAGGTTATGTGTTCATGATAGGAAGCAAACCTATCACATGCTGCTCAAAGAAACAACCTACTGTTGCACTTTCATCCATGGAGGCTGAATATAGAGGATTAGCATTTTCCACATGTGAAGCAATGTGGATTAAAAAGCTTTTGACTGATCTTGAAGTGCAAGTTGGAACCATCCCTATATACGGTGATAACATGTCAAGTATTTACTTGGCAAACAATCCTATGTTTCATGCAACGAGCAAGCACATAGAGGTCCACTATCATTATGTAAAGAAGAAGGTATTGAACAAAGATGTGGAGATAAAGTTCATCAGAACCAAAGAGCAGGTTGTAGATATGTTTACAAAGTTCTTGGATGCTTCTAAATTCAAAGGTTTCAAGGATGTGATAAATTTGCAGGACATGGTTGAAGATAACTCCCAAATGAGCTTGAGGGGGAGTGTTGAAGATAAATCCAAATATAAAAATAAAGAAAAAGAAGAGAAAAGAAAAAAAAAAGTCTAGTCAAAATTCATGATGTGTAAAAGATACAATACTTACCTTGTAGTAAGTGGCATGTAGTGGGCAAAGTGATGAGTTAAGGAGGCACAAACTTCTTCACATGCTCATTGGTTATAAAAGTGGAGTGGGAGCACGTTCTAAACAAGAAGAGAAAGAGGCAAGAGCTCGCAATAGTCGGATCTAGTCATTTTGTCATTTTGTCTTCCCATAGACTCCTTCTAGCAGCACATCATTTTGTACACAGCTTTGTTGTGAAGCTCATATCTCAGTCTATATGTAACCATTTCTTGCGTTTAAACACTCATTGGAACGCTTATCTCGTGTACTTTCTCTTTCTCAAATATCTCCTTCAAAGCTTATATATTTTATGAGATATCAGTCAAAGAGTGAAGTCGAGTTTTTCAGCATATTTGTGTAGACAGGTAGTCTATTTTGGTCGGTTAAGTTTCCCGACCAAAACGTATCCAAATTGCTTGGTTTTTAGCTTGTTGGAAAGCTCTTTGCATGTACTTTCTCTGTCCTAAATATCTCATTCAAAGGATTTATATTATGTGAGATATCCATTAGAGAGTGAAGTCCAATTTTTCAGTATACTTGTGTGCGCAGGTGGTTTATTTTGGTCAGTTGAGTTTCTTGACCAAAACTCATCCAAATTACTTGATTTTTAGTTTCTTGGAAAGCTATTTGTGTGTACTTTCTCTATGTCAAATATCTTCCTCAAAGGATATATATTCAGGGAGTTATCAGTTTGAGAGTGAAGTTCAATTCTTCAGCATAAATGTATGGATAGGTAGTTCATCTTCGTCAGTTGCGTTTCCTAATCAAAACTTGTCCAAATGAAGCTATTTATAGCTTGTTAGAAAGCTCTCTTTGTCTACTTTGATCGACTTAAGGCACATGTCCATTTGAGCTATCTAAGGTGCAGCTGTTGTGTTCAAGTGCTGAACATACAAGGGTTCACTACACGTTTTTCGTTGCGCATACGAGAACTCATTCTCCACAACTTGTAGGTTAAAACAAGACAAACAGTTTGGTCAAAGCATGGTCAAAGTTGGGCAACTCGAGTCAAAATATGCACAAATTTTTATTGGATAATGTGAAAGCATTGATCAAGAGCTATCCAACCATATATAACACTTGGGTATTTGGAAGCGTATTGTTGATCAAAGATTAAACCCTAAGTTTAGGATCAAAGTTTGAAAAGCAAAATTCAACATTAAAAGCATATGTAAACATTTTAAAATATAATTAAAGCTTGAGCGTAAAATCCAATGGTTATAATTATCCCCCTAAAATAATAAAAAAATTATGAAAAATGACTCTCCATGATTTCCACTTGAGTTTGGAATGGAAACCAGGGGAATGAGTTTTTGGTGCTTTTTTTTTACTTTGAAAAAGACAAATGATTTATCTTATATAAAGACGTAGTGTCTCACAAATCATCAACTTGGAGCTGACTTGAACTTTTGAGGTGGTTCTTCCACTTGATGGAGATGGAGTTCTTCTTCATCATCCGCAAGGTATGCGATAGCTTGAAGCTTTTTAGTTGGAGGATATCATCTTCAGCTATGGAGATTGTGGAGTTGTGGGCATCTTGTATCTCAAGCATATTCACTTTGCAACCATGTAACTTCATGTATTTCATCTCTGTAAAATATGGAATATATATGGAGCATGGCTCCTCTCTCTCTCTCTCATGCCTTGTCTATTCTCCTCCTTGTCTCTATTTTCTCTATGTCTGTGTATTAATTGTGGGCCTGAAAACCAATAAGACCTTACGACTGTGTTATAGAACTTCAAGAGGGAGCACAACCACCTCTAAGACCAATGTATAGAATAAAGGAACTTGCAGAATAAAGCAAATGGAACAGCATGTTCTTTAACTCTTTTCTCCTCCTTTTGTATGGCTGCCAATACACTGTCAAGAATAGGGTTAGTCTTGTATTGTAGAATAGTGACAATCATGTTATATGAAGAAGGCATACTCTTCAAGAGAACTCCTATTGCTATAGATTCTGAGATTGGATGCTCCATCTCAGAATGTCACTTCCTGAAAAGCTTACTCTGAAATTTCTAATCTAGTGACAATGTTTGTGATTCAAGCTCGTAAAAACTGTAATTTGTCTCTGCTACTTTGCTGGATAACTTTTGCCCAGTAATGACTTTTCAATCACTCACTCTCATTATTATTATTTAATAAAAGAACATACAGATATTAGAAATGAAAAATGCTAAACATACCTGATCTTAAAGTCAATTTCAACAATCTTAGAAGTCAATTTCAACAATCTTAGAAGTCAATTTCAACAATCTTAGTCAAAGCTGAGTGAATCAACCTTATTGCATTCAATGGATAACTTATCTGTCGTGATCTGAGAATTCCAAGTTGTGTTAAGCGTAAATGCCCTTAAAATAGGAAGCACAAAGAGTGAAAGTTCCTGTGATGGGACAAACTCACGTCCATGCAATCACATGTGTTTCTCTCTGTTTGATTTGGTATTATCAACTTATGCATTTCTTTATCTGAATATGATCTTGACCCCACTTTCTTTTCACAGGGAAGTCAAGCAACAAATACACGGAGGAATGCGAGTGCACAGGTTTGCTTCTGTTTTCGATGCCATATAAATTCTTGTGTTTAACTTCAAAGTTGCTTGACTTTTGCAGACCTCTGCACTTCATAAATCTTCCAGTGTCAATGAAGGTCTTTTAGAACGCAAGAACGTGGTTTGTTTCTGTTACAACTTTACTCTTTGACACCTTTGATGCATTTGTAAAATGCGAGGAATATTGTAATTCTGGGATCAGCATGTTTCTTTTTCAGTAAACTTTGAAGAAGATGCAACTATTTGAATTTAATAGTTGCAGATGAATAACCTTTTTGAATATGTTATGGGGTAGATCAGTATCCGAGTTGAAATTATATGATCTTTGTGAAGAGTATGCTGGAAAATGATTCTTAAATTACTTCATGCTGGAATGATGTGATGCTGTGATTCTGGTTTTTTGATGATTAATATGAACAACAGCTGAAATTCTTTTTCCATTTTTAGTAGGCACAGATCATCCATTTGATTGGCAATATTAGTTTTCTTCCTTTGCAGCAAGTTCCTACCCTTGGACCATCCCAGTCATTCTCAGGTCTATCATCAGGAATGAATGCTGTTTCTGTAATCCCACAGCTCCAGAACTTGTTCAATCAAACAGCGATTCAACAGGTAGCATTTCAATGTGACCTAAACCAGAGGGGTCTGTCAGGATGAAAGTTACATTCTAAATTGTTCACTTTTCCTTTGCAGGAGTTGATCATGAATCTGATGAGCACCATCAACCCCTCAGGAGATCAGTATGTTGAAAAGTATAATTGTATGTCTATTGAGCTGATATAAAGTCTATCTAAACTTGAGTCTTTCCATTTTGCAATCTGACTGGAAAAGAGTAGCTACGAAGAAGAGCTCCACACACACACACACACACACACACACACACACACACACCCACACACACACCCACACACACACCCACACCCCCCCCCCCCCCCCCCCCCAACACACACACACACACACACACACACACACACACACACACACACACACACATCCGCCTGGTGGGAAGTAGCATATAGCAATGTAAATCGAGCTCCCCTGTGCTATCTCTATGCGAACCCACATGTATCGTGCCTCCTCATCTCTACCTATAATATGGATCCGGCTCTGTATCTCCTGTCGAAATACGATGGCCACTCCTCCCGATACTCGCGTTGTACTCTGTCTCGTCGTAGTCCTGAATGCAGATTCCCAATGAAAACCTGCAATGCATGGTAGACCTCTCTCTGGGCTCTCGTGTGTCTCTGTGATGCACGCAAAGTCATGTGATGCGAGGATCTCCTCGACTCTGTCTGGTCGCGTCCAGAGTGCCCCGTTGCAGTTCCACACTGCTCCTCTGAGTGGTGTCTCCTGCTGTAGTGATGTCTCATAAGCCGCATGGCCCTATTTGATAGGGAGTCCATCTATGAAGACCTTACCATCACGGTAAAAGGCCTTCCTCCCCTCCCGACGTGCCTGGAGTATCTGTGGCATGCAAGCGCGTCGGTGTGCCACCTGCATACGCGTGAGGTCCTCGTCCATGTAGAGGGTGCCGCCGGGTAGTCCACGTAGTACCGATCGACGTCTAAAAAAGGAGGTCCGTGCCTCCTCCGAAGTCATCTTGAGGATGAGTGCTCGCAAACGTGATGTATCCCTCCCAACCCTGCATGCGTCTGTGTAAGGCATGCTCTCGTATCCAAGTCGATGGCAAATGTCAGTGGGGTCTGCCTCCGGTGATACCCCTTCAGGTAGGCCTGTAATCCGAATGTGAAGTCTTCAAGTGTGCCGAAGCCTCTCCTCTTCAAGTGTATCCTGGACTCGTGTGAGTTCTTCTTTCTGCACGCCTTCCCTAACTTCCTTCTTAACCCTTTTGTGTACTACTTCCACCCATGACTCTCGAGTAGATTCTACCTCCGTTTTGATTTCCTTCTTTATTTCTGCTTCCTTTTTGGCCTCTTTGAGAGCTTTAGCGATAAGGTCGTCCACTTCCTTCCGGTCCATGGGAGCCATTTTAAGGTTTAGGATTAGGGCTCGAGTAGAGAGAGAGAGAGAGAGAGAGAGAGAGAGAGAGAGAGAGAGAGAGAGAGAGAGAGAGAGAGAGAGAGAGAGAGAGAGAGGGAGGGAGAGGGGAAGAGTAAGATTAGGGTTAGGGGTTAGGGCTCGGATTAGGGTTAGGGGTTAGGGCTCGGATTAGGGTTAGGGTTGAGATTTAGTTTTTTTGGGGGGGGGGGGGGTTTGATTATGGTTAAGGCTAGTTTGATGGATTAGATTAGATTAGGCATTTGGGTTGGGTTTTACTTTTTACTCTTTAGGGTTAGGGTTTGTTTGCGCTTAGGGTTAGGGTTGGTTGCCGCTTAGGGTTAGGGTTTAGAGTCACATGGCGTGAGGGAAGGACTATGTGTAGGGTTCCAAGCAGTATGGAGTTAGTACTTTTAGGGTTTGAGAAAGGACCATGTCATACCCCGTAGATCTGAGCAGAGATCCGGCATAGCGGACAGCAAACCCTAATCGGGCATGGCGGGCACGGGACTCTAATCGGGCAGTGGCGGCGGGCAGGGAACCCTACGGCAGGCTTCGACAGTAACGGGCAGAGCAGAGATCTAGGGTTTCGACATTGGCGGGCAGAAACAGTGGCGCAGAGATCTAGGGTTCTCGACCGTGGCGGGCAGGCTTCGACCGTGGCGGGCAAGCTTCGACCGTGGCGGGCAGGCTTTGACTGTGACGGGCAGAGCAGAGATCTAGGGTTTCGACAGTGGCGGGCAGAGCAGGTTTCGACAGTGGCGGGCGAAGAGCAGGTTTCGACAGTGGCGGGGGAGAGAGAGAGAGAGAGAGAGAGAGAGAGAGAGAGAGAGAGAGAGAGAGAGAGAGAGAGAGAGAGAGAGAGAGAGAGAGAGAGAGAGAGAGAGAGAGAGAGAGAGAGAGAGAGAGAGAGAGAGAGAGAGAGAGAGAGGGAGGGAGGGAGGGAGGGAGGGAGGGAGGGAGGGAGGGAGGGAGGGGGGGGGGGAGAGGGGGGGGGGGGAGGGGGGGGAGAGAGAGAGAGAGAGAGAGAGAGAGAGAGAGAGAGAGAGAGAGAGAGAGAGAGGAGAGAGAGAGAGAGAGAGAGAGAGAGAGAGAGAGAGAGAGAGAGAGAGAGAGAGAGAGAGAGAGAGAGAGAGAGAGAGAGAGAGAGAGAGAGAGAGAGAGAGAGAGAGAGAGAGAGAGAGAGAGAGAGAGAGATATTAACGTCTTCTGGAGGCCAACTTGGCCTATGAGACAAAAAACCATGTACAAGTGTAGTAACCCTGTGTAGAGGCTGAAATGAAATAAAAGGTATATCGCGACACAAAGATATATAAGACTGGAAAAGGATGGGAAGACGTGGCTCTGACTCCGCAGATAATGGCCACCTAATACATGGGGGACATGTGAGTAAAAGTGTGAGTAAAACACCCTAGCTACTGGTGAATGGGTGGGGGTGGGTGTAGTATGTGGTACATCGGGGGTGGTCTTAGTGCCTCTTGAAGGAAGACAACCCATTGGGTGGTGGTGCGCCTATGCTCCATCATGTGGTCGTAGGCTGTCCTGATGCGTGAGATATCCTCCTCATAAAGGCGTGGTCGATGATATCTGCCCATGCGTGGTCGGCGCCGTGCTCTCTGTGCTGCTGCCTGGTGGAGCGTGAGCCCTATAGATGGACCTCTCTGATGTAGCTCAGCTCACTGAAAAAATTGGGTAATAGTCTGCTGCGTACTCACTCGTGGCTGATGTGTGGGCTGGAGTGACCGATCTTGCCTCTCGTATGTTGCCGCGAGGAAGCGTCCTAAGCGTCGTTGGTCTCCCATAATAGTCATGCATAACGGGAGTGACTCCTCTATCTGGAACTGTGTTCGTAGGTCTAAGTATGCTGGGCATCTGATAGCAAAATGCTCCTCACTCTCTACCTCTGTCTCGCATACTGGGCACCACCTCTCCTCACGGGGGACTCCCCTGGATCGACCCCTCTCAATCTTGAGCTGATGTGATGAAACCCGGAGCTGCCCAATGACGACTCGAAGGTGGTGGGGTAGATATGTTTGCATGTATCTTGGAATCTCGATGAAGCCCTCGTCCGATATATGTAGAAAATGCTCACGGTAATAGAGCATTTTCGGTGGCAATGTACCCCTAGGGTGTCAGGGGAGCACTAGAGTGTTCCCTCTGACTACAGTAGACAAGATTTCGGAAATACACTTATGATTACAAGAACACCCACGTAGGGGAAATAATACAAGAAAACGGATTTGATACAAGACGTCCCACAGCCGGAGACCAATAGGTATGGAAAACTGGACTCAGATGATACAGGAGGTCCCACAACCCGGGATCGTAAGTATGAGACAAGATGTCTGGATTACAAGAACTCCCTTCTGGGAGATGAAAGATACACAAAAGAAACCGACGGGATCTCGTACTACTAGATTACAAGGGGACAAGATAGTATGTCCAAGAACTAGACTAGAACAAGGAACAAGACAAGAACTAGAACTGGAACTTAAAGAGTACTTACTTGGCGGTCACAACTCCTTGAGCTCCCAAGACTGGTATTGGCAAGACTGATTATGAATGTGGCCAACCCCTCTTTATATAGCTTTCGAAGGGCGGTTGCGACTTGATGATGTCATCATGATGTCATCGACTTGAATCAGGACCTCCGGGTGTTAGAATTCAGCAAATAGACAGTCGATCTTGGGGTTTTGGCACATTTCGGATGCAATGGAAGAATTAGTTTGTCCAAAATCTTAACCAAACTTGAGATATAGGAAATTCACATGGAAACTAAGATTTAATATGGTTTTCTTTGTGTCCATGACATAGGGCTCACCCATGTCCTCTGTATGTATGTATGCCATATCTCCTGACGAATGATCCTATTCCTCTCCTGATGTGAGAGCGAGCAGGTGGGTGCATGTGAGTCGTATTGTAGTGGTGGTAGCCTGTCTATGTCAAAGGCATGGTGGGCCAGCCAGTCTCGTGTCTATGCATACCATGGAGGTGTTGCTTGCTAATGCCATGTCCCGTGATGCTTGGAAAGCCCGATAAGCAATGTGCTCTGTATCCATGTTGCGGAGTCTGTGTAATAGGCATACTGTCTTGAATAGTGCCTCAACTAGCATCGGCAGCGAGCTCTGCTCTAATGATATCATGTGGTACTGAAGGCTTTCTGCGGATAAGTCTAGAAATCATGAGGATCTGTGGCCTCTCTAATGCTGTCCATACTGATGTGGCTAATCCTGGTCCCCATATGGCTGCCCCATACATGAGCGCTGGTGTAACCAAAGTGTCGAAGAGCCACCCCTTTGTGCAGGGCTCTTGAAAATATGCTTGGTGGGGGGGGGGGGGAGAGAGAGAGAGAGAGAGAGAGAGAGAGAGAGAGAGAGAGAGAGAGAGAGAGAGAGAGAGAGAGAGAGAGAGAGAGAGAGAGAGGAGAGAGAGAGAGAGGAGAGGGAGGGGGAGGGGGAGGGGAGGGGGAGGGGGAGGGGGAGGGGGAGGGGGAGGGGGAGGGGGAGGGGGGAGGGGGAGGGGGGAGGGGGAGGGGGAGGGAGGGAGGGAGGGAGGGAGGGAGGGAGGGAGGGAGGGAGGGAGGGAGGGAGGGAGAGAGAGAGAGAGAGAGAGAGAGAGAGAGAGAGAGAGAGAGAGAGAGAAAGAAAGTGTTTTTATGTCTATTAGGAGGCCGAACTCGGCCTATGAGACAAATCGATGTACATGGGTGTATCTTCTGTCTATCAGAGAAGATAAAAGTGCTGAAACAGAAACTGGTAAAGCTGATACATATCTCCATGATATGCGTGTGGAGGTACCCATGAAAGTGGGGGGTGTAAGGAGTGCGATATTTATGATAGTCTATATGCAAAGGGGTATTACAACGAGCATGGGAATGCATCTGAAACGACTAACTAGCTTCATCCTGTGCTAATGGGTGGGTGTAAGATCTGATACATAGGTGGAGGTGGAGCAGTGTTGCATACGCAACGCGTTGCGAACGTTCGCAACTTTCGCAACGCAACTCCACGTTGCGTACACGTTCGCAACGCGTTGCTAACCTTTCAAAAAGAAATCTTTCCCAAAAGTCCAAAAATGGTCCACAAGGATCTTTTAAGTCTTAACCCTTACAACTTATGAACAAAAAAATTGTTGATCAAGGAAGAAAGACCAATACCTCAAGGAGGGAAAAAAAAGTGCATATATATGTATGTGGTTATGTAATATGTATGTATGTATGTACTAACTATATGTGTAATCTATGATGTACATTCCTATTTTTGTATGTTTACCCAAAGATATGTTTATTTACTTAGCTATGTATATATGTATGTATCTATATATGCATCTATGTATGTATGATGTCATTCCTAAAATCTATTACTCTATGTTTATTGAAATGCATGTGTATTTACTTATGTATGTATCTAATATACATGTTTCTATTTTTGTAGTATGTACCTACTATGTACATAATATGTATGCATGTGTGTATCATGTATGTATGCATCTATGTGCTGTGTATAAATGTAATATGTATATACTATGTGTATATGTACATAAAAATGTGTGTATTATATGTAGTATATATTTACTACTATGTATGTAATATAATATAATCCATGTATGTATGTAGGTATGTACTATGTATGTATATGTGTGTGTATGTATGTATGTATGTATGTATGTATGTATGTATGTATGTATGTATGTATGTATGTATGTATGTATGTATGTATGTATGTATGTATGTATATATATATATGTATGTGTGTGTGTGTGTGTGTGTGTGTGTCTATGTACATGACAAGACACATCGACAACTTGTATATTTGATATGAACACTATATAAATGTTAACATATCTTGTTTTCATGCCTTTTAAATGGTGCTTAAGCATCAATAGGAGGATTTTTATATCTAGGATATCTAGTATCTAAAAAAAATCTAAAATAAAAATTGATTTGTACGCAACTTTATTGGAACTTTGGGTTCGCAACTTGAACCAGTTGCTAACGCGTTAGCAACCCGTTGCCTACGACGTTGCCATCCCGTTGCTAACCACTATGAGGTGGAGTGAAGGCCATCGTGATAGCTGCAGAAGGATAAGCCATCATCTGGAATCGTCTCTCCTCCATGGCGCGATGGTGACGAGCCTGGATCTCTGCAATCTGATGTTGGTGAGGTCTCGGGGCCCGATATCCTCTATCACGGGGTCGTCTCCTAGCTCGAGCAGTCTGAGCCTGCTGAAGAGTCACCCCTCTCTGTGTGTAGGCTGAGGGGGGGAGGGTTGCAGCACGTCGTGGAATAAAGAACTCAGTGAGCTGACTCTGTCTCCCTCCTGTATGGGCTGCTACAGTAGGCTGGAGTAGGGAATCTATCTCTCTGTATCTCTAGTAGGAATCGCCCGAGCTGTCGCTGGTCTCTAGAGTCCATGATCTCTCGGAGGGTGGGCTGCCTTGTAAATAGTGTCCCGTATCTACCTCTGATGCCATCATATGAGCTACATCTGCATACAAGTGCTC
>CM035436.1:99151788-99389288 GCA_020310875.1 Ceratopteris richardii
TCTCGAGGAACCATGTCGAAGGCTTTGCGGAAATCCACAAAGCAACAATATAGTCTCTGCTTCCTCGCCTTCGCGCTCTCAATCAAGCAACGAAGCACGAAGATGTGGTCGATGGTGGAGAAAGTGCGGCGGAAGCCTGCCTGGCCGGGTGCTCTGATCCGAGCTCCCTCAGCCTGTGTACTGAGCTCTGCCTCTAGTACTGCCCCATAAATCTTGGCCAGGATATGGCCTATCATAATAGTCCTGTAGTTCTCTGGATCCATCATATCGCCGGACTAATGGATAGGCGTAATAGTATGCATAGTCCATGAGTCAGGTAATCCCTCAACCAAAGCACGGTTGAAGAGATGGGCGATCAGGTGGGAGACTACATCTGCTGCGTATATAAAGTGCTCACCCTGTAGCCCTGTGTGGTCTGCTGAACCGCCATGCGGTAGCCTATGGATGGCCTGTCGTACCATGCCTGCCGTGAAGAGGGTGGATATCACAAGACGCGGTGTGGGAGGGATCGGCAATGGTGGCTGTCCGGGGATGTCATATAACCTCCGGGCGTAGGTGTGCCAAGTCTGAGGATCTGCTATGGGTGTAGGTGGGCGTGGCTCCCGTAGTGCCCTCCACGCAGTGGCACAATCCCTACTCATGAGAGAGAGAGAGAAAGAAAGAAAGAAAGAAAGTGTTCTTACGTCTATTAGGAGGCCAAACTCGGCCTATGAGACAAATCAATGTACATGGGTGTATCTTCTGTCAATCGGAAAAGATAAAAGTTCTGAAAAAAAAAGCTGGTAAGGCTGATATAGATCTCTGTAGTATGCATGTAGAGATACCCATGAAAGTGGGAGGGGGGGATGGCGAATGGAGTGCTATATCTGTAGCCTATATGCAAAAGGGTAGTACAAGCATGATAATGCATCTGAACGACTAACTAGCTCCATCCTGTACTAGTGGTGGGTGTAAGATGTGGTACATAGGTGGAGGTGGAGTCAAGGCCGCCCTGATGGCTACAGCGGGATCCGCCATCATCCGGGATCGTCTCTCCTCCATGGAGCGATGATCACGAGCCTGGATCTATGCAATCTGGTGTCTGTGAAGTCTCGGGGCCCGATATCCTATAGCACGGGGCTGTCTCCTAGCTCGAGAGGTTTGAGCGTGCTCAAGAGTCACCCCTCTCGATGTGTGAGGTAAGGTGGGGAGGGCTAGTGCACGTCGTGGAATGAAGAAGTCAGTGAGCTGACTCTGTCTCCCTCGTGTCTGGGCAGCCGTAGTAGGCTGGAGGAGAGAATCTCTGTGACTCTGAATCTCTAGTAAGAATCGCCCGAGCTGTCGCTGATCTCTAGAGCCCATGATCTCTCGGAGGGTGGGCTGCCCTGTAAACAGAGTCTCGTATCTGTCTCTAATGTCATCATATGCTCTACAGCCTACATCTACAAACAAAGTGCTCCTCATCCCCGATCTCTACTCTGCATATCCTGCATAGCCGCTCCTCTCTGGGAATGTCTGTGGCTCTGCCTATCTCAATCTCTAGTCGGTGTGATGAGACCTTCAACTGGCCAATGGCTACCCTCGAGCTATGAGGCATGTAGGTATCCATGTAACGTGGTCGCTGGATGAAACCATCTGCTAGTATGTCCAAGAACTGGTCTCGACAGTGCGATAGTCTCGATCCCATGTGTGGTGTGTGCCATGTCTGACTAATGTAGAGCTGCCAAAGGTTCTGTCTCAACACAAGATTCCTCTCATGACGCGATCGGTGGATCTGAGGTGAGTCTCGGTCATACTGAAAAGGCGGCAATCTATCCATATCAAGTCCATGACTGTCAAACCACGCTCTAACCTGAGTGTACCAAGCTCTCTCATATCCCGACTCTGATATCTGTATAGATGCCTCAAAAGCTCTGTGTGAGTGTCTTTTGGTAGGGAGCTCCCTCACCCTCTGAATAAAGGAGATAGTTTGGAATAGTGCATCTACCACCATGGGTGGTGCTTCTAGCTCTGCCCTGATGATGTCATGTGGCACTGACTGTTTCCCGCGAAATAGTCGTGAGATCATACGTACTTGTGGCCGCTCGATCGCACTCCACTGGGTGCTTGAGAGAGAGAGAGAGAGAGAGAGAGAGAGAGAGAGAGAGAGAGAGAGAGAGAGATGAGAGAGAGAGAGAGAGAGAGAGAGAGAGAGAGAGAGAGAGAGAGAGAGAGAGAGATTTTAACATCTATTAGAGGCCAAAATCGGCTTATGAGACAAAACATATACATCAGTATGATCCAATCCACTGTGATCCCAAAAGGAAAATAAAGTGTGAGTACAGCAAACGGGTATAAAAGGAGTGTGTGTGTGTTGTTGGGGGGGGGGGGGGGGGGGGGGAGAGAGAGAGAGAGAGAGAGAGAGAGAGAGAGAGAGAGAGAGAGAGAGAGAGAGAGAGAGAGAGAGAGAGAGAGAGAGAGAGAGAGAGAGAGAGAGAGAGAGAGAGAGAGAGAGAGAGAGAGAGAGAGAGAGAGAGGGAGGGAGAATAGGTGGGGGGGAGAGAGAGAGAGAGAGAGAGAGAGAGAGAGAGAGAGAGAGAGAGAGAGAGAGAGAGAGAGAGAGAGAGAGAGAGAGAGAGAGAGAGAGAGAGAGAGAGAGAGAGAGAGGGGGGGGGGAGGGGGAGGGAGGGAGGGAGGGAGAGGTTGATTGATTGATTGATTGATTTTTATACAGGGTTGCATCTCTTGTAGAGGAGCTACAAACTGTTAAGAATCGTAATGTGCAGGTAATATTTGATTGGTTTAATTCGGGAGCTGTTTTTTGTCGAGGTTCTAATTTAATTCATTCTGTAGCTTGAGAGGCAGTTAAATTCTATTTTCAACAAGGAGGAAGAGGAGAGGATAAGAAGAGAGGAAGCTGCAAGGGATGATGGTTGAGCAGAATGGTATGGATGCAGATCTATCAAGTTCTGTACATCCCATGCTTGATGGAGGATGCATGAGCTGGCAGTGCCGAGAATATACAATTATTTTTCAAATTGAAGTCAGCGAAATAAACTTAGAAGCCGGGAAGACGTGCGAGCCAGGCAATATATTGTTTAATATCCTTCAAGCTTCGGGTCAGATCATCGGTGGAAATCAAATGCTCACCTTTAGTCTCCATTTTCTCAGTGGAATTCTGGGTTAGAAAATTCCCTGCTGAGCTTGCAACAGAAATGAGTAACGTATGACAAGATGAAGAAAGTGCATAGGGATTTTCTTTTCCTCGAACATGTGGCTTGCAGGTACAAGGAGTGCGAGAGAGAATTTCGACCTGTCCTGTACAGACTGTTATGTCTCTTCTGGATGAGGACCGTGTAATCATAGAAGAACTAGCAAGGACTCGATTGTACATATTGTGTATTCTTACCGTCTGGTAAAAGACGGTGAGCCTCGAGTACGTTACAGAAAATTTTAGGAGAGGTGCTAATCCTTTGTTAGGCGATTTTCCTCACTTGAGGAATGAGAAAAATAAGTGATAGAGCTTGTTTCTTGCAATAAACATACATTTATTTTTTCATATTGCCAACGCTTGGGTCTTTATAAGTTAATAATACATGAAAACCATTTTCTTACCCTGTGTATTGCATACTAGGGCACTATAGATCACATCCGTTAATGAAGGCACACATGCACACAATAGATGTAGATTTTTTTATTTATTTTATTATTATTTTTTTGGGGCAAAACAAAGCTTTAATTGAATTCAAGAGAAAAATGCAAGAGAATCAAAGGCAGGTACAAAGTAGACAAACTATTTTATCATCCCCTTGAGGTATCCACTTGCTTTTAAGCTTCTTGTTCTCAAGAACAACAAACATCCCCCTATCAAACATCAGATGTTTTTCTAATTTTCTGAATTATTCCTTGTGGAAACATTTTAGCGAATAAGTCCAATAGTAAGCAACAGGTAATTAAACATTATTCTAATACTCATGATGGAAATTGTCTACTTTTGTCGAGTTGCTATGGCCGAATAACTAAAACATGGTACTGTCTCGGAGGAAGTCTGGGTTCAATCTCCCTTTGGATCAACCATGTGGAATTATAAGTAGAGTGGTGCCCATAGTGGGTGCTTTTTGATGTCGAGTAAATTCTGGAAAAAAATCATCATCTTTTTCCATAGTATAAGGGATGAAAGGAACACATTATTATAGTAGAATTTTGAGCCAAAAAACTAGAGCCACTTTTAGACATAGAAATACACTAGAGATATAAATTTTGTGAGTGAAACTATTGAACATTACATGAGACCACAAACGTTGTTGACTTATTAAGTCCTTGTGATTGTGTACTCAATTCGAGAAGCCAAATTTCTTTTATCAACACATCTTTATGCATTCCATGGAATAGGCTTAATATGAAGCAATATGATCAATATGATCATATTTCTAGTAGAAAGTATGCTACATACATATGCACATACATAGGTACATACGTAGATATACGTAGATATACACGTGCCTACATACAAACATACATACATATATACATATGTGCATGCATGCAAGTGCACACAAACACGTCTCTCCCCCTCTCTCTGAACCCTAAATCGGTGGTCCTAAGTGTGTTCACACATATCACTATTGAAATATATCATCAAATACACGGTGTGTCTATTTGTAACTTTGCATTTAATTCAACTATGGAATCTAGACAATTGCTCTTGAACCAAAATATACTCCAAACATTATTAGATTACTTTGCGTATCTTTGCCTTATAACAGGCTTTGCCCATATTTTATGTGGAGAATGAGTTCTTTTATGTGTTGAAGTTTAAGATCTTCAGAAGCAAGGGAACAACATAAGGAAGAAGAAGCTTGGAGCACAACACTCAATACTAAATGGTTTACCAAGTGCATGTACAAGAAATAAATAACCCATTAGGGTTATAGGTGTATAGACAAGACGAGGGGAAAAAACCTCCTAAAAAGGGAAAAAAGTGCCACGATGGTCGTAAGTGTGTTCACACACATCACTATTGAAATATATCAACATTTTTCCCCTCTGAGTGATGCGTTGAATAAGGAACTGGCACTCATGTATAAGGAAGTGCTATGTGGAAAGAGATCAATCCACAAGAAATAAATAACCAGTTAGGGTTATAGGTTTATAGACAAGACGAGGGTGAAAAACCTCCTAAAAGTTAAAAAAGTGCCATGGTGGTCGTAAGTGTGTTCATACACATCACTATTGAAATATATCAACAAATTTTCCCTCTGAGTGATGTGGTGAACAAGGAACTGGCACTCATGTATAAGGAAGTGCAATGTGGAAAGAGATCAATCCACACAAGGAAATAAGCCCGTAGCTTTGCGAAAAGCTTCAAAATTCTCCCTAGGCAGAGCCTTTGTGAAAAAGATCTGCAATGTTATTCTGTGTGGGCACATATGCCAAACTGATCTCTCCAATAGAGAACCTCTTCCGGATATAATGATAGTGCACTTTAATGTGCTTTGTGCGAGCATGGAACACAAGGTTCCTCGCAACTTCCAATCCGCTCTGACTATCAATGAAGATTGTGGTGGCAAAAGATTTACCAACACCCAAATTAGCAAAAAGATATTTGAGCCATACAGAGACAATAGTCGCTACGAAAGCTTCCCTATACTTATTCACAACTAGAAAAGTCCATAAGAGGTTGCTTCTTGCTCAGCCAAGATATACATGAGATACTAAACATGAAGCAAAAACCACCAGTGGAAAAAGCAAAAACCACCAGTGGAAGCCCATTAGAGTTAGAAAAAGCATGTAAATTTGGTGGTAATGGTCCCTCCTTGGGATAAAACAATCCAAGTAGTCGGGTACCACTCAAATAGAAAAAGATGCATTTATCCGCCTGCCAATGCTTGACATCTAGTACATCCGCTCATCAGAGAGGCAACAAACTGAATATCAAGATGCGTTATGCATAAGTAAATCAAGCATCCAATACCCTGTTGATAGAGAACAACATCAAATACATCTCCAGTATCATGAAGACTCAACCATAAACTTGTTTCCATAGGAGTGGCAATAGGTTTGCAATCCTTGAGGTCAAACATTGCAATAATGTGTCAATATATTTTGTTTGACACAAAGTTATTCCTTCATCAACTTGCATAAACAGAATGCCCAAATAATGATGCAAATGTCCCAAATTTGATGTCTCAAAAGAGGCATGTAAATCAGCTCGAAATTCAACAGTACGATGAATGAGAAGCATGCCATCAACATGCATAACAATGATAAGAAGTACATTATCTGTGTGATTAACATATAAGGTGCTCTCAATTGGATTGTCCTCAAAATCATGTGCAATCAAGTAGGCATGTATCTTTTCATACCTAGCACCTTGTGCTTGCTTCAAATGATATAATGCCTTTTTCAACTTGCACACTGTTTTCATGCTCTTTTTCCATAAAACCACAATGCTGAAATACATACATTTCTTCATGTAAGTCACCATTCATAAATGCAATTTTAATGTCCAATTGATATACATTCCAACTGTGATGAGTTGGATTGCTCATGAGAAGATGGGTCATAGCTGCATTGCTCATGAGAACATGGGTCATAGTTGCATTGCTCATGAGAAGATGGTTCATAGCTGCAAACAGTAGTAAAGGCCCATTCTTCATTCTACATGACATTACCAGACTGTTTTAGGCATAGAGGCCTTTGCAACAACCATTCTAGCCTCTTTTTTCTTTGCCTCTTTTGTAGTCAGTTTTTGAAAACTCTTTATAACATGATCATTTCCTTTACACTATGCAAAACTATTTTTGCTTTTCTATTTCTTCTCATCTTTGCAAAGAAAGCTTGATTTGCAACACACATAATAAGTCTGTTCTGTTTGGACTGATCTTCCTGCAACAAAAGAGATACTAACTCCTCAAATGTTAAGGCGGTTGGATTGCCTTTCATCATCAATTGCAGAGTAGACGCAAAACTTTAATAAGAATATGGAAGACCATTAAGAACAGTCTGCCTAAGTGAACTATCGAGTAAAACTTTATAAGTAGAAATCAATTTCTCCTTCAATCTTTGATCTTTATCAAAAAATTATCCATGGTATCTCTTTCATTCATGTGCTCACTCTCTAATTGTTTTCGGAAGTAAGCAACATGAGCCTCATTTCTTGCCTGGTATAAGGTTATGTGTATCGTAAGCATCCTTTGCTATTTTGCAAGAGCCAATGTGAGGGATAATGGCACGTTTGATAGATAAAGTTATCAATGTATGTGCTTGAGCATCTTTGCCATCCCATCGAAGTTGCTCTACAATAGGTGCAATTGGAATCGCAGTACAAATAAGAATCTGATGACCATCATCTTCGATGCCATCTACATTACCTTCAATAATTCTTTTCACAGGTACATTAGGGCGTTTTTCAATACCCTGCATAATATTCCACAGCCCTTTTGCTACCAATACATGATGCATCATATATGCTTATAACGAGTAATTAGTACAATCTAATTTGTCCTTAACAACCAACATACAAAATACATCATTGCTTTTAGCCACGACCACGAAGTAAATATCCTTATGCAAAAAATTGAATATATCTTAAAAAGTTGGACAAAACTATCCTGTTGAACTCTAGTAAATCTATAGTAGACTTCGAGACGTTTATATTGGTGAACAGAAACTTGTATATATGTTTGCACAAGAGGACAAAATTACTTACATAGGTGCTACGATAGTATGTTTGGAGGTCGAAACGAGTATGCTCTCCAATTTTTGTGTGATTCTAAGATTGTGATGAGAGGGGTGGCAATGATGCCCTAGATGGAGCAACAATCTGCTCTGATACCAACCATTGGAGTTTGAGGTCTGCAGAAGCATGTAAAAAGCACAAGGAAGAAGAAAAAGCTTGGAGCATAACACACAATAGTGAATGTTTTACGAAGTGAATGTTTTACGAAGTGAATGTACAAGAATTAAGTAACCCGCTTGGGCTTTAGGTATATATACAAGCCAGGGGAAAAAACCTTTTAATGAGGGGAAAAGTGCCCCGAAAATCCTCAGTGAGTTCAAACACGTCATTACTGAAATATATCAACACTATGCATAACAAGAAGCGTATAGTGAGCCCTTGTTGGCCTAGCACTTGGATAGATAGCTACACACTAAATTGCTTGTTTCTCTTAATTCAAAACTCAAATGGATGTCTGGCTTTAGTCAATCATACTAGACAAAGAGGGCTTTCCAACAAGCTATAAATCACTTAATTTGGATAAGTCTTAGTTTGGAAAGTCAACTGACGAATATAGCATACTTTTCCACATAGATATGCTAAAGAAATGGACTTCATTCTCAGACTGATAACTCACAGAATACTTGCAAAACAAAGCATGATTAATTGTATGCTTTATGTATCTCAACACTCTCCTAGTTGAATTTAAATGTTCACTTGCCAAAGCTTGTATAAATTGAGAAAGTACATCAACAACATAAGATAGATTAGGTCTTGTAATGTTTGCATAGATTAATGATGCTACGATGCTTCTCTATATCGTTACATCTTCCAATATTTCTCCATCATTTGAGCAAAACTTTGTATTTGTCTCCATGGGTTGAGTGAGTGGTTTGCATTCACTCATTCCAAATATGAAAAGAACATCCAACAAGTACTTCCTCTGCATCAAGCAGATGCCACATTTTCCATAAACAACTTCAATTCCTAAAAAAATATTTTAGCTCTTCGAGATCTAAAATTTTAAACTCCTTTCGAAGCTTTCTTTTGATATCTTTAATTACTCTATCATCATTCCCTCTTACGAAGACATCATCAATTTATATGTAGATATATACCTCTCTATTTTCTTCCTTCTTCATGCACAATGAAGGATGTGCACTACTTGGGATGTATCCACACTTAGTTAGATACTTTGCCAATCTCTGATTTCATACTCGTGGTGCTTGCTTCAAGTTATAAAGTGCCTTCTTCAACTTGCAAACAAAGTTTGGATGGTTTTCATGTTCAAATCCAATCAGTTGACTCATGTATATCTCATCTTGTAGTTCTCCATTGATGTCGAGTTGGTATAATGGCCACCTCCTTGAAGCACTGATTGCTATTAAAGTTCTAATTGTTTCCATCTTTGCAACTAGGTTGAAAACATCATCATAATCTATGCCATGTGTTAGATTAAATCCTTTGGCAACCAATCTAGCTTTATTTATAGCTAGTAAACCATCAACATTCCTCTTTACTTTAAACACCTAGTTGTTTGGAACAATCTTCATCCTTCTTTCTTTGGCAATAGTTCCCATGTGTGATTATCTTTGAGAGATTTGATCTCTTCTTTCATAGCTTGCTTCCATTCCTATTGTGTGCAAGCTTCTTCATATGTCTCAAGCACTTTGTCTTTGACGGCCTGCATCATGTATTCAAAATGTTTTGCCATGAAACTATCATAACTAAGCCTTTGAGTTAAATACCTTGTCCTTGAAGATCTTCTTTCATTGCCTTTCGAAAGTTTCTTTTTCAACCTATTTAGCTTTAACTTCGGAGTGATTACCTGTTCATGTTCTTCTTCACTTGCATCTATCTCACTATTTTGAGGAGCACTTACTTCTTCAGCTCTATCATAAGCTGAATTGGGAGACAAAGAATGACTTCCAAGTCTCGCCCTCCATGTTGAACATTCTTCATTTGATGCAGATGCCTCTAGACCTGAAGTTTTTGTGCTCAATTGCTGAAACTTATCTTTGATTAGTTCTTGCATAATCATCGCAATCTTCTTCAAGAACCCTTCCTTTATCTTCATACCATGGTCTTAGTTCGTCAAAAACCACATCTTGTGAGACTCTTACTTCCTTTCTTGTAGGTTCATAACACTTGTATCGTCTTTGCTCCATCGAGTAGCTGATGAAAATGATTGGTTTCATCTTTGTTCTAACTTCTTGTGGAATGTGAACAAGGAAAACACATAAAAAAACTTTGAGGTGTGTAAGGTTAGTTTTCTTATAGGAATATACCTCCTTTGGTATCAGATTATGTATTCTCAATGTTGTGCACCTATTCATCAAGTAAGTGGCACTTGTGGTAGCTTCAACCCAACAATATAATGGTACCTTCATATCATTAAGCACGCATCTTGCAACTTCATCGATTTCCCTATATTTCTTCTCAGCTACTCCATTCTTTTGAGGTGTATACCTACAAGTAAACTACCTTTCAATCCCATGCTCTTGTAGAAAATCTAAAAATTATTTGGAGAAGTATTCCAATCCACCATTGTACCTTAAGGTTTTGATAGACCTTCCTGTTTCTTTTTCGACTTGATTTTTGAATCTCTTGAATATAGAAAACACATGTGATTTTTGCTTCATACAAAACAACCATAACTTTCCTGAGTGATCATCCTTTTTTTTTTACTAAGTATATATAAAATGTATCAAAAATACCAAATCTCATCCTAAAGCCTTGTCAGTGCTTGATATAAATCTTTAGATTCTAAGGGAGCTCATAGATGTGTGATTACATTATTGAGAAAGAAACTTATATGGATAACACAAATATCTTTGAGGAATGAAATCTTTTAATGTAGTGGATTTATTTAAAGAATAAAAGTAGTATAAGAAAATATGTATCTATTCAACATGGGGTTTGGAAGAGGTTTTTTTAAATGGATTTGATCTTCATGGGAAAATTTCCATAATTGGGTAATGTGGAACGAAGAGTTAACATGGATGTGATCATCTTCTAACCTTTTGAGTTGTGAAGAAAGAATGCAACCACTCTTACTTACACTTGAGATTATAGTAGTTGATCTTGGTTGGCTAGTGGAGGAAAAGATGCAACAAGATAATTGTAAGAATTACCTTGCTGACTAATTGATTCTAGTTGAGACATCCATCTTGAGATATTAAGCTCAAGACATGACAATCTAAGATTATCTTTATGTCTTTTTCTTATTTGTTTGTTGTGTGTGTTGGTTATGCAACTATTCTCAAGAGATATTTTTGTTCGACTCTATCAATATATCTTACCTATTGTGAGTTAAGCATACTTATCTTGCAAATTGACTTGCTATTTGCTATTTTTGGGTTTGTAATGTATTTTGTGTTACATGAATTAGAACATCTTGTTATATTGTATTGAAGCTATTCTTATATTTAATATTTTGTAGTAGAACAAGTTCTTTTTTTTATGTTCTTGCCTATATTCTTCTATGTCACTCTGTTCTTATTCATGAGTTTGTGTTTATGGACATAGTGAAGACAATTGAAGACAAAATTTAAATAAGTCCAACGTTTAGGGAATAATGAGGTGTAAATAATGCAAGTCTCGTGATATCTCATATTGGCATGTAGGTAGAAGTAGCCAAGATCCATCACTTAGAATCTCCAAAGAGATTTTTAAACTATCCAACTTCCGTTTTGGGATCGTTTCAACCTTCATTTGAGGCTTATAGATAAGATAGATTAGTTAATGGAACTACAATGTGATTTTTTTTACTTCTTCATAGTAGTTCATTTCCAAAATATCAATTTGTACTATTAATACAAAAAAATTTGGTTTTCTTAGTGCCGTCTTTCAATTGCATGATGTCACAAAGTTAGGGTTGAACCTTGACCCCACCCCACAGGCATTCGGCTTAATTGTCAGACATGCACTAAGATTCTCCCCATATGGCCTCAAATTGAATAGTTTTATTCAAATCATTAATGATACTTTCAAATCCAAGCCCAAAATGCATGATTGACATTCGTTTTTCAGAATGCATGCACACTGAATTTTTTTTTTAAATGGATTAAGTTATCATACAAGCCCATTATAAAAAATCACTTGTCTTTCCAACTTATGCATTATTCCGTGTGGAAAAATTTTAACAAATTATTCCAATAGAAAGCAAAGGGCAATTGAACATTATTCTAATATTCATGATGAACATTATGTCTACTATGAATGAATTATGTGTTTTTTAATCTAAATAATCATGTTTTGTCAAGAGTCCATGGCCTAATGGCTAAATCATCGTACTATCTTGGAGGAAGTCTTTGGTTCAATCTCACTTGGGCTTAACATATCCATGTGGAATTACAAGTAGAGTGTTGCCCATAGTGAGTGCTTTTCAATGTCGAGTAACTTTGAAAAACAAGAAAATCATCATCTTTTCACGCAAGAGAGATGAAAGACACATAATATTATTGTAGAATTTTGAACCAAAAATCTAGAGCTAATTTTTAGACAAAGAAATACACTAAGTATTTAAATTTAGTAAGTGAAACTATCGAACATTACATGAAAGACCACAAACATAGTTGACTTATTCAGCCCTCATGACTTTGTGTACTCAATTCCAAAAGCCCAATTTCTTCTATCAACAAATCTTTATGCATCCCAAGGAATAGGATTAATATGAAGAAATGTGACCATATTCATATTAGGAAAGTATGTTACATACAAGCATATGCACATATATATACGCATATATGCAAACATTACAAATGCACACACACACATACACACATATGCAAACATGTGTGTATATGCCTCTCTCTCTCTCTCTCTCTCTCTCTCTCTCTATATATATATATATATATATATATATATATATATATATATATATATATATATATATATATATATATATATATATATATATATATATGTGTGTGTGTGTGTGTGTGTGTGTGTGTGTGTGGGTATGTGTGGAAAATGTTTTTTTTTGTATTTGTAACTTTCCATTTAATAAGACTATGTAATCTCAAAAGTTGCTCTTCAACCAAGATATAATAGGTTCTATCTTTAGTGAGTTATCAGTCCGAGAGTGGTCTAGTTCTTTAGCATACCTATGTGGACAGGTAATCTCTTTTTGTGAGTTGAATTTCCTAAGCAAAACTTATCCAAATTAGGTGTTTGATAGATTGTTGGAAATATCTCGTTTTCTAGTGTGATTGACTAAAGATCATTTGACATTTCAGTTGATAATAGCAAGAAATCTAAGGTGTAGTTGTCCATCCAAGTGCTTGACCTACAAGGGCGCACTATACACTTCTTGTTGTGCATAGGAGAACTCATTCTCCATAGTTGGTATCAAAGCAAAATTGGAGCAAAAGCTTCATCAACAAGGTTGCAGCTAAAGCAAAGCAAAAGAGGAGCTACAAATCAAGGGGGAGATTCATGAACACAAGAGAAAGGGACTATATAACTACTCAAGGTAACTCTCAAATCTTTTTATAATCTTGAATGATGGTTAGCAAATAGAGAAGTTAGATAAGGATAACTATTTCATGTGGAATTTTAGAATGAATAACTACCTAATGGGCAATGGCTTGTGGGGTATTGTAAGTGGAGATGATGCTCAACCTCCAACCAATTAATCTATAATCACCAAAGTCCAAAGGAGGCAAGCAAAAGAATGGGAAGAGAGGAATAAGAGAGTCATGTTCCTCATTTCACAAGCCATTACTAATGCCGTGTTAGGGAAATATTTAGTATCTCAAAATAGCTAAGGATGCTGTGAGCTCTTCAAAGGGTGTATTCCACAAATACAAAAGCCAAGAAACTTCAACTCAAAAATGAGATGAACACAATCAAGGAAAGTTCGAGTCAATCCATAGTTGAATATACTTTCAAGGTTAAGGAGCTAGTAGAATAGTTCTAGACAAAGATCTGTGTGCTCTACTTCAATGGAATAAGAGAAGATGAAAGATGGAAGCCATTGATAACTTCCATTAACTTAAAAGATGCATATCTAGTTTTTGAACAAATAATCCCTCATCTTGTCATAGAAGAGCTTAACTTTGGTGGCTCCAAAGGAAAGGAGAACCACAACCAAATGTTATATGCAGGTCGAGGTAAAGGAAGGAACTCAAGAGGAAAAGGAAGAGCTGACAACAACTCCAACTACAATCAAAACAATTTTGAAGACAACAAGGATGGATCAAATGACAACACACAAAGAAGAGGTCGAGGTAGAAGTACAGGAAGAGACCAAGGCTCCTACAACTCTCATAAAGTTATAGCATGCTATCATTATGGTAAAGTAGGATACTATGCTATTGATTGTTGGCTTAAAAATGGAAGACCAAATGGAGGCAATCGAAGGATTCAAAGTAACTGAAAAAGCACTTCAAGTGAAGGAAGCAAGTACACATTACTTAAACTTATGAAGATTACTAATAAATGGTACATTGATTCAAGTTGTAGTAATCGTATTTCATGACAAGGAAGTTTGATGACTAATCTATAAGTACCAAGTGGAAAAGGATGTGTTGAAACAGTTGATGATACTCAACATAGGATTTAACATACTGAAGCTATAAGGCTCAGAGATACAAGTAGACCAAAGGTACTATCTAATGGTCTTCATTTTCTTACAATTTAAGAGAACTTGATTTCAGTAGGACAAATGGCAGAGAAGGGTTATAATTTCATATTCAATGATAATGGGTGCTTCATAAAGAGTCCAAAGGAAGATTTCAATTCATTTCTCAAGGTAGAAAAGAATAAAGGATGATCATTTTGGACATCCAAGCTCCACATGGAAAGGTCATGTACATTCAATTTGGGAAGAGAAGATTTTGGAGCTCAACTTATGACAAAAAAGGATAGGAAACATCAACATTCCAAAGCTAAAGGCCATGAGCAAACATGAAGTGGTAAGAGGTCTTCTAGAATTCAATAGGAATTCAATAGTGTTGGACTACATGAGTTATGTGAAGCTTATCAACTAGGAAAGCAAACAAGGCAACCATTCAAGAGTAGCAGTTATGTGGCCCCAAAATGTCTTGGACGATACATACAGATGTATGGGGACATAACGAATATCCGTCAATGATTCATTATAGATTTTTGTCGCCTTCATTGATGATCACTCAAGAAAGGTATGGTTGTTTTGTATGAAGCAAAAATCAGATGCGTTCTCTATATTCAAGAGATTCAAAATAGAAAAAACAAGAAGATCTATCAAAATCTTAAGCTTCAATGATGGAGGGAAATAACTCTTGAAAGATTTTCCAAATTTTCTACAAGAGAATGGGATCAAAAGGCAGTTTACGTGTAGATATGCATCTCAACAAAATGGAGTAGTTGAGAGGAAAAATAGGCAAATCATTGAAGTTGCAAGATGCATCTTAACGAGATGTAGGCACCATTATACTACTGGTCTGAAGCTACCACAACCGCTATTTACTTGATGAATAGGTGCACAACATCGGGAATCCATAACTTGCCACCATAGGAGGTATGTTCTGTTGATATATTTAGGTAGTGATGTGTGTGAACACTCTAGGACCGCCGGGGCACTTTTTTCCCTCCTTAGGAGGTTTTTTTCCCCCGGCTTGTATATACGCCTATTGCCCTAATGGGCTACTTATCTTTGTACATTCTCTAGTAATACAATCAGTCTTGTGTGTTGTGCTCCAAGCTTCTTCTTCTTCCTTGTGCTGTTCGCGTGCTTCCGCAGACGTCTAACTCCAACAATTGGTATCAGAGCAGGTCGTTGCTTCTTCTAGGGCGCCGTCGACACTCCTCCGTTTGCAGTCTCAGATTCGCATGAAATTTGGTGAGCATACTCAGGGTGTTTCCTAGATCAAAACGGCTTCGCTTTGTGGTGCCGAAATCGCGATCTGAGCTCATTTCGGCCTCCGAACGCACTATCGCAGCGCTTGTGCAGGCTATTTCGTCCTTTTGTGCCAAAGGTATATACCAGTTTCTGTTCGCCAGTTTAAGCGTCTCGAAGTCTGCTACAGGTCTAGCAGAACTCGTCTGGGCAGTTCCGTTCAACTTTTTGAGATACAGTCAATTTTCTGCATCAAGGTATTTTAGTCACCGGCCATGGCTGAAAGCAGTGATGTATTCCGTATGTTGGCTGTTGAGGATAAGTTGGATGGTACCAACTACCCATTATGGGCTTATATGATGCGACATGTACTGGTTGCAAAAGGATTGTGGAACATTGTGCAGGGTGTTGAAAGACGTCCTGTTACACCTGTAACGACAGGTACTGCAAATACAGGTGTTGGAGCTGATGAAGATGGTGTCGAAGATGATATTCCGCAGATTCCTGTTCGTGCTGCTGTTTCTGTTGCACCTACTGCAGAGCAGATTCGTTGGGATGGCAGAGATGCCCAGGCACATGCATTGATAGCTTTGTCTGTCAAACGTGCCATTATCCCTCACATTCGCTCTTGCAGAACAGCAAAGGATGCTTGGGATACACTTACCACTTTGTACCAGGCTAGGAATGAGGCTCGTGTTGCTTACCTCCGAAAACAGTTGGAGAGTGAGCACATGAATGAAGGTGATTCTATGGACAATTTTCTTACAAAGATCAAAGACCTGAAGGAACAATTGATTTCTGCTGATGAGGTTATACCAGATAGCTCACTTGTGCAGACCGTTCTGAATGGCCTTCCTGATTCATATCAGAGTTTTGCCTCTACTCTTCGATTGATGATGAAAGGCAATCCGAATGCCTTGTCATTTGAGGAATTAGTCTCTGTTCTGTTGCAGGAAGATCAGTCCAGGCAGAACAGGTCCATTATGCGTGTTGCAGATCAAGCTTTCCTGGCTAGTCAGAAGGGCAAAGGAAAATGGAGCTCTTCTACTAGTAAGCAATGCAAATGCTGCACAATCGAAGAACCAGGATAAAGATGAGAAGAAATCAGAAAAGCAGAAATTGTTCTGCAAGTACTGTAAAGGAAATGATCATATTATAAAGAACTGTCCAAAACTGGCTGCTAAAGAGGCAAAGAAGAAAGAGGCTGGAATGGTTGTTGCAGAGGCCTCTACACCAAAAACAGAGTCTGCAAATCTTGTGCAGGAAGAAGAATGGGCGTTTACTACTGTCTGCAGTTTTGACCCATCTTCTCATGATCAGTGCATGTCTGCAGTAGACTCAGATGTTTGGTACTTTGACAGTGGGGCGACCAAACATATTACCTCGCAGCGCAGTTTCTTCTCTTCACTCGAGCCTGCCCCTACAGGGAATACTGTCACATGCGCCAATAACTCCTCTTATCCTGTTATGGGAGTTGGTAAGATCATTTTGACTACTGCTGATGGTAGTTCTTTCACTTTGTCAGATGCTTTATTTGTGCCAGGGATCAAAAAGAACCTGTTATCAGTTTCTGCATTAGCCAAGATTGGCTTGGTTGTGAAATTCGTTGATGACAGGTGTACAGTCCATGATCTCTCAAATGGCGATGTGATTATTGCTTCTGGCATTTTATGTCGTGGGCTGTATAAGCTCATAGACTATGAAAGATCTGTGAATGATTCGGCATGTGCAGTTCATGATTCTCAGGCTATGTCAGATGCAAAGCTTTGGCATGCACGCTTTGGTCATCTGAATTTTGCTAGTTTGTTACGCCTGCAGAAATCTGAAATGGTGTCTTCTTTGCCCAAACTTGAGGCACCTGGAAAACATGTTTGTGAAGGCTGTATTTTGGGCAAAATGCAGCGTTCTTCCTTTCCAAAAGATGGTTCAGTTCGGGCTATGCAGAAATTGCAGCTTGTACATAGTGATGTCTGTGGTCCTATGCAGACACCCTCTTTTGGAAATTACCTTTACTTCGTGACTTTCATTGATGATTTTTCCAGGCATGCATGGGTATACCCACTCAAAGCAAAGTCTGAAGTGTTCATGTGCTTCAAACAGTTTTTGGTTTTGGCTGAAAATCTGTCAGCATGTAAAATGGGCACCCTCCGTTCTGATCGAGGGGGGGAATATATGTCTTCAGATTTTAATGCATTTCTGGCTGAACGTGGGATAAAACACCAGTGTACAGTGCCGTATACACCTCAACAGAATGGAGTTGCTGAACGAAAGAACAGGTCACTCATGGAGATGGGGAGGTGCATGGTCAAAAGTCAGGCTTTACCACATAGTTTCTGGCTTGAGGCTGTCATGTGTGCAGCATATGTACTGAACAGGTGTCCCACCAAAGCGTTGCAGTCTATCACTCCATATGAGGCTTGGCATGACCGCAAGCCATCTGTTGCTCATCTGCGTGTTTTTGGTTGTTTGGCATATGCATTAGTGCCTGAACAACATCGCAGAAAATTGGATGATAAGGCAGTAAAATGTATTTTTGTTGGGTACAGTTCTGAAAGTAAAGGCTATCGTCTGTATCATCCACAGACTAAACGCATTCTGGTTAGCCGTGATGTTGTCTTTGTGGAAGATGCTATTCAGCCATTGCTTTCATGTACTAAGGAGACATCTGTTAGCTCCAAAGACATGTATGATACTTTGATGCCTCTTTTTACAGGTGGACAAGCTAGTGCTGGTCCTAATGAGGCAACTTCTCAGCCTTTGCAGGTTTCATATGATGATGCAGATCATTCCATTTCTGATGCAGATTTACATGATGCACTTGTTGATGAGAGAGCTGATATTGAACAGGCAAAAACTATGCCAAAATGGCTGGTGCAGACTTTGCGTGACAGCAAATTAGATGCACCTTTGTCATATCGTACTCGTTCAGGCTCTCATAGTACCTCCTTTGCATCAGATTGCTATGCTATGGCTGCATCTAGTCTCTGTGATGAGAATGAGCCTGTTTCTTTTGATGAAGCACAAAATTCAGAAAATTGGATGGTTGCTATGCAATCTGAATATGATGCTATAATGAAGAATGGTACATGGTCTTTATGTGACTTGCCTCCTGGCAAGAAGGCCATTGGCACTAAGTGGGTATACAAGCTGAAGCGTAAACCTGATGGTACAGTTGACAGGTATAAGGCTAGGCTTGTTGCAAAGGGTTATGCGCAGGAAAGAGGCATTGATTTTGATGAGACCTTTGCACCTACATGCCGTATGACTACTGTTCGGAGCATTTGTGCACTTGCAGCCCATCATGGTTGGAATGTACATCAGTTGGACATTAAAACAGCATTTCTGAATGGTGACTTGCATGAAGAAGTGTATGTTTTTCAGCCCCGTGGCTTTGTGCAGAAAGGGCATGAAAACCAGGTGTGCAGGTTAAAGAAGGCGTTATATGGTTTAAAGCAAGCACCACGTGCTTGGTATGAGAAGATACATGCCTATCTGATTGCACATGGTTTTGAGAACAGTCCAACTGAAAGCACCTTATATGTTAAGCGTGCTAATGATGTGCTTCTGATCATTGTTGTCTATGTAGACGACATGCTGCTCACTGGTCCTCTTGAGAAGCATATTGCTGATTTCAAGGCTGATTTGCATGCCTCATTTGAGATGTCTGATTTGGGGCATTTGCATCACTATTTGGGCATTCAATTTATGCAAGTTGATGGTGGAATGGCTTTGTGTCAAACGAAATATATTGACACATTATTGCAACGTTTTGGCCTTGAAGACTGTAAGCCTATTGCCACTCCTATGGAGACAGGTTTACGCTTGAGTCTTCATGATGCTGGAGATGCATTTGATGTTGTTCTCTATCAGCAGGCTGTTGGATGCTTGATTTACTTATGCATTACTCGGCCAGATATTCAGTTTGCTGTCTCACAGATGAGCAGGTTTATGCATTGCCCAGGAGTCACGCATTGGAAAGCGGTTAAGCGCATCTTTCGCTACTTGAGTGGTACTCGGCTACTTGGGTTGTTTTATCCCAAGGGGGGATCACCACCGCCAGATTTGCATGCTTTTTCTGACTCAGATTGGGCTGGTTGCTATGACACTCGTGTGTCCACCAGTGGTTTTTGCTTCATGCTTGGTAGCTCATGTATATCTTGGTTGAGCAAGAAGCAGCCTACTGTGGCCACTTCCAGTTGTGAGGCTGAGTATAGGGCAGCTTTCACAGTGACTGTTGAGTGTGTGTGGCTCAGACGCCTTATGGCTGATTTGGGTGTTGGCCAGTCTTCTGCCACCACCATCTTCACTGACAGTCAGAGCGCATTGGCAGTTGCGAGGAACCCTGTGTTCCATGCTCGCACTAAGCACATTGAGGTGCATTATCACTATGTCAGGGAGAGGTTCTCTGCTGGGGAGATCAGCTTGGCATATGTGCCCACGCAGGAGAACATTGCAGACCTTTTCACGAAGGCTCTGCCTAGGGAGAAGTTTGAAGCTTTCCGCAAAGCTTTGGGCTTACTTCCTTTTGTGGAGTGATTTTCACATAGCTCGGCACTTCCTTATACATGAGTGCCAGCTCCTTGTTCACCGCATCACTCCCAGGGGGGATTTGTTGATATATTTAGGTAGTGATGTGTGTGAACACTCTAGGACCGCCGGGGCACTTTTTTCCCTCCTTAGGAGGTTTTTTTCCCCCGGCTTGTATATACGCCTATTGCCCTAATGGGCTACTTATCTTTGTACATTCTCTAGTAATACAATCAGTCTTGTGTGTTGTGCTCCAAGCTTCTTCTTCTTCCTTGTGCTGTTCGTGTGCTTCCGCAAACGTCTAACTCCAACATGTTCCATTACAAAACTTGATCTTACACACATCAAAGTTTTTGGACATTTTTTCTTTGTTCATGTTCCATAGGAAGTTAGAATAAAGATGGAATCAAGCTTGGAAAAATGAATTTTTATCGGCTACTTGATGGAGAAAAAAAGGGATATAAGTTTTAAAAGCCTACAAAAAAGGAAGTAAGAGTCTCACAAGATGTGGTCTTTGATGAGCTAAGATCATTGTATCAAGATAAAGGAAAGAAAAACGTTCTTGAAGAAGATTGTGATGATTATGCAGGAACTAATCAAAGAGAAGTTTAGCAATCGAGGTCCAGAGGCATCTACATCAAATGAAGAATGTTCAACATGGAGGGGGAGACTTGGAAGTCATTCTCTCTCCAAATTCAGCTTATAGTAGACCTGAAGAAGCAAGTGCTACTCAAAACACTGAGTTAGATGCAATTGAAGAAGAATATGAGGAGGTGATCACTTCAAAGGTAAAGATGAATAGCTTGAAGAAGCTGCTTTATAATGGAAATGAAAGAAGATCTTCAAGGACAAGGTATCCAACTCAAAGGCTGATTTATGATGGTTTCATGAAAAACATTTTGCATGCATGATGCACGTTGTCAAAGAGAAAGAGCCTAAGACATATGAAGAAGCTTGCACACAAAAGTAATGGAAGCAATCTATGAAAGAGGATATCAAAGCTCTCAAAGGTAATCATACATGGAGCTACTGCCAAAGAAAGAAGGATGAAGATTGTTTCAAACAAATGGGTGTTTAAAGTAAAGATGAATGATGATGCTTCACTAGCTAGATACATAGCTAGATTGGTTACCAAAGGATTTAAACAAACACAAGGCATAAATTATGATGAAACTTTCATCCGAGTTGCAAAGATGGGAGCAACTATAACTTTATTAGCAATCAATGCTTCAAGGAGGTGACCATTATACCAATTCAACGTCAAAAATGCTTTTCTCAATGGAGAACTACAAGAAGAGGTATACATAAGTCAACTAGTTGAATTTGAAGATAGGACCATCCAAACTTTGTTTGTAGGTTGAAGAAGGCACTTTATGGCTTGAAGAAAGCACCAAGAGCATGGAATCAAAGATAAGTAGAATAGCTAACGAAGTGTGGATACAACCCAAGTATTGTGAATCCTTCATTGTACATGAAGAAGGAAGAAAATAGAGGGGTATATATCTTCATATATGTTGATGATCTCATCATAACAAGGAATGATGTTACTAGGATTAAAGATATAAAAAGAAAGCTTAGTAAGGAGTTTAAAATTTTAGATCTTGAAGAGCTGAAATAATTTATAGGAGTTGAAGTTGTTTATGGGAAGGATGACATCCTCTTGATGGAAAGTAAGTACTTGTTGGAATGAGTGGATGCAAACCACTCACTCAGCCCATGGACACAAATACAAAGATTTACTCAAATGATGGAGAAATATTGGAATATATAACAGTAGAAGCATTATAAGATCATTAACTGATGCAAACATTACAACTCTTGATCTATCTTATGTTGTTGGTGTACTTTCTCAATTTATGCAAGCTCCAACAAGTGAACATTTGAATTCAGTCAAGAGAGTATAGAGATACATAAAGCATACAATTACTCATGCTTTGTTTTACAAATTTGGTGAAGAATTATAGTCCAAAGGATTTAGTTATGCTAATTTGGCATTTTTGAAGGAAGATACGAGATCAACCTCAGGTTATCTAATCATGATAGGAAGCAAACCCATCACATGGAGCTTGAAGAAACAACTTATTGTTGCACTTTCATCCATGGAGGCTGAATATAGAGGATTATCATTTGTCACATGTGAAGCAATGTGGATTAAAAAGCTTTTGGTTAATCTTGACGTGCAACTTGGAAGCATTCCTATACATGGTGATAACATGTCAAATACTTACTTGGCAAGCAATCCCATGTTTCAAGTGAGGAGTTTGCACATAGGGGTCCACTACCATTATGTAAGGGTGAAGGTACTGAGCAAAGTTGTGGAGATAAATCTCATTAGAACCAAAGAGAAGGTTGCAAATATGTTTACAAAGTTCTTGGATGCTTCTAAACTCAAAGGTTTCAAGGATGTGATGAATCTGCAAGACATGGCTGAAGATAACTCCCAAATGAGCTTAAGGGGGAGTGTTGAAGGTAAATGTGCAAGCTCATTTTCACATGATCTACGCTTGGATAAATTTACCAAATGAAAAGTTAAAGGTGAATATAATTCTAAGGATTAAAAAAATCTAGTAAAAAATCATGTTGAATAAAAGATATAATATATGCCTTGTAGTGAGCAGCATGTAGTGCACAAACAAATGGAAGTGGTGAGTTAAGAAGAAGGCACAAAATTCTTCACATGCTTATTGGCTATAAAAGTGGAGTGGGAGCACGTTTGCAACAAGAAGAGAAAGAGGTAAGGGCCCCCAATAGTCGGATTTGGTCTTAGAAGCCATTTTATCATTTTTTCTTCTCATAGACTATTTCCAACTGCACATCACTTTGTACATAGGCATGTGTTGAAGTCCGCATATGTAACCATTTCTTTGTGTTTAAACACTTATTGGAAAGTTTAGTGTGCACTTTCACTATCTCAAATATCTCCTTCAAAGGTTCTATATTCTATGAGTTATCAATCTAAGAGTGAAGTCTACTTTTGTCAGTTGACTTTCTTGACTAAAACATATCCAAATTGAGTGATATCTTTTTGGAAAGCTCAATTTCTCTAGTATAAGTGAATAAAGACACATGATCATTTGAGTACTGAGTTGAGAGCAGTAGGTAATCCAAGGTATAGCTATTTGTCCAAGTGTTGGACCTACAAGCACTCACTACATGCTTCTTGTTGTGCAAAAGATAAATTCTTCACAAAATTTCCACTCTTGGGCATGTGGAACAAAGAATCAATGTGGATGTGATCCTCTTATAAGATTTGGAATTGTGAAGAAAGAATGCAACTGCTCTTAATATACTTGATATTATAGCAGTTGGTCTTGGTTGCCTAGTTGAAGCGAAGATGCAACAAGATAATTGTAAAAGAACTATTGTAATAAAGTGATTGATAGGAGATGATTGAACCACACCCTTCACAGATACGAGATGGTTGAACTACACCCTAAGAGAGAGGATTAGGAAGTAATCCTCAACCATGGCTTTTGGGGCAAGTGGTTAGCCCATCACATTCCTAACCAAGAGGTTGTGAGTTCAATTCCTTACAATTACCTTGTTAAATGAATAATTCTAATTAGGAACATCAATCTTGAGATATTAAGCTTGACACATGATACTTTGAGATGATGTTTATTTATTTTTCTTGTGTTTTTGTTTTCTGTTCTAGTTATGTAAATATGCTCAAGATATATTTTTATTGGACTTTATCAATATATCTGACCTATTAAGAGTTATAGCATACTCATTTTGTGAGCTCACTTGCTATTTGCTATTTTTGGGTTTTTTATGTATTTTGTGTTACACATATTAGAACATCTTGTTATATTGTATTGAATCAATTTTTGTATTTAATCTTTTGTGGTAGAAGAAGTTCTTTTTTTTCTCTATTCTTGTCAGTATTCTTGTATGTCACTCTATTCTTGCTCATGAGTTTGTGTTTATGGAAAGGGTGTCGAAAATTGAAGAGAATTTCTAAAAAATGTCAATATTTAGGGGTTCATGAGAAGGTGTGAATAATGCAAGTCTCATGATAGCCTCATCTTGCTATGTAGGTAGAAGTAGCCAAGATCTAAAAATTAGAATCTACATAGGAGGTTTTTGAGGCATCCAACTTCCATTTTGGAATTGTTTCAACCTTCATTCGGGGCTTACAGATAATATAGATTAGTTGAGGGAAATACAATGTGAATTTAGTTTAATTGTTCATATTCTTTTCATTTGCAAATCATCAATTTGTACTATTGATACACAAAAAATTGGTTTTGTTGAGTGCATATCTTGCAATTGCACAATACGACATATTTATGGAGAACATATCAATCTGAATGATTTTGAACTATAAATTCCCCTAATATAACCAAGAATATTTCTCTTAATTGGACATAGTTAAAAAGTTTTTACAAGCCAAGTTCAATTGAGATGGTTTGCATGTAGAAGAATATAAGAAGAATGGAAGAAAATTCATATAAGGTGAAAGGATCTTGTTGTTAAAGGATTTCCAAATTTTATAGAGATGTAGAAGGCATGTCAAGTGTCAATTTGGTAAGAAATTAGGGTCATTTGGTCCACATGATAAGCATACCTATATGTATTCGAGATCGTATACAAGTCTCTAGGGTCCCATCAAGGCTACATTTATGGCATTTTGCAGAATTAATGTTATATTCATCTTATGGGTCTACTTCAAGAATAAAAAGTGAGTTGATCACTCACTTTATGAATTTAAAGGTCATGGTACATTTAAACATTGAGATTAGATGGAGAAGAAGAATATTTCTTCAATGAATTCACAAATTTCCTTAAGCCCCACGAGATTTTAAGGCAACCTTCATGCATGTATGCACCAAAAAGAAAAATTCTCAATTCAAGAAAATGTATATGCTAAAAATAGCCAAAGAATTGATGGATAAGAAAATTATATGTCAATATTATTGGGGAGAAGGTATGCTTCATTATTGTATATATTATGAAAATAACTCCAATTGCCAATTTGCCATTTCACATCAAGTTACACTTGAAAAGAATATTAAAGAAAAGAAGCCCAACTTATTACACAAGAAAACATCTAGTTATATTGCATATCTTCATGTCCTAGTTGAGCTAAGCATGAATCATGATCCAAAAGCAAAATGGTGCATTTTCATCAGATATTCCCTTGATCAAAAGGGGTTTCAATTCTCCTATGAGGATAAGCGAAGATGTGGATTTTGATAAAATGGAAAGTTGGCATGCTAATAAGAAATATAGCATTGAATTTGATTCAAGTGAAAATAGCAATGTGAAAATACATGTGGTGAAATTTGAAGTTTTGAGTTGAATATATGTGTGAAATAAAATAGCTTCATGGAGTGGAAGGTTGCATGGGAAGCTCAATCCTTTAATTGATCCAATGCATCAAGAAATGGTAAAGAAAAAATAGTTGACAATCCTAAAATATCAAATGTGACTTCAATGTTTGAAGATGCATATGATGATTCAAGTTGTTGAAAATAAAGCTCCCCAAGAGCAAATTTCAATGCTCTATATAAATACTTTAATGCTAACAAAAATACATGTAAGTTTCACAACAATAAGTGATGTTTGGGAAAGATGGAAAACGTCAACACAGAGATAGCCAAACCATAGATACATGTCTAGTCATCATGCCTATATGAAAAGGGATTGCAAGATGTTGAGCTTGCTCATTCTCAAGGTGACATTGGTAGAGATGTTTCAATTGCTTAAATGATAACTTGGTACATTGATGTAAATGATGGAATTGATATCAGTTCAAGTGAATAAAATAATGTTGAAAGTAATATGTAAAATCTTAACTTTTAAATGGACATGATAATGTTTCATCCAATAACAGCTCCATGGACTTGAAGGTGCATGAAAACTTCAGCCCTTCAAATTCATCCAATTCAACAAGAAAAGGTAAATAAAAAGTTCTTAGAAATCTTAAGAAATTAAATATGAATATAAACTTTGAGGATAGAAATGATGATCCAAGTAATTAATAACAAAGTATTCATGATGAATTTCAAATGACCTTTACAAATACCCAAAGATTAAGAAAGGCACCTAACAATATAACAATAAGAGGAGGAGATATTGGTCCAAGAAGGTCTAGACGGATGGAAAATCAAGTACAAATATTGAAAAAATATAGTTATAATGATCATTATTGTGCATATAGGACAAAGGTATTGCGAAATGTAACCCACTTGTTTTCAAGATGATCTTGTAGAAATGTGGTGTTTATTGAAAAAAACAGTTGGCATGTTGAATCAAAAGATGGCATTGATGTTGATTCAATTGAAAAAGGGAATGCCAAATATACAAGTTCAAATCTCAAGTTTTGAGTGGACCATGTGTCAGCCAACAATAGCTCCATGGAGTGGAAGATTTCATGGAAATTCTGACCTTTAAATTTATCTAGCACATAGACACAAAGTTAAAGGATAACTTTTTGACTTCTTGAGATGCCAAATGCAAAAGCAAATTTTGGAAGATGTGAATGATGATTCAAGTCATTCAAATCTAACTCTTGATAAGGAATGTGGAATACTGCATATCAAGACTCCGATAGTAAGAAACGTACATGTACATCATACATTCTAAAGGAAGTGATGTTGGGCCAAGAATATTTGCAAGGATGAATATTCCAATACAAGGATTGAAAAATGATACTCATTAGATTCAAGAAATTTGAAGATATGTGCAGGTAATGAAGTTAAATCCTAAAGCAGACTTCTTGAAGAAGAAAAGTTTTCACTCACAGAAGTGATAGTGAATGATTTGATAAATTAAGGTAACATTTGTGTAAAGTTTGGTCTATAACTGATATAGAGATGCTCTTAAATTAGTATAGATCAAGCCTTTGGAGATTTAGAGGTCTCCAACAGTGGTATCGGAGCAAAAGGTACAATACAAAGTGAAGAAAAGAGCATCGGAAGTCCCGACTATTGCAGACATTGAAGTTTCTTCTAATTGAAGGTGGACAAGATTAAATTCTTGAAGACAACCTGAAGAAGTGTGAAGATTGAGCTCGAAAGGATCTGGAAGACTGAAGCTTTACATTAAAGGTAAAAGTATATTCATTCATCCTAATATTTGCAAAAGACAAAGATCAAAGATGGGAGAAAGCTTGCAGATTGATAAGCTAGATAGGGAGAACTATCCAGCTTGGTCCATGAGGATGGAGGAACACCTTATGAGCAAAGATTTGATGGCATTCATTACAGGAGAAGAGCTTGCAGATTTGAAGAATTGGATGAAGAAGGATGCTCAAGCTAGGAGCATCATTTACATGGCTGTAGATGATTATCTTCTACCTCAGATTAGAGGATTAGAAAGTGCAACCTTCAAGAAGAAGAGCTCACAATCAATTTCTGATTATGTGGCAAGAATGAAGGATATTGTAGATAGCTTGGGAGCAGTAGATGAAGATATTGAAGAGGATAAGTTGGTAAGACAAATACTTACAGGTCTGAGAGGAGATGAGAAATGGAAGCCTTTCATATTGTCCATAGAATTGTCATTAGATCATTTTACTTCTGATCTCAATCAATTGCTAGGACACATGCTAACTTTTGAGTAGACATTAAGGGAGATAATGATAGGAGTGCAAGTCAAGCTATGTACTCCAAGGACAAGAAAAAGAATGGCAAAGGGGAGTAGTCAACTGATGATGAAGGATCTTCAAGCCAAGCTAATTTCACAAGAGGAAAGATGAATTCAAGAGGTAAAGGAAGAGGAGGTAAAAATAAAGATAATGTTAGAGCTTGTTGGATTTGTGGTAGAACAAATCATTTGGCAAATGATTGTTGGTATAACAATCAAAATGGTGGAAGTCATAATCAGAGTTTCAATCAAAGAGGTAGAGGAGGCAGAAATCAAAGAGGTAACTTCAGAGGAAGAGGTGGTAGGACATCATATGCTAGAGGAGGTGAAGGAAGCTTTCAATCACAGTCCTACAATAACAACTATTATAATTATGCATCAGATCAGAAGGATGACATGACTCTCATCTTGAATGCAACACATGAAGCAATAGGAGAAGATCAAAGGGTGTTCTATTTTGACTCAGGATGTAGCAATCATCTGAGTGGCAACATATCATTGATGACTGACATGGAAGCAAAGGTGAGTGGACATACAGTTCAAATAGGAGATAATACCAAGCATAAAGTGGAAAGTATTGGATCAGTGAAGACAAAGAGTGGAAGCACACTCTTAAGCAAGGTACTTTATGTTCCTACTATTCCTAAAAACTTGATAAGTGTAGGACAAATTGTGGAGAAGGGATATAAAGTTAGATTCACAAATGATGGTGTTTATGTGCAGGATCCAAATATAGAAGCATCATTGTAGGTAAAAAGGAAGGAAGACTTTTTACTCTCAAGGTCCAAGGTAATGTGGGACATGCATTGTTTACTTATGGAAGTCAAAAGATGTCTGAGTTAGACCTATGGCATAAAAGGTTAGGTCATTTCAATGAGAGATCCATAAAAGAAATATCAAAGAATGATGTAGTGCTTGGATTGCCAAATGTTGAAGGCCACCACATGGTGTACAAGTGTGAAGCTTGTCAATTAGGTAAAGCACACAAAAGTTCATACAACAAATCAGGATACAAGTACTCAAACATGCTTGAGTTGGTTCATACAGATGTGTGGGATCCTTCAAGGGACTATACAATAAATGGATCCAGATATTATGTATTGTTTGTTGATGATGCAACAAGATGGATTACACTTTATGTAATCAAGGACAAATCAGAAGTGTTCAAGACATTCAAGCATTATCATGCTTATGCAGAAAGGATTACAGGACAAAAGCTCAACAGGTTGAGATCAAATGGAGGGAGAGAATATCTTTCTAAAGAGTTTGATGACTATTTGTGGAATGCAGGTATAAAAAGAGAAGTAAGTTGCAAGTACTCTCCTCAACAAAATGGAGTTGTAGAAAGAAGAAATAGAACTCTTGTAGAGTTTGCAAGATCAATGATGAAAGAAAAGAAAAGAAAAGCATGGTGGGGTAAGAAACCTACTCTTGATTATTGTAAGGTATTTGGATGTTTAGCATATGCTTATGTTCCTTCTCAATTAAGACATAAGCTAAAGGAGAGAAGTATGTGTTTATTGGGTATGATGATAGACAGATGGGTTACAGATTGTGGAGTCCATCTACAAAGCAATTTCTTATTACAAAAGATGTTACATTTGATGAGCAAAGCACATGGTATACAGGGTCAACAAATGATTATGATGTTGAAGAAGTTCAAAGGAAAGGGAAGACTAAAGTAAAGGTGTATGAAGAAGATATTGATGATGTTGATTATAAAAGTAAATTGCAGGGCAATGATGAAGATAGGCCAAGATTTGATCCAGAATCAAATGTGGCTGAGACTTCAAGAAGTGTAGAGGTCAAAAGATCTTTGAGAGAAAGGAAAGAACCCATCAGGTATAGCTATGATACATCTTTCTTAACAACAAAAGATTATGCTTATATTGTGAAGATAGAAGAAGATCCAACCACATATGAAGAAGCTAAAGGTAAAAAAAATTGGGAGAAGGCAATGCAAGAAGAGTATGATGCTCTACTTGAGAATGAGACATGGGAATTGGTGCCAAGACCAAAGAACCAGCAGGTAATTGGATGTAAGTTGGTGTACAAAACAAAGAGGTTTGCAAATGGTGAGGTGTCTAGATACAAAGCTAGACTTGTGGTTAAAGGTTATGCCCAAACTTATGGGGTAGATTATGATGAAACCTTTAGTCCAATTGCTAAGATGTCTACAATTAGAACTCTAATTGCTATTGCTGCTTGTAAAAGATGGAAGTTATCACAATTAGATGTGAAGAATGCATTTCTGAATGGATATATTGTAGATGAAGTGTACATTGAGCAACCAGAGGGTTTCATGGATTCAATTGGATCAGATTATGTGTGTAAGCTTAAGAGAGCTTTGTATGGTTTGAAGCAGGCTCCAAGAGCATGGAGTTACAAGCTTGTTAAGTTCTTGAATGAATATGGATATCAAGCTTCAAAAGCTGATAGTAGCTTCCTAGTGAAGGCAAGTGAAGATGGGTATATATATATATATATATATATATATATATATATATATATATATATATATATATATATATATATATATATATATATATATATATATATATATATATATATATATATATATATATATATATATATATATATATATATATATATACATATATATATACATATGTGTGTGTGTATTTATGTTGATGATATTATTGTCACAGGTACAGATGCTTAAGGAATCAAGGAGCTTAAGAAGCAAATAGAGAAGGAGTTTAAGATAAGTGATTTGGGAAACTTATCTTATTTCTTAGGAATGCAGATTGTGTATAGTCAACATGGAGTATATATTACACAAGAGAGACACTTCAAGAATCTTTTGGTCAAGTTCAATATGGAAGATTGCAAGTCTTTCAACCACACCATTGGAGGTAAATCATAAATTGAGCAGATATGGAGGTGAAGAATTTAATGACATGAAGAAATATTAGAGTTTAGTAGGTAGTTTGATCTATGCTACCTTGACAAGACCAGACCTATCATATGCAGTGGGTGTTTTATCACAATTTATGCATTGTCCAAAGAAAACTCACTGGGTTACAACTCAAAGGGTACTCAGATATATCAAGGGATCTCTGAGTGAAGGTTTGTATTATGGTTTTACCTCTGATACAAGAATCAAAGTGTTTAGTGATGCAAATTGGGTAGGTAATTCTGATGATAGAAGGTCTACTCATGGTTATCTCTGTTACATTGGAGATAGTTAGTTTCTTGGTGCTCAAAGAAGCAACATACCGTTGATTTGTCATCCACAAAAGCTGAGTATAAAGGAATGGTAGAGGCTGCAAAAGAAGTGATATGGTTGAAAACCTTATTGAAAAGTTTTGGAACTGATCAGAGTACTCCAATTATTTTTGGAGAACAGGAGTTCATTATATTTGGCGGCTAATCATGTTTTTCATGCAAAGACTAAACACATAGAGATTCAGTATCATTTCTTGAGAGAAAAGGTACTTGACAAAGAGATTGAAGTTGTGTATACATCAACAAAAGAGCAAGTTGCAGATATGTTGACAAAAAACTTAGATGGACCTAAGCTATAGAAGTTTAAGGAGATGGTAGGAATAAAGAAGAATGGTATAATCACAATTAGTGATTGAGGGAAGCTGTTGGAACAAAGCAATCCCAAATTGATTATTATGATTAACTTGAAGCAAGTCAAGAATCAGAATGAAGCCAAAGAAGTTATTAAAGATAGTGAAGAGATCTCACATTATAGATGAAAATTCTTGTACTATGAGTTTAGATGATCATTAAAATGATAAGGAATAATGTAATAGACGTGGGATGAGTCTAGAGTCATATGTATATAATTCAATGATGTAAAGAAATAGGTGTGAGAGTCATTAGAAGCCAAGTGTCCATGAGATAGATGTGTAGAGAGTCATCTCCAAGAGTTAGCGTCGAGTCTTTCTCTAATTTCTATCAACCTGATCATGTGGGTCAGGAAATCTTTTGTACACATCTAATTTAGAAGCTAAGCAAGCTATGTTAAAAGTTTCATGGTCTAATTCCTTTCAAGTTGTGTGTATGACCAATAGGAACATGTATATGTAAAGTCTGCAGGTAGACCTCTCAGAGTCGCACACTTTTTCATATCAATGTTTTGCTTAGATCTTAGTGCACAGTGTAAAGTTTTTTATGACTGAGCATTCAAAATCTAAGTTAGAAGGTAAGGAAGCTATGGCTAAAATCATTTAGCAAAACGGGACTTGTGCTATGAGAAATCAACCTTAGAAGTTGACTATGTCAAAGTCACTTGTTCAGGAAGAGAGTTTCTGACATACTTTTGATCTTAAAGATCAAATTAAAGTTTTAATGATTCTTTTGAAGGTCTAATGCTTGATATGATTGCACAAAGCTAGCATGGAGATACGTGTATCATTATATTGAAGAAATTTGGAGATCTGTGCGAGTAATGAAGTTAAATCCTGAAGCATACTTCTTGAAGAAGAAAAGTTTTCACTCAAAGAAGTGATAGTGAATGATTTGATAAATTAAGGTAGTATTTGTGTAAAGTTTGGTCTATAACTGATATAGAGATGCTCTTAAATCAGTATAGATCAAGCCTTTGGAGATTTAGAGGTCTCCAACACACTAGAACCCTTGGGACCCCCCTCCCCTAACCAAGGTTACTCACCGCGTTCCTGAATCCCAAATAGGGGATCCTCGTAACTCCCTTCCCTTGTAATTAAATGGTCCAATTTGACCTTTATCCATCATGGAAGCTAGGATTCCCAATAGTATTATGCACAATTTGCTTCTCCTCATAAAAGAGGCCTAAGAAAATGAGAAATACACCATAAAATCATGAGGGATAGGCATTGGCCATATATAAACACAATTTTCTAGAAAAACATATTTATTCTTGTAACAAAGATGGTTTTTTTCAAATCACTTACAATAGCAGTTCTAACAAGATGGATGGATGGATATTGAATTATATGGATGTATAGAATTCCTCCCTACATGGTAATTCGCATATAGAAGTGTACTTGGACTAATCATAGAGTGATAAGAACACCCAAGGAATGTATTAAAACTAAAGAAACCCTTATATGGGGTTAAATAGGAGTTTGTGCATTGTTAAAAAGTTTTATGTACTTCTTGTTGAAATGAAAAATGACTACTCCTACTCTACTCACATGCACACATCTAACAAGCTATGGAGGAAGGAACAAAAGATAACAAAACATGATGAATGAATTAAAGTAGAAATAGAAATGCCTTACATAAGATGCTCTATGAGCATGGAGACTCCATGAGGAGAGGAGGCACACTCTTGGCAATGAGCTAGAGTGTAATGACTTGCGTGGAGTGAAGGGAGGCCTTGCTTATATGGAGTTTGGGAGAATTCCCTTGCATGTGGGCTTTTGGACAAAAGGGTGGAGCATGGAACTCTCAACCACCCCCTCCATATGATGACCCTTTTGTTTTTAATATGGGGGACTAGTGACATATGGGATCACTTAGTCCATTCAGTTTTTAGGATCTAAGGACATATGGGATCCTTAGACATAACTTGGACATACGAGATCCAAGTGTGGGATATATGGCATCCCTTGGGTTTTTGTTCCATGGACATATGGGATCCATGGGTTTTGGGATCTAGGGATATATGGGATCCCTAGACATACAAAGGGATTACATCATGGGGTAGGTAGTATTTTTTATCCATTTTCCATCTCCTTAGTCAATGTATTCCTTGAGATCCTCTGATGAGGTCCCTTGAACTTTACTCCTTTGCTCCGCTTGGTCCTTTGTTGGTGTTGCATCCTTCTTTGGGTCCATTGATGGGATCTTTGAGTATCGACCACTTTGTGTTATGAAGGCCTTGATCCAGGCCTTGATCCTCTTTTAGCATGTCTTTGGTGTTGCTTTGAAGGTGGCCTTGTGCTATGATGATGGACTTGTGTGGCATATGCATGAGAGATTACACATATGAATAGGGAAGGTCTTACCACTTCTTTAGGGTGGCAATGTCTAATCCCTTTACATATTGATTAAAATATGTGTGCTCAGCTCATACAACACAAAAAGACCCTTGCCATAGAATCAAGTGTATCATAATATTTTGTAATAAGCTACATGTGTGATGTGCTAGACATACTAAGCTTTCTTTGAACTTTGATTGATATATGCCGGGACCTATGCCCAAAGTTTGCCGCATATAGTTACTTCAACGATTGTGTGGTGAGCTCACCTTTATTGAGAGTAAAAATCGTAATGATTTGGGCTTTCATATTCCTTAGATAACAGCGTGAAGCTGCCTTAGTAGCTAATAATAGTGTGAAATTGAGGGCATTAAAAGAATCGTCAAGACGTTCGCAGAGGCTCTTTCATTCTCAGGGTCTCGCTTTCTCTGAAGACAGATAATGCCTATTGCAAGGAAGCCATAGCTTCACCGCTTATTGTTGGTAGTTATAATCTGCTCACGATAGATAACACCTATTGCAAGGAAGCCATAGCTTCACTACTTAGTGCTACTAGTTATAAATCTTTTGTAGTCATGGTGATGGATACCACTGTGCTTGCTTGTTCACCAGCACCTATCGTTTGTCGCCCTCCATTTCGGAGCACATCGACTTCTGCCTCAAGCTCTTCCAAAGTCATACTGGCCTATGCAGAAAGCCTTTGTCCACGGCGATGTGCTGGACATGCCAACATCTCTGTGCTCTTATTCCAGGAGTTTTCAGAGGACCAATTTCATTGGAAGACTATCATCGACTGGAGGAGCTGTACAGACTTTCTTCGTGTTCTAGGCGACCAGGCCTCCTCTGATCATCATACAAATTCGAGTCCTTTTTGCTTCTTTCCCCCCCCTTTTTTTTATCACTTCCCTCTTTGGTAGATTCGAGCTTCTACTCAGCAACTGGTTTATTCCAACAGGCTTCTCCACATCCCTCATGCTTGATCTCAACTGGAATCTTGAGCTCAAGCTTGGAAACTCTGAGGAGACTCCGTCACCAAAATTTTGCATCAATGTCGCAATTTGTGGTACCGTAGCATTACGGTTGACTGTATGGAATCCAAGTCTTTAGAAGTTTGCTCCGTGTTCGAGAGGCAACAGTTCCTTGATTCACAACAGTGCAATGCCTTCTTTATGCAGGTGCCCATATTGCAGGACTTCATAGCCACAAGGGCTTCATCAACTATCATTGTCATGCCTGAAGAGATCCCGATGCATTGTGGAGCTAAGGTAGGGCATTACATAGGTATGTACGAACTACCAACAACAGTGTGGTTGTGTTCCAATTCGAACAATAGAAGATGATGGAGAACCATACTCAGATGATTGTGAATCATCGCAGCCTCTATAGGATCATATCAAGTGCTTACAAGCACTGTTTATTACACATTCTAGTGCTTAAATCACACTTTATTGGATAAACAAAAAAATCCTCAAAGATGCAAGGAAAAAATAATGATACAACTTTCATCAAAAGGAAACTATGATGATGAGTAGGCAAGGTAAAGAAATGATGCTAATCATGCTTAAAGGAAAAAAATGCAAATAGTGCTTAAAAGCACCTCTATTGTAAGGGTGCGATAAGGGAGGGGGGAGGGATTAAGAAATATTCTATCCTCCACTAGTGGATGCATATTTCTTTATTTCATTGTTTATTATTATACTTTTTTCATGTGTAACCGTGCTCAAAGTGACCAAATTTCACATGATACCGAAATCCATTGATATCTTTTACAAAATCATTGCTTTGATAATATGTGTGACCTCTTTTGCTTTCCTTGTCTTAAAATTTTTATCTACCTCTTATATATGTTTGCTACTATTTTTTGTGGTCATATCCATAACTAGAATCTTTACATTGAAACTGTAATCAATAGGAGTGATCGAGATAAATAACTCCACCATGCTCTTTGGGCATATAAATCTATGTAAAAAACTATGATGGGAACAACTCCATTTATTTTGGTGCATGGTTTTAATGTTATCATTCCAATGTAATTTTTAGTTCCTACTTTAAGAATAGAAATATTTACTAACATGTCTCAAGGTCCTATCTCTAGTGTGAGCCGACCTTTTGTAATTCTGATAGAGTTTGTGTGCCATAATTGAACGATGTTATATTCCTTAGTCTTGAAGTTGAAAGGTGAATAGTCTACCTATCTTTTCACCTTTGAAATCTTCTTGGATCCTTGGCATGGATCTTCTATTAGATTCTTGGTGATTCTATGTACATAGGGAAGTTTTCTCAACAAATTCATGTTACCATTTGATGTCTTCACATTTCCAATCTTCTCCACAGGGTTCCTTGTGTCATCTCTTATTTGCACTTCATGCTTGTTCTTGGGATCTTCCAAATTTGAGTGTAGTGCTACATTTGTTGCTACATGATTTGAGCATTTAGAATCAATATAGACTACATGCTCTTATGATTTACCTTGTTTCATAGTCATGTTCATGAGTAGAAGAGATTCTTCTTTTGATTAATGATCGGTATAATTGTTGTAGTCTCTCCTTCCTTTGTAAACTCCTTGGTAGTTGTTGTTGAAGTTGTTATTGTCGTTGTAGCCATAGCTATTATTGTATCTTCCTCTAGGATCTCCATATCGTCTATGTATCCTCTTCCTCTTTGGTTCCTTAGATTCTTGAAGAAATGTTCAATGTCATGATTGGTGTTTCCACATATAGCACAAGGTAAGGAGCTTTGAGATCTCCCCTCCCTTGTGTACCTCCTCTACCGCTTCCTCTTGAACTTCTCCCTCTACATGCAAAGTTATCTTAGGAGGTGCTTGCTTCTTCATGTGACTTCTTAACCCATAATGTGTGGAAGTAAGACATAAAAAATAGATTTTATAATATATGACCTTGCCAAAGCATCCTTTGCACACCATGTGTTCAACCTCTCTTTCTCTTCTTGTGTTGGTTGTCCTTTGGTCCTTAGCATAGGCATCAACTCATCTCGTGAGATGTATCTATATAGATTTATTTCTTCCAAATATGCTTCCATCCTTAGAGAATATTTTTAGTAGTTTCCTTGATCCAATTTATCAATTGAAGAAGGAAAACCATCACCCATAATATATGCACTATGATGATGCTATGATACCACTGTGAGGAGGTGTAGAGTATGAAGATGAGAGGATCTTTGAAAAATCATGCTCTAGATCAGCCTATTTCTTGCTTGGAAACTACAATAGACTTCCTAAGATTGAAAATGACACATAAATATGGCCATATTACTTTCAAAGATTGACCTCAAATGTTTGAATCAAGGTAGGCTACTTCTAGATTTTGAGCATGAAGAGAAGACCTTTGATTTATGGAAGAAGGCACTCAAAAAAATGCTCAATGCTCCTAACCTATTGTGAATTTGGCAATATCCTTTTGCATGAATTCAAATGGGAAGTTAAATGAGCTAATACAAGTTATATCATGAATTTAGAGTATCTAGAGAGTGAGAAATATAAGAACTTATAGGCGTGATTCTGACATTTCAAGAACCGAACAATACACATAGACAATCATAGAGATTGATTCATATCTCTACACATAGAGCTCAAGTGATCCAAAAATTGCATATAAAAGCTCAAAAGGATGTAGAATTTATAATCCAAACATCGGATGAGACAAGGAAACCATAGTCTCACTCCAATTACTTTGTGAAAGTGAGCAAACTTAAACAGTAGGCAGACAATAATGCATAGTAGCTCAAGACGATGATGAAACTTTGAGTATAGATATGTAAAGTAAAATGCCTATATGTTTTGGATGACTATAATATCTACAAGATAAGTACAATGGCCACTCTAAATGTGCATGAGAGCTCTCTTGTATCGGGTGACTTCTTCATTGAAGTACATATAAGCTTTTCTCCTTGATTTTAGTAGATATTTTTAGCAAAATATTCCAATCACCATTTAGTTACTCATTTTAAATTTGAATTCGATTGCGGATCTTGGTTTTTGTCTCCATTCAGAGTGACTCTCGACTTTTCATCATAAAAGAATATTAAAATAGGCAAAAAAATATAGTGAGAGTTATAATTATGAATGACCCAAGGATGTATATACACACATTATTTCTCATAGTCAAATGTAATCCAAAAATATGGTCAAGCACTTATGCTTGCCATATAAACCAACAAGGAAGAACTTACAAAACACCTAGAAAGGGTACTTGGAAACACAAAGCATGCTAAAGAAAAAGTGGCAAAAGAGAGCTTTTGAACTTGAGGAGACCCTCAAATAGACACAAGACGGGTTCACAAAGGAGAAAATTCAAGTTCACATCATGAAAAATGCCATCCATGAGGGGATTTAGAACAAAAACTCTAGCGATGTGCCAACAAATTAATGAAGTAGCACAAGAATTTCTAGAAAAAGTTCATAATTTTGTTAATCCCATACGTATGTCTAAAAAATGCTTCCAAAATCTCACCAAGTAAACTCAAGATCCCATTCATAGTCCTTAGAGAATGAGGCCAAAACCCACTTTATCTGATTATACCATACCAAAAGAGGACATACTAGTGGTAGATATGTAGGGTTCTTGGTAACATGAGCTAAGAATGCATATTAGAACCCGAATGGATCAAGGTGACCTAAGAACAAGAAAAACATCCATTCTTAGAGTTTCAAGAGCATGAAAATTCAATGCATAATGACATACCTCTTGATGCGTGAGTAAGTCTAGAATCTTGGAATGAAGTGGCAAAAAGTTTCCAATCTTCCCATAGATACACAAGAAACTATGAAGAAGCATCTAGAGTTAGAAAGGGAAATACTTTGAAGTTATACCACTCTTTTAAAGGAAAAAAGAATTGATACCGAGTTACACATACATGAAATTCCTCTTGATAAATAAATTGAGAGAATATATCAAAAGAAATGTGGGGAATACTCTATGATTGATTAGTTACAATAGTATGACTACAAAAATTCTAGTAGATTGAGGCTTTATAGTAGCAAACAATACAAAGAAATTATAGGACAAGTGAGTTAAGCGAGCCTTATGAACCAGTTGTATGCAGCTAAAATGAGCTAATGGAAACGTGGAGAGCTCTCTAGGTCTCCTTGAAGGAATCATCTTGACCACATATGGAGTTGAATTTAAACATACCTTGCCATTTGAAAATTTTCCAAGGCAGGAAAATATGAACTACTTTTAGAAAGACCCTTTCGAGGCAAATGAAAGTGGTACAATGTAACATGGAGTACTACTCACTAGTATGAATAAGAGGTGTGAACCACCTCTTGGATCCATTGAGTAGGATACTCACATGAATGCCAAGTGGCACTCATGTGAGACACCTCTTGGATGAGATAAAGGGTCTTAGAGCCCTCTTTATATAGAATGTTTTCGGTGTTGTGCAGCTACTATGTGGGATTAAGTCCTCTTTTAACTGACGCCTGTGAGCTCCAAAAGATGGAGAAGAAGAAGGTTAAGTGGGCTTCATTTTCAAGTTTTTTTCTCAAATTTAGGGGAACAAAATACATGAGTTGGATCAAGATATTGAGGAAACAATGATGTACACATGTATTATGGGTTGTGAACAAGGGCTATGGATCATGGGTTTATCTTGAAAAGCTTTAAGTTCTTAGCTATGGGTTCTCAAAGTCACTACTCCATGAAGATTTGCTTTCCCACAGTTTACTTGTGACATACCTGGTTTCTCTACACCATAGCTTGCTCATACGATATCCGATTTCAAAAATCTTTGTCATGTTATGAAGATATACGCTAAGCTTTGCTCAGAGACCATTAGTGTTGGATTTGGACAAGATTTTGTCAACCAAAATCTCTCTATAGCGCTTTAGTACGAACTAGGCGACCACTTCCAGGCCTAGTTTTTCATCATCTGGTGTCCAAATTCAATTTTTTCACTTCGGATAGCTTTGTATCTTTGAAGTACAGGTGTTGGGCTACATTTATTGGACTAGAGAGGACTGTCAAATCTTAGAAGTTGTTCAGTTTTACTCAGTTTGTCTGGTTGGGGCTATTGCTATGTGGTTTTGGCATTGTTCTTGTTGGTTTTTGGTGATTAGAACCTCTCTGGACCAACTAGGCATTTCCAATTTTTGTTTGGCCTAGTGAGGATTCAAAATCAGCGACCTAAAGCTTCAAGGATCACTTGGATTTCGCTTCTGCAGCTTCATTTTGTATCAGGGAAGTGCTTTTGTGATATATTTCTCTTCTTCTTGCATATTCAAGGTTTACTTCCATTCATTTTCATATACTCTAGTTAGCAAACGGGGAAAGGGAAGTCAAACATGGAATCTAAAGGGAAATAAATAGTTGAACACACTTCTCCATCTAAAGAAACTAGAGGATCCTGATTCTAGAATGGAAGAAGTAGAAGTAGGTCAGGAAGTAGAGGAAAACTTAGAAGAAAAAGAGCCTCAACAAGAAGAATACACATATGAGGAACTTTTAAATGAGTTTGTCACTCGTGATCAATTTGTAGACTTGAAAGAGCAAACCCTTAAATTAGAGAGAGATCTTAGTGGCATCACATCTCTCATTCAGCAGCTAAAGTCTCAAATGATCTCACTTGAGACTCACGTCACCTCTTTCCTAGCTAGAAAGGAAAGAGAAACCCCTCCTCTTCCTCTAGAGTTGACTAGGAAAGATACTTCTCTTCCTAGTAAGCACAAAGGAGAGAGCTCTAGGGAAGCTCCCCTCTTGAAAGACTTAAAGCCACCTACCTTTACGGGGGATGACCGAGATAGAAACAAGGATGCAATTTACACTTTTTTACAAAAGTGGCATGATTTGCATCAATTGAAGGGCACCCCACCAGGGTACCGTGTGCTAGAGGCGAGTCTCTTGCTTGACCCACGTGCTTACAAGTGGTGGATGAGTCTCAAGGAGGCGAACTCTATCCCTAAAGATTGGACTCAGTTTGATACTTTTTTTCTAAAAGATTTTCTTCCTGAGAATGAGGAGGAGAGGAATTGGGATGAGTGGGATAGGATTACCCAGAGAGGTAGGCCTCTTACGGTCTACATATCCCACTATAGAGAGATCATTTTGAAACTTAAGGGCCTAGATGATTTCTAGAAGACCATAGAGTTTGTTAGAGGCTTAGGTAAAGCCATAAAGAGGGAAGTTACAAGGAATGCGCCTAAGATGTTTGAGGAGGCAATCAAGTATGCACAGATCTATGAGGACCACAACCATCTTCAATACACTCCCATGGAGACGAATCAGCTGCTCAAGCCTCTTATTATGACTAAATTAAAGAAGAAGTTTCCATTTGGAAAAAACAAAATTTTCATTAAAAAACAAAGATCACATGGGCCTAGGTTACCTGCAGATCAGTTTGAGAGGGCCAAAAGAGAGAACCTTTGCTTTAGGTGTTTGTCTCCTAACCATTCACAGTGGAACTGTCCACTCAAGAAGGGGGAAGAAAAGAAGCGAGGACCAGAGACTAGTACGCCCCTGCAAAGGGAAAAAAGAACGTCCACCTAGTGCAGACCCTTCTTATTCATGGCACCTCTAGCTGTGAGCATTGTACAGACAGTTCATTTGATGTATATTTTCATGCTAGGAATGTAAATATGGACAAGAATTTCTATTATTCCTTTTTGCAAGAGTGTGTGGTTAAAAGTTTTAAGGATCTTATGTTTGAGTATAGAGATGTTTTTCCCACTGACTTACCTAGAGGGCTACCACCTGAGAGAGGGGACATTGACCATGCCATTGAGGTAGTTACTAACACTAACCCTATTTGTAAGCCACCTTATAGGCTTAGTGTTTCTCAACATGAGGAGGTTGAGAGGCAATTGCAGGATTATCTAGATAAGGGCTTCATTAAACCTAGTAACTCACCTTGGGCATCGCCAATGCTCCTAGTTAAAAAGAAAGATGGCTCTATGAGACTATGTATTGACTATAGAGCACTTAATAAGGTAACTATCAAAAATAGGTTTCCAGCGCCTAGATTGGAAGATCTATTTGATCAGTTACATCAAGCTAGGTATTTTACCAAGCTTGATCTTAGATCAGGATATCATCAGATCAGGATTAGGGCAGAGGATGTCCCTAAGACCGCATTCAGGACTAGATATGGGCACTATGAGTTTTTGGTGATGCCTTTTGGTCTCGCCAATGCTCCTACCACTTTCATGAAGCTCATGAATAGTGTTTTATGGCCTTATCTAGGACACTTTGTAGTAGACTTTTTGGATGACATTCTGATCTATAATGCATCAGAAGAAGAGCACTTGGAACACTTAAGAAAGGTATTTCAAGTGCTAAGGGAAAATTCACTCTTTGCTAAGGAGTCAAAGTGTGAATTTTTCAAAACAAAAGTTAGATACCTTGGGCATATAGTCTCCCAGAATGGAATCTAGATAGATCCTGAAAAATTAAGGGTTATTATGGAATGGCCACATCCAAGGAACCTAGAAGAGCTGCAGATCTTCCTAGGTTTATCAGGTTTCTATCGAAGATTCATTAAGAATTATGCCAAAATTGTTGTCCCGATGATGGAACAGCTTAAAGGGAAAGGGAAAGTCTTACATTGGGGAGACAAACAAAAGCAAAGTATGGAGAAGTTGAAAGTAGCAATTGCTACAACTCCACTTTTACATATAGCAGATCCCAACAAACCATTTGTGGTTGAGACTGACGTAACTGATTTTGCCATAGGAGCAGTTCTAGTTCAGGATGGTTGACCAATAGCTTTTGAGAGTAAGAAACTAGAACCGGCTCAGAAGAATTACTCCGTTTATGAGAAGGAGTTGTATGCAATTGTCCATGCTTTGAAGAAGTGGCATCATTATTTATATGGTGCCAAAGTCACGATAGTGTTTGATCAAGAGAGAATCAAGTGGCTCTCTAATCAAACAGACCTAAAAGGTCGTAAGGCCCGATGGGCAGAGACCCTTCAGGAGTTTGATTATGAGCTTAGGTATAGGAGGGGAAAGTTTAATGTAGTGGTTGATTCACTTAGCCGCATGCATATGCTCAATGGACTGAGTTTTACTCAGATAACTAGTGAGCTACTTGAGTCCATTAGAGGGAAATGTAGGTGATCCTGCATATTCCAAGATTTGGGAAGCCATAGAGAATGGGGATCGTGATATACGGGTTTCCAATGAGGATGGAGTATCGACAGGTACGCAAGAAGGATTCATGTGGAAGAATTACACTGTCCATGATGGATATCTGTTATATAAAGGTAAGGTGTGTGTCCCTAGAGATCTTGAGATGAGACAGCATATTTTGTATGAGTGTCATGACACACCTAGTGCAGGACACCCAGTAGTTAACAAGACTTATGATCTTGTTACCCATTGGATATTCCTAATGGGAAGTGGGAGAGTATCTCCATGGACTTCATAGTCGGATTACCTAAGACACAGAGAGGGCACGACTCAGTCTGGGTAATTGTGGATAGGTTAACCAAAATGGCTAGGTTTATTCCGACACGTACTACAGAGAAGACACCAGAGTTGGCTAGGCTCTTTGTAGAGAACCTATACAGGTTATATGGTCTTCCCTTATGCATAGTTTCTGATCGGGATAGGAAGTTTACTAGCCACTTTTGGAGAGCGATTAGCATGAGTATGGCCGAACATCCACAGTTGGATGGGCAAACAGAGAGGGTTAACCAAATCCTAGAGGATATGCTTCGAGCATATGTGAATGAAAGCCAAACTAATTGGGAAGAGTACTTACCTATAGTAGAGTTTGCATATAATAGTGCCAAGCACTCTTCCACTGGGCATAGTCCATTTATGCTTATGTATGGGTTTCAGCCAAGAGCTCCTTATGTAGTAGGCTTGCAGAATGAGAAAGTTCAAGCTGCAAAGGACTTCTTGGAAGAGATGAACAATATACTTAGGCTTGCTAAGGATAGCATTAGGAGAGCTCATGATAGAGCTAGAGCCTATGCTGACCCTCAAAGGAGAGACATCAGTTTGAGGTAGGAGAGTAGGTCTATCTTAGAGTTAGCTCCAACTTTCAGAGAATAGTCAAATCCACCCAATTTTTCATGTTAGCCGGCTTAAGAAAAGACTAGGAGAATCTAACAACCTCATTCCAGACAGTGAGGTAGTAGAGCCTGTTTCTGTTCAATCTATTCCACATGAGCCTGAGAGCATACTGCACATTCGAGAGAAATGGATGAGAAGTCACTTATATAAAGAGTGTCTAGTAAAGTGGAAAGATAGTTCAGAAGATAGTACCACATGGAAGCGGGTTAGCACCCTCTAGAGACAGTTTCCCAATTTTACATTACCTATCCAAAGGTCTTCTTAAGGGGAAGGATACGGGGAAACAACACAGAGATATGACCATGTATTCTTATTACATGGGGATATAGTGGGAGTGTTGACTTTATATTTTCTCTCTTTACATAGACCTTCCAATACCATTTTTGAGAACAAAAATGGAGTTAAGGGGAAGGAAATGTAACATGGAGTACTACTCACCAGTATGAATAAGAGGTGTGAACCACCTCTTGGATCCATTGAGTAGGATACTCACATGAGTGCCAAGTGGCACTCATGTGAGAGGCTATGACTAATTGCCCTTTGTGGCTAAGTAGAGAGAGAGAGAGAGAATATGTAGAGTTCTTCACGTGACTGGGCGGCACAATTGAGGAAATACTCTGTGTGTGCTCTATGTTTGTCAGACGGCAAACGGGATGCTTCTATTTCGAACTACGTGCAAAGATCAAGTAAAAATGGGGGCATTCATCAGGAGATCAACTTAGCATACAAGATTAGGGAGGAAATGCTATATACATGTAGCATCACTATCCAACAACAAGATTAATCTACAAATAGATTTGCACCTCTTTGATGGTGTGCTATTCATGATGATGATGACCCAATCTCTACAAAGAGTGATGGTTCTAGTCAACCTTAAAGACAATCATCTTTAACTTTATCAAGCAAGACAAAACACACCAAGTCTACCAATGAAATGATCATTTTTTGATCGAGAATATACCAACATTTGATCTCAAAGAAAAAAAGAACTATTCTTTTGATTGTACACATATCCTTAGTTCGATCAAAGTAGAAGTTAATGAACAAACACTCACACATTATTCTAATGAAGATGGTTACCAATTGGATTTGTTTATGGTGTTTGTAATTGAGGAACCTATAGAATTTAATCTAGTCCTAGAATTGATAGTATTGCCTAAAGAAGATGTCAAATAGAGAATGAAATAGAAATTGACTTGGAGAGTTATTAATATGGAAATACCTCATTCTTTGAAAGAAGAATATGTGCAAGATATGGGGATATTAAACCATACAATTAACATAGACGCACCTACACATGCTTTTTGTCAATTCCATGAACATGAATTTTAGAATGATCAAGCTAGTGTGTTGAGTAGTTAGTTATAAAAACACATAGCTCTAGGTTCTTGACCATTTCAAGAAATATCAAGTCAAGGAATTTAATGTTATTTCTTCAATCGCGAAAACATAAATTAAAAAAGGAGGATATATATGATGATAAAGAAGATAAAAAGAAAGTGTTCATTACAATTCAACACAATCAAGAGATTTTCTCTTATATTGCTAACGATGCGTCTAGTTTTGAGGAAGAAGATCTCATTCACTCCTATGAGAGCACAAATATATCTTTTCTTGGACATATAAAGACCTTAAAGGTGTTGATCCAAACATATGTGCACATTCAATTCCTATGGCATTGGATGCAAAACCATCTAAATAGAGACCATATACCTATAATGAGGCTTACTTAGCCAAGATAATGGAAGAAATAGACAAAATTCTGGTCATCAATTTCATTTATGAAATTGAGTATACAAAATGGATCTCAAAAATATTGGTTGTACCCAAAAAAAAAACAAAATTCATGTTTATATTAATACAAAAAAGTTAATGTTTCCATTATTAAGGACAATCATCCATTACCTATTGCAAATCATCTCTTAGAAAGGGTAGTTGACAAGGAAGTTTACAGATTCCTTTATAGGTTCTCTAGATAAAATCAAGTGCCTATAGCACCAAAGGATCAACATAAAATGGCCTTTGAAATAGATTGGAACATATATGCTTTCAATATAATGCCATTTGGACTAATGAATTACCCTACCACCTTTGAAAGGCTCATCAACCATGTCTTCAAGGCATTTCTTGGGAGGTGCTTGGGGGTGTACCTAGATGTGTTAAGTGTGTAACCTAATGCATAAAAAGATCATGTAGTAGACCCCAAAGAAATCTTTGACAAGTTTCTCTTGTACAAAGTATATATAAATCCTAACAAATTCCTATTCATGGTCCACCAAGGGAAGATCCTTGGGCACATATTTTAAAAGAATGGTATTTTGATATACAAAGATAAGATTAGACCAATTGCAAAAGCTCCATGACCATGTAATGCTAAAGAAGTCCAAGCCTCTATGGGGCAGTATGATTACTAAAAATGGTTCACACATATGTATGGAACCCTTTCCGTGCCAATCTATGGGCTATTGAAAAACTTTGAGAGGACAGAAGAATGCCATAACTCTTTTCCAGAACTCAAAAGACATCTCATATCAGCTCCAATACTAAAAGTCCTAGATTTGTATAAGCCATTATATATCCATGTTGATGCCTCTAATTTCATGATTGGATGCATCTTAACACAACCAGATGAGAAGGTCAATTTGAACTTCCCTATTGCTCATGCTTGGGGAAGAACAATAATACTTAATTCAAGCTAAATTGAAAATTGAAATAGATGAGAAGGGGGAGCTACAAGATTATTTTCAAAAGGCTCAATTAGAAACATAAGGAGGTACATAGCTCTCTAGTCCAATGCAAGGTGAAAAATATAAAATATGAAGTTACTACACATGATCTAAAAGAAGAAAGAAACCATGTGCTTGGTATGAAAAGGTACATGCTTACTTGCTAGCACAAGGGATTTGAGAACACTAAAATGGAGAGGAACTACATTAAGCGTGTAGATTTTGTACTTCTCATCATTGTTGTATATGTTGATGGTATGTTTCTCATTGGTCCTAACGAGAAGCATATTCCTAAATTTAACACTATTGTTGTACTTGGACACTTTAATGTCCTAAAAAAGAGACTATGTTTGATGAATTTTCTAGATCACTAGAAGGAAACATTTATAAATGTAACTATGGAACATGTTAGCATAAGAGTTGAATATTTCTAGAAAAGTATAGTTTTTATTAAATGGTAGAAACAATAGTATTTATTCACTAATTTTATGATGCTAATTTCAATATAGATGCAAAAATTACAGTGATGTCAATTAGTGTTGGTTTTTTACTAAAATCATGATCTCGTAATTTTCGTTGTTGTAAATGCCATAAAATATATTATTTTATATATGCAAACATGTTTCTATCCATAATCAAAGATTTGAAATGATTTTAAACTAGGTTTATGGCATAATATTAATTGCATATGTGTCGTGATAGTGTTATTATCTATGAATTATTTTGTAAAGTGATGGTATGAATACAACCCAATTTTAATTATCAAAATACTATTTGATAATCCTAAAGCTATAAATACTTTTTTGACAACCTTAGGAGTCAAATTTCCATGTTCTTTCTAAAAGTTAAACAATACTACTATTTTTCTATACTACGAAAAGTCATTTGATGAGCAAATAGTGCATATGCTACATGATTAAAGTTAATATGCTAGTTTCTTCTATATAAACTAGTTTATAATGTTTATAGAATTATTTTGATTGATATTATATTCCTTGTAACATTGATAATAGTTATTCTTTTTAGGATGAAATTTTATTCTCAATAGAATGGAGTATGGCTATTCAATGAAATATTGAGATTGTTGGTGGTATGTAAGATAGATACAAAATTTATTGGCTCGAAGACATGTGGCATATTTGTATGATACTATATGATGGTTTTTGAAATTAAAAACCAGCCTTTGTAGTGTTTTTATGCATTAATATCATATAAAAACCTCCTACAATATATAACGATATAGTGAGCACCCTATATTGTAGTAAATTTCTTATTATAAAAATGATTTTTCTAACTTGTAAGACTTGTCTTAGATGATTATATGACTTTAAATTAACATTAGAAAAATTATTCCAACACGAGGAAAAAAAATCCATGCATATATTTTGTTCTTCTCATTTGAAAGTCTACAAAAATACAATTTTTTTAAACCATATTCAATTATTCTAATATTCTAAGTTATCAAATAAGGGTATTATAATATAAATATATTTTTTTACGGAATGTCTAGGTATAAGTCTTTATGGGTCTTGAAGATTTTTTTATAATTTTATTTGATAATTATGTGTTGGAGAATTTCTCTCCTATTCGCAGCAGAAAGTGTACAAGACTTTCTCAGGATCAAGACTTTTACTTATAGCTAAACCTTAAAATGAAAACTAGTATCAATTGAAGAATGCAATGAACTTGAGACTTTGTTCTGTTGTATATTATTGAACAATGCATTGTTAAAGTATTATATTATTAATGTATTAATATGTTTTTGATGTTTTTGATATAGCAGCTGAAGGTTCGTGAGGAGCGTGCAAGGCGTGAAAGGGCGAACATCAATAATCGGAATAATTATTATTTAGCTTGTAAATAAACCCACGTAGAAGGTTCTATTGTTAGAAAAGTAATGGTCAGAATAAGGGTCGTTGTAGACCGTAGTTTCTGTTATTGAAAGCAATGGCTTTCTGTAAAAGTTATCAACTTTTAGTTTCATGCCTGCTTTTCGAAGCCGCCCTCTTGTAACCACTCTTTTCGACGTAATCAAAAGTCCTATAAATACATGCACTCTATGGACTGTCGAAACAGAGTAAATGGGGGGAGATTACACCCAATCTTGCGTTCGGTCTCGTCTCTTGTTGTCTCTATTTTCTGTGTGTTTTTCTGCGTCCGTAATCTCTGTATGTGCGTGAGCAAGATCTTGACAACAGTGGTATGAGAGCTCTGCACGCGTCAATACAGATCTGTTCTCTGTTCGCGATTCCGATTTCCGTTTCCGTTTCCGTCTCCATCTCCGTCTCCATCTTCGGTTTCGGTTTCTGCTTCTGCTTCTCCTTCTGTATGCGCGTGAGCAAGATCCTGACAACAGTGGTATCAGAGCTCTGCACGCGTCAATACAGATCTGTTCTCTGTTCGCGATTCCGATTCCGATTCCGTTTCCGTTTCCGTTTCCGTTTCTGTCTCCGTCTCCGTCTCCGTCTTCGGTTTCGGTTTCTGCTTCTGCTTCTGCTTCTGTTCCTGTTCCAGAACCAGAACCTACGTTTACACCTACGTTTTCGGTTTCTGCTTCTGCTTCTGCTTCTGTATGCGCGTGAGCAAGATCCTGACAACAGTGGTATCAGAGCTCTGCACGCGTCAATACAGATCTGTTCTCTGTTCACGATTCCGATTCCATTTCCGTTTCTGTTTCCGTCTCCGTCTCTGTCTTCGGTTTCGGTTTCTGCTTCTACTTCTGCTTCTGTTCCAGAACCAGAACCTACGTTTACACCTACGTTTACACCTTCGGAGTAAAGGCGTCGACTAAGGCAAATAACTTAGGCAATACATTGGCAACATTGGCACCCAAGGCTCCCTTGGCGACCGTTGGCAGCCGTTGGCTACGCGCAAGGCAATTTTAATTTTTGAGTGGTAATAGAGAGGTTTAGAGTCCCTAAGGTAGGAGGATTTGAACCCACAACCTCCTACTTTTAAGGGAAGTACTTTGACCACTCCACCATTTCTTGGAGTTGTACTCAAGTCTCTCTCTCTCTCTTACTTGTGGAAGGCGCTCGCGGTGATTTCAAGGATGGACCCAACAAAGAATCAAGTGTAACTTTCAATCCGTAGGTCGGATTGAGGCGTATAATATACCGTTGGAAAGCTCTCGGAACGAACTTTCCAATGAGCTAGCTTGGAAGTGTGAATTCCTTCAAAATCCTTGGGTGGAACTTGATTGAGTGTTCAAGATACCAAGCAAGGTTGAGAGCAAGGATCCAAGAGCACCATGGAGGATTACAGTAATTCACCTTTACCTGGAGTTTCATTCGAGCAAGAGTTAGAGATTATGAACCAAGAACTTCAAACACTTCAACAAATCATACAAGGACGTTATGCTATGCTTCAATTCGACGAACGAATAGATGGCCGCTTTGTCTTATCATGGTTATCCCTATTCAACGATTTCTTTTCCGAAGAGTTATATTCAGAAAATAAGAAAATTGAGTTTGCCACTAATTATTTGGTCGGAAGAGTGCAGCAATGGTGGAATGATCTTTCTCAGACTGCAGATTGTCCACGCACATGGAAGGATTTTCAAGAAGAGTTTCGGGATTCATTTCTACCTTTAAAGTTTATCCTACATGTTTGATAATTGTGATGCATTTACATATTGAATTTAGTTTATAGGAGCATATTCAAGTTTTGCTTGCCCAAATTCATTAGAAAGACTATGTCAGCATCTTACAGATACTCTTAATAACTTAACACCTCCATGAACATTTCCATGCATGTATTTTTACATGGCACATGCCTATTCCTTTTTTTTTTCGTTCAGTGATGAAACATGTGACTGACTATCCATGTTTATTATTTTTCAACTAAGGTCAGTTGTCTTTTCAACTGAGGGGCATGTTATGAATTATGGAGTATGTTGAACAAGTAATTGTTGGAGTGTGTTAAATTATTAAAGTATTATGGAAGATGTTGGCCAATGCATTGTTGGATTGAAATATGGAATAGCCAATGCATTGTTGGATTGTAACATGGAATATGTTAGCCAATGCATTGTTGGATTGTAACAGTAACATGGAATATGTTGAACAATGTATTGTAATTGTTAGAGTGTTAAATTATTTTATCAACTGAGATCAGTTGCTTGTCAACTGAGAGGCATGTTGTATATTATTGAACAATGCATTGTTAAAGTATTATATTATTAATGTATTAATATGTTTTTGATGTTTTTGATATAGCAGTTGAAGGTTCGTGAGGAGCGTGCAAGGCGTGAAAGGGCGAACATCAATAATCGGAATAATTATTATTTAGCTTGTAAATAAACCTGCGTAGAAGGTTCTATTGTTAGAAAAGTAATGGTCAGAATAAGGGTCGTTGTAGACCGTAGTTTCTGTTATTGAAAGCAATGGCTTTCTGTAAAAGTTATCAACTTTTAGTTTCATGCTTGCTTTTTGAAGCCGCCCTCTTGTAACCACTCTTTTCGACGTAATCAAAAGTCCTATAAATACATGCACTCTGTGACTGTCGAAACAGAGTGCATGGGGGGAGATTGCACCCAATCTTGCATTCGATCTCGTCTCTTGTTGTCTCTATTTTCTGTGTGTTTTTTTGCGTCCGTAATCTCTGTATGCGCGTGAGCAAGATCCTAACAACATGTTCACTCAAACTGGACACTAATATCTTTCAAGTGAGACACTCAATTTGGAGTAGTTTTGGTTTGGCAACTCTTTGGCTCAATACAGGGTGCTTGTCCACTCAGTTAGATTGAAAATTGGACTTCACTAAAAATTGAATAACTCATCGAGCATATCAGAGCAGGTCGCCACTTCATCTAGGGCGTCATCTACACCTCTTCGGTAGCAGTCTCAAATTTGCACCAAATTTGGTGAGCATACTCAAGGTGTTTCAGAGATCAAAATGACTTCACTTTGTCGTGTCGAAATCACGATCTAAGCTCGTTTTGGCCTCTGAACACACTATCATAGTGCTTATGTAGGCTATTTCGTCTTTTTGTGACAAAGGTATATACCTGTTTCGCTTCGCCAATATAAGCATCTCGAAGTCTGCTACAGGTTTAGCAGAACTCATTTGGGTAGTTCCATTCAACCTTTTAAGATATAGTCAATTTTTTGCATCAAGGTATTTTAGTCATCGGCCATGGCTGAAAGCAGTGATGTATTTCGTATGTTGGTTGTTGAGGATAAGTTGGATGGTACCAACTACCCATTGTGGGCTTATATGATGCGACATGTATTGGTTGCAAAAGGACTATGGAACATTGTGCAAGGTGTTGAAAAACGTCCTATCACACCTGCAACTGTTACAACTGCAGGTACTGAAGCTGATGTAAAAGGTGTCGAAGATGATGATATTTTGCATATTCCTGTTTATGTTGTGGTTTTTGTTGCATCTACTGTAGAGCAGATTCGTTGGGATGGTAGAGATGCCCAAGCACATGCATTGATAGCTTTGTCTGTCAAACGAGCCATTATTCCTCACATTCGCTCCTGTAGAACAGCTAAGGATTCTTGGGATACACTTACCACATTGTACCAATCTAGGAATGAGGCTCGTGTTGCTTACCTCCAAAAACAGTTGGAGAGTGAGCACATGAATGAAGGTGATTCTATGGACAGTTTTCTAACAAAGATCAAAGGCTTGAAGGAACAATTGATTTCTGCTGATGAAGTTATACCAGATAGCTCACTTGTGCAGACCGTTCTGAATGGTCTTCCTTATTCATATCAGAGTTTTCTTCTACTCTTCAGTTGATGATGAAAGGCAATCCAAATGACTTATCATTTGAGGAGTTAGTCTTTGTTGTGTTGCAGGAAGATCAGTCCATGCAGAATAGGTCCATTATGCGTGTTGCAAATCAAGCTTTCTTCGCTAGTCAGAAGGGCAAAGGAAAATGGAGCTCTTCAACTAGTAAGCAAAAATCTGTTAATTCTGCACAATCAAAGAGGGAAGACAAAGATGAAAAGAAATCAAAAAAGCAAAAATTGTTTTGCAGGCACTGTAAAGGAAATCATAAAGAACTATCCAAAACTGGCTGCTAAAGAGGCAAAGAAGAAAGAGGCTATAATGGTTGTTGCAGAGGCCTCTACACCAAAAATAGAGTCTGCTAATCTTGTGCAGGAAGAATAATGGGCATTTACTATTGTTTGTAGTTTTGACCCATCTTCTCATGACCAGTGCAAGTCTGCAGTAGACTCAGATGTTTGGTACTTTGACAGTGGGGCGACCAAACATATTACCTTGCAGCGCAGTTTTTTCTCTTCACTTCAGCTTGCCCCTATAGGGAATACTGTTAATGTGCCAACAACTTCTCTTATCCTGTTATGGGAGTTGGTAAGATCATTTTGACTACTCCTGATGGTAGTTCTTTCACTTTGTCAGATGCTTTGTTTGTGCCAAGGATCAAGAAAAATTTGTTATCAGTTATATTGACACATTATTGCAGTGTTTTGGCCTTGAAGACTGTAAACCTATTGCCACTCCTATGGAGATAGGTTTACGATTGAGTCTTCATGATGCTGGAGATGCATTTGATGTTGTTCTCTATCAATAGGCTGTTGGGTGCCTGATTTACTTATGCATTACTCGGCCAAATATTCAGTTTGCTTCCGCAAACGTCTAACTCCACCAGATCACAATACTAAAACTTGCAAGATGTGCAAAATTGACATAAAAAGGAGCATAAAAAAGAGTAGGCTTTCCGTTTGGAAACGATATGGGGAAATGCCTAACCATTTTTGAACCTCGAAAATGCCATTTCCGATAACTATGCTCATTACCTATTGTCATTCGCTATGTTGCTAGTCTTGGAAGTCCATGATCACTAACTTTTTGTCAGAGCTTGCTTATGTTTCTTGGCCTTCATTTTTTATTGCACATATGATGGTTTAGTACCCTTTGCATGTATCATTGTATTGATCTTTGTTGGTGTAAATTGCAAGCCTACACATTTGGCTCATAGGATGCATTGAAGTCTATACATACATGAAGAAGCATAGGAACATATGTTAGTGGTTAATTACCACTTTACCCCATTGTAAAAGTCAGATTGACTTAGAATCTTTTGTAATCACCTACCAAAGTGAGTCGTGGAAAAAGTAGCTTATTTGATTGAAGGAATATCTCCTAGGATATAGGAGCTTGATCATAGGGAGCCAAACATTTGAATTTGAATTCAAACTCCTAGGATATAGGGAGCTTGATCATAGGGAGCCAAAAGTTTGAATTTGAATTTGACTTCTACCCATCTCTTATAAAAATGGTGATGAAAAGTTGCAGGTAAGTGAGAGCACTCCCGAGCCTAGCATTACTGATTTTTGAGTGTGTGTGAGGTCTACACTCTAGCCCACACCTCTCTACACCATTTGGAAATGATACTCATGCCAATGGAGTTGTATACAAATGCTCATTAATACATACATTCACATTGTCCATCTCTGAGTTCTCTGTTAGTCTACTCAAACGTCTGTCAACTTGTCAAGGGCATATCTCAGTCAATTCTTCATCAAATTCCGTGATTCAAAGCTTGTTGGATTCAGATTGAAGTAGTCTACATACTATCAAAGTTTGAAGACATTCTATTTAGCCGTTTTGGAGAAATCTGTGTCGAGGTGAACTCTGGTCATTTTCTGCTACAGTCCTAAAAAGTCGGGGGTATAGCTTAACTTGCTAAATTGATTTCTCTTAGCATAGTTTATCATTTTACATCATTCCAATTGGAATAGGTAGCTTACTAAGCTAATTAGATACCCCTAAAAGGAATTTTTCCAATTCCTACTGTGCTGGTCATATTGAGCAAAATACCCAAAAAATGTCAAGACATAAATAGAAGGTTTTCTTGAGTTTGTGACTTCCAAAGTTATCTGTTTTGATTCAATCATTACACACATCACTTCCAAAGTTCATAGGACATTTTATGGTGCTATTGGAAAGCTAAGGAGGTCTACTTTTCAAGTCTGAAGCAAAAGAGGGCTGGTACAAAGCAGGTTTTAGTAGTACCTACTCAGTCTCTGGGAGCATCCATCCATCTTTCCCAACAGTGGTATCAGAGCAAACTAAGGTAAAATGGGAGATGGTTTTCCTTCATTCATTGATAAATTGGACAGGAACAACTATCAAGCATGGTCTCTAAAGATGAAGACCTACCTACAAGGAAGGAGTCTCTATGGATACATCTCAAGAGATGAGGAATTGCCCTCATTCAAAACAAGAGGATTACCAACCAAGGAAGAACATGAAAAGCTAACACATGGTGTGCTAAGGATGCATTGGCAAGGTCTTATTTACTCAACTCTATATCTGATTTTATTTTGCCACATATTAGAAATTGTAAGACATCCCAAGAGACTTGGGAAACCTTGTCATCATATTTTTCCTCCAACACAAGGGCTAGGAAAAATCAGTTGTGGATTGAATTCACAACACTAAGGAAGCAACCTAAGCAAGCTGTTTCAGAATTTGTGACCAAGATTAAAGATGTAGCAGATTAGTTAGCAAGCATAGGAGAAGATATTGAAGAAGAACAGATTGTAAGGCAAGTGATCAATGGGATCAAGGCTGATGACATATGGGAAAGCTTCACCACAGTTATGGATCTGTACATGGACATGCACACTCCAGATCTTACAACTCTCATGGGACAATTGTTTACTCATGAAGCAAAGCTCAACAAAAATGGAGATACATCCAAAGGTAATAACTCTTCTGCCCTATACACTGATAAGAAGTCTAAAGATAAAGGCAAGAGTAAAAAGGTGGAAGATGAAGGTTCTACCTCCCAAGCCAACTATGCAGGGAGAGGTAGATCTTCAAGAGGAAGGGGCAGAGGAGGTAAGTCAGGTAGGGGGAGATCTTATAACTCCTCACTATGCAACATTTGTGGTTTATCAAATCATACTACAGATGAGTGTTTCAGGAATTACAAGAATCGGAGAGGAAGAGGATATCAAAGAGGTGGCTACTCACAGTCAAGAGGTAGATTCAACCATCACCAAGGCTACAACAATAACTACAACAACAACTACAACAATAATTACAATGGCAACTACCAAGGAGGATTCAAATCCAGGAAGGATTGCAACAACTACATAGAGGAGCAGGATGACTCTCTTCTAATCATGAACATGACTTCAAAATCAGGTACAAATGATGACCACCTATTCTACATTGACTCAGGATGTTCAAATCATGTGGTTGGCAATGTAGCATTACTCTCTGATCTTGAGGAACCAAAAGGTAAGCATCAAGTCCAAACAGGTGATGACACAAACCATTCTGTAGTTAAAGTTGGAAATGTTAAGACTTGTGATGGAAATCAAAATTTGTTGAGCAGGGTACTTTATGTACCAACCATTACCAAAAACTTGATGAGTGTTGGTCAGATTGTGGAGAAAGGTTTGCAGGTCAGATTCAACCAATATGGTGCATATGTGGAAGATCCAAGACATGGGTTCAAAAGGATTGCTAAAGGAGAAAAATCAGGTAGACTTTTCACTTTTGAGTTAGAAGACACAAAGAATATTGCTCTATACAGTTATAAGGATCAAACACTTTCAGAGCTTGAGATTTGGCACAAAAGATTAGGGCACATAGGAGAAAGAACCTTGAAGAAAATGTGCAGGGACCAATGTGTGCTTGGGATACCTAATGTATCCAAGCAACATATGATTTACAAGTGTGGTGCTTGTCAATTTGGGAAGTCACACATATTACCTTTCTCAATGAAAGGATACATGCATGAAGACTACCTAGAGCTTGTCCACACAGATGTATGGGGACCAAGCAAAGACCCCTCAGTCTCAGGATCAAGGTACTATGTGTCTTTTATTGATGATTATAGCAGATGGATTGTATTGTACTTAATGAAGCACAAGGATGAGGTATTTAATTGCTTTAAAAATATCTTGCACTAGTTGAAAATCAGACAGGAAGGAATTTGAAAAGGCTAAGGTCAGATGGAGGAGGTGAGTACTTCTCCAATGAATTTGAAAACTTCTTGCAGGACAGAGGCATCAAAAGAGAAATAACCACAAGGTATTCTCCTGAACAGAATGGGGTAGCTGAGAGAAGAAATAGGTTAATTGTGGAGACAGCTAGATCTATGCTTAATGAGAAAAAGTTACCTAATTATCTATGGGCAGAAAGTGTTTCCATTGCCACTTACCTCATAAACAGGTTACCATCTAAGTCTCTTGATGGTATGACACCCTATGAAGCATGGCATGGTAAGAGACCCTCACTTGACCACTGCAAAATTTTTGGATGTGTAGCATATGTACACATTCCTTCTCAGATAAGAGGTAAGCTAGATCCAAAGGCTGAAAAATGTATCTTTATTGGGTATGACTTAAATCAAAAAGGTTACACGTTTTATAACCCTACCAATAAAGGATTTATGGTAAGCAGAGATGTTGTCTTTGATGAAAATAATTCTTGGTATGAGAATGAATGCAGGAAGGTCAAATTACCCTATGATTTGGAAGAGGAATTTCCAAGTCTTACAAAAGAGGAACCTACACAGAACGAAGCCTCAAGCTCAGATGATGAAGATACTATCAACCTTGAAGAATTCAAAGCATGGAAGTCCAAAGGCAAAATGAAGATGAAGAAGCTTGAAGTCATACCTGAATCTTCAACTCAACCATTTAGAAGATCACAAAGAGAAAGCAAGAAACCTATCAGATATGGGTATGATACATCTCTTGTTACTAAACATTCTGTTTATCTTGCCAAAGATTTGTCAAATGAAGAACCAGGATCATATGAAGAAGCAATTACCAAATCAGAATGGAAAGAAGCTATGAATGAGGAGATTGAAGCACTCAAGGAGAGTGACACATGGGAGTTAGTACCTAAGAAGGACTCAATGAAGGTAATAGGATCCAGATGGATCTACAAACTTAAAAGAAATTCTGATGGCACCATTAATAGGTACAAAGCCGGATTGGTAGCCAAGGGTTTTGCACAAACCCAAGGCATTGACTATGAGGAGACATTCTCACATGTGGCCAAGATGCCAACAATCAGAGTGTTGGTAAGTGTGGCTGCATCAAAAATTTGGAATATGTACCAATTGGCTGTCAAGAATGCTTTCTTGAATGGATGGATTTCAGAGGAGGTATACATGTCACAACCTCCTGGCTATGAGGACCCTAAGAAGGTAACATATGTTTGCAAATTGAAAAAGGCTTTATATGGATTGAAGCAGGCACCTAGGGCATGGAATTACAGGTTAACTACATACCTCCAAGACCAAGGATTTGTCATGAGTAAGGCAGATACTTCTCTGTTCATCAAGAGAAGTAATTCAGAGGTAATATACCTTTGTGTTTATGTTGATGATATCATCATTATAGGTAATGATGTCAATCGAATCAGATATATCAAAATTCAAATGATGAAGGAGTTCAAGATCAATGATCTTGGTCTATTGAAGTATTTTTTGGGACTTGAATTAGTATACACTAATTCAGGGATATACATCACTCAGAAAAAGTATATACAGGACATGTTGAAGAAGTTTCAATTGCAGGATGCCAAAGTAGCAAGCACTCTAATGGAGGTAAACCTAAAACTAAGTGCCCATGAAGGTGATGAAGTCAAAGACATTACAGGTTATCAAAGTATGGTGGGTAGTTTGAACTATGCTACCTTAACAAGGATAGATATTGCATATGGAGTTAGTGTGCTAAGTCAATTTATGCACAAGCCAAGGATACCTCACTTAGAGGATGCCAAGAGAATCTTGAAGTATCTCAAGGGTACACAGAACCATGGTTTGTATTTCCCTTACACTTCAGATATTGATATCAAAATTTATTCAGATGCAGATTGGGCAGGATGCAAGGATGATAGGAGGAGCACTTCTGGATATATCTCTTTTGCAGGTGACAAACCAATTTCATGGTCTTCAAAGAAGCAACCTACTGTTGCTTTGTCTTCCACAGAGGCAGAGTATAGAGGGCTGGCTAATGCCACACAAGAAGCAATATGGATTAAGCTTTTGTATACAGAATTGGGATTATATACTAGGTCACCAATCATCTTTGGAGATAATACAAGTTCTCTTCACCTTGCAGCTAATCCTATTTATCATGCTAGGACCAAACACATAGAGGTCCATTACCATTATGTGAGAGAGAAATTGATAAGCAAGAACATTCAACTAACCTATGTATCAACCAACATGCAATGTGCAGATTTGTTGACTAAAGCTTTGGATGGGACCAAACTTTGCAGGTTCAAATCCATGATTGGATTGCAGGATATACTTGAAGATTGAAGATGAAGACTTAAGCCAAAATGTTTGGCTTGAGGGGGAGCTGTTGGTGTAAATTGCAAGCCTAGACATTTGGCTCAAATGATGCATTGAAGTCTATACATACATGAAGAAGCATAGGAACATATGTTAGTGGTTAATTACCACTTTACCCCATTGTAAAAGTCAGATTGACTTAGAATCTTTTGTAATCACCTACCAAAGTGAGTCGTGGAAAAGTAGCTTATTTGATTGAAGGAATATCTCCTAGGATATAGGAGCTTGATCATAGGGAGCCAAAAGTTTGAATTTGAATTCAAACGTCTATCCATCTCTTATAAAAATGGTGATGAAAAGTTGCGGGTAAGTGAGAGCACTCTCGAGCCTAGCATTACTGATTTTTGAGTGTGTGTGAGGTCTACACTCTAGCCCACACCTCTCTACACCATTTGGCAATGATACTTATGCCAATGGAGTTGTATACAAATGTTCATTAATACATACATTCACATTGTCCATCTCTGAGTTCTCTGTTAGTCTACTCAAAAGTCTGTCAACTTGTCAAGGGCATATCTCAGTCAATTCTTCATCAAATTCAGTGATTCAAAGCTTGTTGGATTCAATTTGAAGTAATCTACATATATCAAAGTTTGAAGACATTCTATTCAGCCGTTTTGGAGAAATCTGCATCGAGGTGAACTCTAGTCATTTTCTGCTACAGTCCTAAAAAGTCGGGGGTATAGCTTAACTTGCTAAATTGATTTCTCTTAGCATAGTTTATCATTTTACATCATTCCACTTGGAATAGGTAGCTTACTAAGATAATTAGATACCCCTAAAAGGAATTTTTCCAATTCCTACTGTGCTGGTCATACTGAGCAAAATACCCAGCAGGTATCAAGACATAAATAGAAGGTTTTCTTGAGTTTGTGACTTCCAAAGTTATCTGTTTTGATTCAATCATTACACACATCACTTCCAAAGTTCATAGGACATTTTATGGTGCTATTGGAAAGCTAAGGAGGTCTACTTTTCAAGTCTGAAGCAAAAGAGGGCTGGTACAAAGCAGGTTTTAGCAGTACCCACTCAGTCTCTTGGAGCATCCATCCATCTTTCCCAACAATCTTAGGAATCCAGATTTATGTCTTATTGTGTTGAGCCACTACTAATTGTTTAGGCATCAGAATGTGACATGTATTGGGCATTTGCCTTGTTGTCCTTGTAGAAACTTTCGAACCTTGTGCATGAGAGGCTTCTTAGGAGGCTTAGAATGTCTCTTACTTGTGATTACCCTAATGGCATGTGAGCCTTAGTTACCTGAGCCAGATGGATCTTTGGTATGCACATAGAACGTTCTTATGATTGGTCCTTAGCAACTTTCCTTGGAATCAAATTTGCATGATGGTGCTAAAATAGGACCTTCTTGGAATTCATTTTTTTCTTGTGTGGTTGTTTATGATCTCCTTCAAGTGTGGGTTGGTCATCATGACAAGGTGTATGTGTACGTGAACTTTAAGATGCAACAAGGGGAGTTGATACTACTATAGATGTTTTCCCATGGGGATTCAAACTCCCCCTCCTTGACCTAGCCATGAAATAGTATTACCTTATCAAAGAAGGATTTTTTGTAGTCCTTGTGTGGGATTATAGCATGTCCTTCTACCATGGCATCCTTGAGACTAGCCAAATATGTGGTACAAGCAGGTCCACAAACCCTTGTAGATTTTGTTCTAGTCGATCCTCAAATTCAAGGTCAAGTTTGAATTCTACATTGTCAAAGTAAAAGAAATCCTCTTTAAACGATTGATCATGAATGAGATGAGCCCATCGACTAGTATCAAGCTCTTATACCGTATTTTGAGTGCTCATCTAGGAACTCTTTTGTGTACTCTAGATCAAGTGGTAATGCCTAAGAGACATGTTACAAATTAATACCCTGAATGTCTATGTGAAAGGCCAAATGGCCAAATAGTAGTTTGATCATCCACAAAGTATGTTGAGACCTCCCATTTATGAAACCTACATGCAATGAGCTTGTACACTTTGTTATTTGGCTTTCTATGTTTATTTTGTAGGTCTAAATAGAGAGGTATAGAGAGTGAGAGTGATTCCATCAGGATCTAAGAAGATCCCCCCTCACTAATATCAGAGCATTTTTGCATGTGGATACACAGGTTATCATGTGTGTGCACTATGGATCTGAAACCTACAACATGTGCAACATGAATTCATAACAAGGCTTATGACTACGGTGAAAATCAATGCATAGACCTTGGCATACCTTGTCATTTGACTCACCAAATTCACTGTTGGTTCTGTTAGCTATGCACGAGGGAGGACCTCCATGATCAAGGAAGACAAAGATTCCCAGTACTTCCCAAGGGATAACCCATCCCCATACTATATTGCCCAAATTTCACTTAATCAAAAATTTCTTGACCTTAATCTAGACATCTTTGGTGATTGAGGAGGGAGAAAGACTAAGCTTGGCCTTACCTTGAGTGTGATTTGAGTCTTCAAAGCTCTCTTCTTGGCTTGTGGATCTTTTTTGAATTAATCTTTTGGGTGTTTCTTGGATCCATTTCATAATTCTTTGGTGCATACTTTTCTTTGCACAAGTTTAAAAACTTCAAGGAGGGTGTTTTTTCTAATTGATATAAAAGTATTATTCATCTTTGGGGTTGGTTTTCAGCCATATCAATATCTTTACAGGCTTGTTGAACAAGTCTTACTTGTGGTGGGAGCAACCATCACTCGTCACAATTCATAAGCACTTGTTAATTTTTTTTGTAGAAGCGGATTGAGTGTTGTGTAAAGCTATCCTAGATTGATTTTGAGCTTTTTCTCTCACTCATACTTGCTCATTTCTCATATACATTGGTTGAGCACACACTATGTACATCTCGTTGGACACCACCTATATACATTCATGTGGTATGACATGGTGGTTACATATCGCATAAGTCTTTTATGTGTGCAAAAGATATTCATGGTGAGTTCTTTTTTAACTAGAAGACACCCAAATGTAAGATTATCTTTGTTGATGTATGTCGAAGTCATATCTTAGCCCCGTCATAGGAGATGTATGCTAGTAGAATTATAGGTTCTCAATAAGCCTAGCAAGTTCTTTTGTTACTTGCAACAAGTAGTAAAAAGTTATGCAATGATGTAGTGATGCAATTCTATGATGCTTTGATTACTTCATTGATGGTGGTCTGATACTCATAGTCTCCATTTGCAAAGGAGAGACTATCAAATTTTTTAGAGATTTCCATTCTCAACCATACGTAGGCTAATTTTACTACCTTCATTGCCTCTTGATGTGAGTGTATCAGCTTTCACATAGTTATTTTGATATTTTTTCATTGGTCTTTATTGTTTATCTTATCTTTTTCTGGTGGAAAATTCTACCAAAATTTTCTCAAAATCTGATATTTAGTCATATTTTCAAAGTGTGAGTGGTGCTTGATCATTTCTAGTTTCATTTGTATTCCAATGAGTTATTTCTTATCATGAAATCAAAGTTTGTGGGCACAGCTTGTGGATCAGGATTCGATGCAAGTTGGATCCAAACAGAGCTATAACTTGCAAGGAAAAGACCACTTTGAAATTCACAGGTTTGATGGGACCTACTCTTTATATAAGAATTAGATTTTTAATTTCTTAATTTAGAGAAGGAAGTGGAAGCAAATTGGTGGCATATAAAGCAGCATGTTGATATGGATGATGATGATGATTGGGAAGAGCTTGATCAGGTGATCATGTGTACAATTTTTTTACACCTTGCAGATGATGTCTATTTCATTGTTCTAGAAAGTGATATGGCAAAGGAGGTTTGAAAGAAGTTGTGTAACACTTATGAGAAAGAGAATGCTTCCAACAAAGTCTATTTGATAAGGAAACCCTATGACTTGTGCATGAAAGACACAAATAGTGTTGTTTCTCATTTGAATGAGTTTGATGCACTCTTTTCTTAGTTGCAAGATTATAAGATGGAAATGGATGATGAGATAAAAGCAAATCTTTTGTTATGCATATTGTTGTCCTTGTGGGATATGTTTTGTATAGCCATTAGTAAATTTGCATCTAGTGGTAAGTTTGTCTATAATGACATTTGTGGCACACTTTTGAGTGAAGGATTCATAGAAATTCTATGGTTGACACACATAGTGGAGATGCATATGGTTTCTATGATGCTAAGCAAGGAAAGGATCAACCACATGGCAAGAGCAAGAACAAAGACAAGGATGGCCAATGTGGAAACAGTAGGAGAAAATCACACTGAATGCAACCATGGCCATAAGAAAGCACATATGAAAAGGATTTTCATGATTTGAAGAATTCCAAAGGTAAAGGGAAGCATGGTGATGGGCATTTTAAATAGGTACTTGCACCATCTACTTCATCTATGAAGATAGAAGAAATAAATGTTAATTTTTTATGATACAGACGTGTTGACAATTGATAGTATTGTGTCTAATGAGGCTCTTATAGATCACTCCCTTTCTTACACATGGTTGCTAGATTTTGGTGCTTCTTTTCATATGACACCACATAGAGAATGGTTCTCTACTTATGCAACAAAGTCTCTTGGTATTGTGAGACTTGGCGATTCTTATTAGTATGGTGTTATTCGAATTGGATGATTCCTGGTTGTCTCCCTTTCTCACACATGGCTATTAGATTCTAGTGCTCCTTTTCATGTGATACTATGTAGAGAGTAGTTTCTACTTATGCAACAAAGTCTCTTGGTACAATGAGGCTTGATAATTTTTATTAGTGTCATGCTATTGGGATTGAAGATGTGGTCATGAAATTTGCTGATTGCATAGTTTACCATGCATAATGTACATCATGTGCCTTAGATTTCAAATAGTTCAATACTAGATAATCATCTTGATGACCTTGATTACTGAGTGATTTTTTATGCTCAATCCTTTCACATATCAAATGGCAATGATTATTGCTAAAGGAAGCAAAGTTTCCTCACTTCACCCCTTTCTCAAAAAGAACATTTGTTGGTTGTTACTGAACAGCTTATTGGGCCACACATCTCATTATAGAATGGAAAGTATTTCTTATTCTAGCTACTTATATGTGCTATCTTTCTCTAATTTTCCATTTCATGAACATTATCAATATGTAAAGCAAAATAAGAATGTGCATAGAATGCATGTTGACTCTTCAATTCATCCATTAGATCTTATTCATACAAATGTGTGTGGTCCTATGTCCACTAAGCCATTGAGTGGTGCTCTTTACTTTTTCACTTTCACAAATGATGCTACTAGAAAAGTCTCTGTGTATCCTATCAAGTCTAAGGATGAGGTATTCCCTACTATCAACAATTGGCTTTCTTCAATAGAGATTGAGAAGGAAACTAAGTTTAAAGTTTTACATTAAAAAAATGGAGGTGGTTATACCTCTCATGAATTCAATCATTTTTGTAAGTGTAGAGGATTGGGAGACAGCTTATAAACAAAATGGTGTAGCTCAAGGATGAATAGAACTATTCAAGAGAGTGTGGTTTCTATGTTGCATTATGCAAATCTTTCACAAGTCTTTTGGGCATAAGTACTATTGATTGCATTTTATGTGATTAACCTTTCATCTAGTACAATCAAAGGCTTGAATGTGGCAGAAGAGTTATGGATAGGGTAGCTACCACATTTTGATCACCTTCGAGTATTTGATTATGAATCTTATGTCCATATTCCAAAGAATTTGAGAAAAAGTTGGATAAAAATCTAGAAAATGCATCTTTCTTGGATATGGAAGATTTGAGCAATCCGGATATCATTTATGGGATTATGAAACGTGTTCATTTGATCAAAAGCAATGATGTCATTTTCAATGAAGATGTGTAAAGAGCCCATTAAAGAAGTTGAAGTGAGAAGAGTCATTTCATAGGATGGCAGTCTTCCTACTAGTATGCATAAGAATTTTACAAAAAAGATCGCTCATGAAAATGATCAACAACAATCTACTAGTGTTGCCAATTAGCAACCATTGAGATGATCTTCATGTGTGCCACATCCATGTGATAGATTTGTTCCACGATTGGATAAAGTCATGTTGATGTATTCTAGTAAGCCTTATTGTTATAAAGAATGCAAAAAACGATCGCTCATGAAAATGTTCAACAACAATCTACTAGTGCTGCCAATTAGCAACCATTGAGATGATCTTCATGTGTGTCACATCCATGTGATAGATTTGTTCCATGATTGGATAAAGTCATGTTAATAAATTCTAGTGAGCCTTATTGTCATATCAAGTGGAAGTATGCCATGAAGAGTGAACTCAATTCTATTCATAAGAATGATACTTGTGAATTGGTACCTTTGCCAAAGAATAGGAAAGTTTTACCATGCTAATGTTATATAAATTGAAATTCACATCAGATAGTGCTTCTCCAAAGTAGAAATGATGATTGGTTACAAATTCAAACAACAATAAGGAGTTGATTTTAAGAAAATCATATCATCAGTGTTCAAGATGGCCACATTATGCATGTTTCTTGGATTAGTTGCAAAAGAGGACTTAGAGCTGGTCCGAATGGATGTGAAGGCTAATTTATTGCATGGCGATCTTACATATGAGATCTATATGGAACAACCAGAGGTTTACGTAGTTCTTGCCAAAGAGAGTCTAGTATGTAAGCTCAAGTAAAGCTTGTATGGGCTTAAGCAATCGTGTAGGCAGTGGTATCAAAATTTTGAATATATATATATATATATATATATATATATATATATATATATGGTGAGGATTGCTTGTGATAAGAGTAAGAGATGCATATGCTTGTCTCAAAGCGAGTACATAACCAAAGTAGTTCACATATTCAATATGAATGGTGGAAAGGCATTGAGTACACCATTGCATACACATGTGAAGCTGAGCAAAAATGATTATCTCAAAACTGATTGACCGAATTCCTTATCAATCTTCTATTGGCAATCTCTACCACAAAGCTCTACCACAAGAATATGCTTTGACAAAGCTCTACCACAAGAAAGCCTTAGACATTGTTGTCACTTGATGGGAGTCACTTGATCTTGTTTTGCACAGACTTTCATAAATTATGAACATGTCAATCAATTGGGAAGTATAAGTACATAATCATACTCAAATATTCTTTGTCATTCTTTATTTTTACTCCGTTGATCATATCAACCATCTTATCTTACTTTAGTGGGAGATTGTTGACGTTTTCAGGCATCCATAATCCTTTTGATGGGACATGAGATATAATTTCTCTATGAATCAAAGAAATTCTGTATATGCTTAAGAATTCACGTAATTGAAGAACAAACCCGTGACACACGCCAATCCCTAGTTTTCATCTGTTCACTTTATTGCACAAAAATCTTTTGGGCTCGTTTGACGATAAAAAGAAAAAAGCGCTACTAGTTTTGCAGTTTTAATATGCACATACAGGTATTCAATAAAACCTGAAATTTATCATGTCGTCACATAAAACGCTCAATAAATTCTCGTCAATATATCTCATTGGATATAAGATGTAACGCATAGTCTTCAATGAGTAGTCAACGTGCTCATTGGTAACATCTTTTTCCAATTTGAATAAGGATTGATAATATAATTTAATTTCTGGAGGATTGAAGGCCAAACTCGCATGCTGGTTAAATTGCATTTATCTTTGTTTCTCTTTTTGTTATTTTGAGAGTTACCTACTGATCTCTATTACGTCATATTGTTTTCATCAGAAAAGAAAGGTTGTGACAGATTGAAAGAAAACCTAGCATTTTTCATATTTCTAATTTGCAACTGATTTTATATTTGTATAATCCTCCAATAATTAATAACTTATTTTTTTCTTGTAAGTCGACCATCGAAGAAAATTGTATGGTGTCATGTGTACGCTAAATCTTGTAGAGTATCATGCTTAAAATCTAGAGATCTTTAGATCCACTGCACCTATGTGCATACTTCTTCGTAACATACATCTTAAAGAATAAACATTCAGTGTATCCACTATTGATATAAAGAACTTTCAAGTAAACATATGTGCATAACTCATATAATCTTTGTCGATTGATCTGCAAACATTTTAAAGAAGCTGCTCAGTGGATTACCTTTTATGTAACCAAAAGTTGCTGACCGTAATAATGATATTTGGTCAAGTGCCTTTTCACGAAAAAATAAGCAGTCCTCTGCACGTTCTACACAATCACATGATTAACGAAATATCTTATGTTGCTTTTAGAAAAATAGAAACTTACCCACATAAAAATTATTTACCTACTGAGTGCAACTTACTTTCTGTATTGAACTTTCAACCATTCATATTTGCCCAACAGCTTATCAAAGTAAGGAAAACGCAAATCAGCATCCTGTACAATTTCAAATTCACTTTGATAAGGATATACGTAATATTATACCATTTCAAGTTGATTCTGATAAAGATAATTATTTAAAATATACACATGTATGTTCCAAGAAAATGAGAACAAAATATTGTTGAATTGTAGCTAAAGTACAAGAAAGTTAACTGGCAATGGAACAATGTCCGAGTACAACACAGTTAAACAGCAGCAAGAAGTGCATGAGCTGTTATGTACAGGAGTACAATAAGTAAAGCATAGGGGCACACATCCACATAATTCTAAAGCTGGCGTAAAATGCTCCCCAAAATCCCTACATTAGTTGAGATATTTATGGTCAACACCTTGATTTAAGCATTGTGTACTCCAACACGTTTCCTCAACAATTAAAGAGACATGCATGCTTCTGCAATGCATCAGGTTGCAAGACTGTGGATGTAATTGGGAATCCATTAGAGAAAAAACTCATGATTTCCATCAGAGGAAGACCAATTTGGTTCATACTGTGTGAATATGTGAAGGACAAAGCTCTGATACAGGAAAAGCAGGTTGAAAGTAATGTCCAGAGAGGATATGGCGTGCCAGCAACCGATTCGCTCTATCAGTCAAATGGACACCATCCCAATTGATGTAGGCAGTAGGATCCACGCATGGTAATGCAGTCAGATATTGACCATGCACATGATTGCTAGTACCACATTGCACACCATAATCATAGTTATGTTTCCCTCCCACACCACAACATGCTCGAGTGGTGTATTCAAAACCTGCATACAAAGACCAGAAATAAAATGCCAGCATATAAACATGTCACAAGTCATCTTCTTTCCATAGTTTATAAAAGGAGGGCACTGGGATATCGAAAATAAAGTTCAGAGAAATTTTCACTTGTTTCATGTCGTCTTCAAAAGATCAGATAGCCTTTCAACTTTTCAAGTACATCATATATGCTGAAATAGTTTTTGAGATATGTGTGGTCTACAGATAATAGAAGATTCCAATTCGCATAGATTATAATTACATCATTAAAGTGGGTTTATGCTTGCCCAAAAAATTTTGCAAGCATGCAGTGATTGCTCAAGATTGACAATGAAGCTTGGGTTTCTCCATAGTATCAATTATTTAGATTTCTGACAGACTATTATTATGCTTATCTATGATACATTTAGACAGAAAATAACTGATCTTTTATTACATGATACAACTGATAAACATTCCTAGGGCAAAAGGAATGTCGTTTCTTTAAGCAAGTAGACAGAGTAATAGATACATACTATTCCTAAAAAAAGTTCAAATTTCCTCGTTGAGATTCTCAAGTTAAATTTTGGTGTACATACATAAGTATGCATACAATTAGCAAAATATGCACATGGTGCAAAATTTCGGATCAGACATGGTAATTAAAAAGAATTCCCAGTCCCATCAATGCAATTCAAATCTTCTTTATGGTTAGTGTGCTGATGATTTCCATTCTTCTGCCATTGGCTTGTGATGTTCTCAAGTTGGATTGAAAGAGCAATTAAAATTTGCAAGTTTTTCCTATCGATGTCAATCTGATGCTTATTAAGCTGCATTGCAGGAAAGAAAACAAGGTATCTATGAATATCTAAGCCCAATCACAATGATCTGTATGATTATGCTCACATATTTGGTTGACTTCATCTAATGAGAAAAACTTAGATATCAACAAAGGGAGAACCTCCAGAAAAACAAGACATGGGTTGAACCCGATCATGGGCATGAGATAAGGAATGAACTCGTTCATCCATAAAACATAGAAAGAGATTTCCTTTTGTCCAGAAGAAATCAACCTTAAGCCTATTTTAGGGCAATGGCAACTTCATGATCCAAGGACTGAAAGAAAGCCCTACATGACATGATCGTCAGTGTCCATAATTTTCCTAACATCATGCAACTGCATGATGATATGAATTGTTCAAAGTTTCATGAGATATGGATTGGCATGACTCGTCCCAAGAAGATGACATGTGAGAGGAACCCAGATGTATCTCTCAAATTTATACCATTGGCAGAAGGACAAACTGTAACTTATTGCATGTGCCAGATTATAAGCGATGAAGACTGCAGCACTGAAAATTTCTAGGAATGTCAAATCACAAAATTGTAGCCTAAGATAAATATGAGAAGTGAAAAGTGTCTAAAAGAAATCCAAACCCTGCTCCAGTGTACTAATAAAAAAGGTTCTACGTTGAAGTGCAAGTGCTGATATTCTGAAATATATCAGTTTCCTGAAGGGGTTTGATGCCATTCTCCAACAAGCAAGGGATGAAGCTCCAAAAATCAGATCCAAAATGTTCAAATGACCATGATTGGTTATCAACATTTCCATGAGGCCATTATCAATGCATCGATGAAGCTAGAGACCCTTGAACATGATTTCAAGTATGGCTAGTTGAAAATAGTTGGAATCAGTTAGAGATCTTTGGACAGTATTTGGTGGAAATATAGTTTCGTTTGTAAAAATGAAGCATTATCAAGAAGTCATCCCTGTCAGAAATTAACGACCAAATTTTGGATCTGATATTCCACAATATGTCAGAGGGTTGAGTTTTAAGGACATTAATTTTGAAGCCCACGCATGCAACAAGGTAACCAGATGTATAATTAAACACTAACATGCAATCCAGCCACTATGACACTAACTTATATTTGAAGTATATGAAAGAATGCAGACCCTCCCTCCCTCCCTCGGACCCTCAGACCCTCCCTCCAACCCTCCCTCCCTTAGACCCTCAGACCCTCCCTCCCTCTCTCCCTCCCTCTCTCCCTCCCTCTCTCCCTCCCTCTCTCCCTGCCACCCTCAGACCCTCAGACCCTCCCTCTGACCCTCCAGACCCTCCCTCTGACCCTCCAGACCCTCCCTCCAGACCCTCCCTCCGACCCTCCCTCCGACCCTCCCTCCCTCCCTCCCTCCCTCCCTCTGACCCTCCAGACCCTCCCTCCCTCCCTCCGACCCTCCCTCCCTCCCTCCCTCCCTCCCTCCCTCCCAGGTTATTATTCACCATGTGCAGAATAGGACTTATGAAATTGTTCTTAACCTAAAAGACATGATTCTCCTGCTATGGCCATAAAGGATAAATGTTTCTACTATATCCCAGGTACAGGTAATTCTATTTGGAGAGCTTCCCTCAGGAGGTTATGGATCTGGTATTGCCTGCCTGGGAATGGTTTGAACAGAAGTAAAATGGAAAGATCTTTCTGTTATCTCTTTAAATGCAGGTTTTTCTTTAAGGATCACTCTCAGTTTTATTTTCGGCATAATCTTTACCTGGATGTGTCACCTAAAAATCAGAAGCATGGGGACAATGGCCTTAAAAATGATTATTGTTGGTTTAATTCTAAGTCTATTGACTTTAAAATTCTAGATCCTCTGAGGACTCCTGAGTTTTTGACCTGGTCCAGCTATGTCAGAGAAGTTGCATTTGTTTATCCTCCAGACCTAACCTGTTTACTCCTGTGTTGGTTTATTCCTATGGGAGAGATCCTCTGAGGACTCATGGTTATTGGTTCTGTGCTATTAGTGCTTGTGATAATATGCTGAGGTCTTGGTTTAGATTGTCTGATTTACTGGATTCGAGAAATCAGGTTGACTATCTGGATTCCTCTAGGATCTGTCCCATTGATGTGGGTAAAAATCTGAGTCCTCTGTTTAGGTATTGGATGGGATGGAAAAAGAAAAGTAATTCTTGGAACTTGACCACTTGCAGGTTTTCCCTTGAGGGTCTCCATCAGCCTTTTTTTCTGTATGCTCTGTGCAATTTAATTAAGATACCTAATATTTAGGGCCAAGGTGATAATGACACCAAAGATGACTTTTGCTTGTATAAACCTGGTTCTACTGTTTCTAAAAGAAGAGATTCCCATAGAACTACTGAGTGTTTGTTCTGTGCTAGATATGTCATAGATGCCCTGCCTTACCTGTGGTATCCCTTTAGACCTAGCCTGTTCAGACAGAATATAGATAATATTAATAAAAGAGTCCCCCTGAGGTATGTTAATATTTGCATCTGTGCTAGTAATTTTTTGCTTAGACACTGGCTCATGTATTCTCATCTTCTGGATGTGTGTAAGACTCCTGGCCATCTGTTTTCCTCTAAGATTTATCCTGGTGTCAGAAGTTTGATAAGCTGGAAATGGGAAGAAAGTACTGGTATTTGTGCAGGTGCAAATTAACCATTGTTGTTCTCCTTCCGGATTATCTTCATGAGCCATACTGTTGTTATGTCTCGACTATCAACATGAACAATCAGGAGAAAGGGGTCAAGGGATCTAATGATAGACCTGGCTGGTTTAAGCCTGATTCTTTTGATACTAATAAGCTCAATGATTGTCTGAATTGTTTAAAGTTCAACATTGTTGGCCTGCAACGTCAGTGGTTGTGTTTGTCTGACTTCTCGATAAGGATCACTCAAGATGGTAATCTGTATCATTCTAGCAATATGATTTGTCTCCTTGCTGGATGCCGCCTCCACAAGAAAACTAGTAGATATGTTTGTAATTGTACTCATTTTCAGCTTTCCTTATGGACTTGAACAAAATTGTTTCCTTCAATATTAAAGGTCTTACTGATCCTGTGAAACCGAAGATGATGAACAATGGGATGAAAGATATTTCGTTGCTCCCTGATATTATTTGTCTTCAAGAGCTTAAGATAAATGGGTTTAAGCTTATGTCCCGTTTGAATTCCCTTTCTCCTAATCATTCTTGGTTTGTCACAAGCATATGCCCGGTAAAGGGGGCTCTGCTATTGGTATCGCCTCCAACATTGAGCACCTGGTTAAAGATATTCTTAGTCAGTCCCACCGATCAGTGGATTGCCTTGAAGTGTAAGAGCCCCCTTAATTATACTTTCATTAGCACCTATGCTGCCAATAATCCGGGTGATAGGACTAAGCGTTGGAATGAGTTAGCTGTGATTGATGGTACCTGTGTGCTTCTCAGTGACTTTAACATGGTCACTGACCCTAAAGATAGATTGGGCGACAATAATAACTGTATTCAGGGTGGTGAAAAGGTTGCCTGGTTTAACACGATTAATTCTAAGAACTTGATGGAGTTTTCTCTCAACACTGGTTTTACGTGGAATAATAGAAGTAAGAATTCCTTTCTGGCTGCCAGACTTGACAGAGGGTACATGGACGTTAATAGATTGCATGAGCTGTGGCAAGTTAGCTGTGACATTTACTTATGTCTTATCATGCTCTCCTGATCCTTAAGTTCTTCAGAAATTGCCCTAACTACAGAGCTGGTTGGCCCCATTTGGATGCTTCTCGAATCTCTGCTGAAAATTCCTTGTGTGGTTGACAATGCCAAAAGGATTGTCTCTCACTACTTTGGCTCTGGCCTACTCCCTGTCTGCTTGGGAAAAGTCCATTTTGGAGATTCAACAGATGTTTACCCACTACAAGAGTCTTGCTAAGAAGATAAGATCTAATAGAAGGATGATGATTATTAAGGAGTTGGATAGCATTAGGATTTCCTCTCCTTTGAATTTTAGTTTTAGTCAGACAATGCTTGACCTCCGGGATAGATTTAAGCATGAAGACTACCTTTTGTCTTGTGGCCGCCTTGCCTCCTCAAGAGAATTTTGGGATGGTAAAATCGATAAACCTAACAGATTCATGTTTGATCTGTTCAAGAAAAAAAAGGCGAAAAACTTCATCCCTAACAATGAGGAAGAGCTCTCTCTAGTGGTCATGCTATTAATATTAAGGAGAACTTGCAAGAGGTGGTTAGTTTTTTTACCAATGTTTTCTCTGTGCCTCCCGAATTTGGGGAGGGCTTATTGCTCTCAAAAGGAAGGAAATGATCTCTCAAGATCCAGCTTCCTTTTTGGACCAGCCCCTCACTGCCCGTGAGGTTAGAGAAACCATCAATAACTTGAAGCCTTGCAAGTCCCTTGGTCTTGATGGGATACCTAACGAGTTCTTCTTGGCTCTTAGGGAGTTCTTGATTCTCTTGACGTGGCAAGATGCTATCAGGAGAGGTGCTCTATCTTCCTTTATCAATATTGGTGTGATCAAGCTTATTCACAAAAAAGGTCCCAAGGATGACATTAGCAATTGGAAATCCATTTCTTGCTTGACTTCTATCTATAAGATCTTCGCCTCTTCTCTTGCCAGACGACTTAGTAATATTATGGACCGTATCATCCTTCCGGAGCATAAAGGCTTTATTAGGGGATTTATTTTGGATGCCATTATCTCTTTGTGGGAAGGTATGGATTACGCTAATGAGACTAGCGAGGATTCCTTCTTTTTCAAAGTTGACTTTGATAAAGAATTGATCAGAACTTTGTTCTGCAGTCTTCGCACGACATAGGGGCTGGTAGAACATTTATCAAATCTGTGAGTATCCTTTTTGGTAATGCTTTCTCTAATAATGGTTCTATTCAAGGTATTACCATTCCTAATGCCCATTCGCAATTAGGGTTACATATGTTTGCTGATGATACGAACATGATCATTAGAGCTAATGATTTGTATGCTGAAAAGTTCATAGAATGTGTGGATCTCTTTTGCATTGCTAGTGGTTCCCAAGTCAATCACAAGAAAACCTCCTTTAAGTCCTCCAATGGCCATATCCCCAACTGTATTCATATGCTTCGTGTGATTCTTCAAGATGGCATCATCTTTAGGCTTCTTGGGATTCCTATGGGCTTTAAGGTCACATTTGATCAAAGCTCGGATTGGATGCTCAATAAGGATTGCAATTCTCATAGGGTTTTTGTGTTGAATCGTTACATTCTTCCATCTATTGTTTATTTCCTATCTTGTTGGATGCCCACTCATAAGCACATGCTTCAAGTCATCTCTCTTTCCAAGAGATTCTTGTGGGGTTGGGATTCTTATAAAACCGAATCCCTAAGGTTGATTGGAAGGTTTATTGTATGAAGAAAGAGGAAGGTGGGCTCGGGGTTCTTTGTCTTGTGAAAATGGCAAAAAGATTCTGCTAATGGATTCTTAGAGCCTCTAACTCTGAGGATTTTGGGGCATGCTTGATCAAAAGGAACTGTCCCAAATTCTATGTTAAAAACACTAATGTTTGGACTAACAACAATATCTGGGATATCATTTGTTCTCAGACTCGGTATGTCCCCAAAGGTAGCAAATTAATTTGCAACATGTGGAATGCATGGATGGATGCTAAGCTCAACTACAGGTTGCATTCGATTTTTCTACTAATGTTGATTTCTATCTGCAGGAGTCCATCTGGAATGGCTGGATTGCTTATGGAAAAAATAGCCTTTTATGTAAAGAAATAAGTGCAGGAAATCTGGTTTCATCACCTGGAACAACCTTTTGATTTCAGGTGAGCTCATTGATGATATTATGATTATGAATATGACAGTCACTCTTTGGCTTCTAAGCAGGTACTGGTGCAGAGTAAGAAGCACTTGAAGGAGAAGATGGAAGTGTGCAATATTCAGAGAGTCATCAGTATCCACAAAGTTGCCTCTGACATTTACGTGCAGTACAAGAAGCATTGTATTCCTATATCCAACCTCATTGACAAGCTTAACTCAAGATGGAAGACCAAGTGGTCCCCCAATCAGTGAAGATACAGATTCAGGGCCACCTGGGCTTTCCCCATGACTGCCAAACAGTCCACTCTTCAATGGCTTATTATCCATAATGGTATTTGGACAGGAAGCAGAGCTAAAGCTTGTAACATCAATGATGGAAGCTGTTACTTTTGTGGCAAGAAGGATCTTGCCCATTTGTTCTTGAATTGCACACATGATCAAAGATTTTGGAACTTGTTAAAGAATTATTGTCAAACTGCTTGTCCGACAAGTTTTTGGTTATAAAGAAGTGCTTCTTGGAGTTTGCACTAAAATGGATGTCATCCTCTGGCACATGTGGAGATCCCAGATCCTTTGGCATATTTGGATAAGTAGAAATCACAAGATTCACAACAGCGGTCAAAAAAATTTCATCCATTCTTGTAAGACAGAGTTGATTAGGAGTTTTGACTTTTGTATTAATTCTATCAAGGATGCTCCCCCTAGAGATTTCAGTATTAGAGATGTTCTCAAAGTTACTAAAGTACACAAGTGGACTGTTCTCCTTACGATGTACTCTGAAGTCAGATTTTTAATGGCTTTCTCCCTCCAGTAGTTCTTGTTGTGCTGCTGTGCTTTTGGCCTCAGCGTTATTGTTTTATCGTTTTTTCTCTGATTTGGGGCCTGCCCCTTGCACATCTGTAACAGCTTTACATTAGTACAATTTTATCTCTGTTTCCTTCAATATATATATGATTGTACAGTATTCAAACATTAATTGAACACTCAAGTTGTGAAATGAAGATCAACTTGTGAAACGAACATCAACTTGTGAAATGAATATTTATTTGACCTCTCTCTCTCTCTCTCTCTCTCTCTCTCTCTCTCTCTCTCTCTCTCTCTCTCTCTCTCTCTCTCTCTCTCTCTCTCTCTCTCTCTCTCTCTCTCTCTCTCTCTCTCTCTCTCTCTCTCTCTCTCTCTCTCTCTCTCTCTCTCTCTCTCTCTCTCTCTCTCTCTCTCTCTCACACACACACACACACACAGAGACGGCAAAGGAACATGGCACAAAGAGACGTGAATGGAATTCGTTGGTTTGGGAATACCGAAACGTGGCCCGTTTTCGATCATTGTGTGGAGAATAGAATATGTGTCCACATAGACAATTGTAGCCATCGGGAGCTCGTCACGGAGAGCAGCAAGCTGGGAGCGGAGGAGGTTGTTATATGTCTGCACTACCCGGTTGTACGGTTCGGCACAACCGGTGTCATCCAGATCGGCCATTGTGTGCGGGTACTTGGACAACACAAATGGCAAGCAACCTTGAGGTCCTACATCCATCACCCAAAATGTCCTCGCGCCAGTCTCGTATAACTCCTGCCGCCACGGCCCACACCACATACAACATTAGTATTCGTCATCACACATGTATATCGTTTGCTTTACAAAGTTATAAACACCCATGCATCCACCCGTGCGAGTATGTGCCTGTCATGGTCATCACTGGAATTTCTATACGCGTGCCATGCATCCATGTATAGGACAAATACAGCATCGTATGCACCGTTTGCTATCCATGAACTCAATACAAGACTGACTCGAATAATTGATTGTGTTTGTGTCTGCGTCTCTGTCTGTGGCTCTGTGTGTGTGTGTGTGTGTGTGTGTGTGTGTGAAGACAGCTGAACATACAGCCCTAAAAAGACAGCATGCAAGAAATAATAATTCTGAAAGCAAGATAAACTGGCATTAGTTCTGCGCTACGCATACCAGAATGCAGATATATGTATGTTCAGGCACTTGCCAGAACGGGTGTGAATGTTTTGTATTTATGAATTTTCACATAAGCCAATGCATCTATGCACGTAAAAACGCAGTCCTAATTGGATGGATGCACATGCGCAGAGACAAATAACTATATGTATAATAGATAATAAATGACAGAACTTTGCTTAAGAGCGAGAATAAAGCCGCTTCATAAATTGCGGAGTACCCTGACAGCACTAGTAATCGCGTCGACAATTCCCGGTAAAAAGGAGTGAATCTGTTCGGTGTTCATTTTGAGATTCATGTAGGCATGGCTGAAATCACTACTGCCAATTTGGATGATATGCAATCCCTTGACGAATGCGACAATCTCTGGTAAATATCCTTGTGTACCTGCGAAAGGAAAAGACAAGTATACAATTTACGCAAATCCAATATCAAAGATACCCACACTCACAAAGATTTCACATGTATGATCTGGCATTTACGATAACAGATGATCTCAGACCAATGCAAACCACACATCATATTCAGCGATGACATTATCCTAGTTGAGCAGCAACAGTAAAAGCTCGATGTTACTATATGCTTCCCGCTTTCATGATGATAAATATGTATACATGTGGAGCTTCTAACATAGCTCTAGAGACAAGCAGAAGAATCAGTGCATTCTGCAATCATTTGGAAATCAAAGGCACAAAGCTGACAGTAATATCTTGATGCTATGCCCACACAGAACAGAAAATAATATAGCCATTTTTGGACTAGACAATACTCTCTTCCTCGTCGAAAAGGAAGTCTTTGGGGTTATAATACTCTCTTCGTTCTAAATGAAGAAGCTAAATTGGGATTCACTGATCACTGTCCCAGGCCCAATTTTCCACTACGTAACCTCCTAAATACAGGATGATCATGTGGCCCAATCTCCAATGCCAAAGAACATTGTTGTAATTCAATTCATCAAACCGATAGACTTGAAAGGCTAAAGAACAACTTAAACGGGATTCCCTTCTTCATTATCTTCCAGATTGAAGGTAGCACTGGCCTCCGCTCTTACATAAAAATATCCATGTTACGATTATCAGCATACACAAGGGAAGGCAAAAGAAAATGTCTCATTATTACCTCTTTGTTCCACAGACAATGCCACTTGATCTTTGAATACTTTGTACTGGTTTACTTGAATTTGGAGATTGAAGGGACTTATAAAGGATCGAATATTTCTTGCTGTAGCTCCAGATGAAGCAAAATTTGCACCATGTGTGAAATTGGAATCCACAGATTGCAAGTAAGGGCTTAGAAATGGTTTTCCTAACCCTTGAGCTGTGCCAGACATACAAACACAACAAGCAATAAATTAGACTGGAGAGACCAGTATAACTTAAAACATCTTCTTGTATTATATCGTCAAACTTTGGGGCAAGTAGATCCAGGAAGTCATTAACGATCACATAGCATGGTGAAATTTAGGCTTTCCTTTGTTTCAGCCAATTGACTTAAAACAAACATTCCCATCACATCCCCAATAAAGCAGAGAAAAAAAGTGGAGTCTCAACAGTGAAAAACCATAACTTTGTGGCAGACAACATGTGATCTAAGCTCTGGTAAACCACTTAAGAATCAGGAAACCGTGCCAATGGATAATACATGAAAGAACCATGCCAAACAGAGGTCAGCAGATGTTAAAACATTAAAGAATGCTGGATGAACAATGTGTGAAGCCCCAAACATCAAGGATAAGAAGATTGAATACAGATTCTTTCCTTTTGATGATACAACCAACCAGAAAAGCCAAGAAGTTACAGGTCTTACTGTCTGAAGGCCAACAACTTACCAGGTCTTACTGACCGAAGGCCAACAGGTTGAATTTTTATGGCCTGAGAGCCAGAGAGAGGAGAGAAATGCCAAGAAATCAATGAAGGACACATTATGACCCACATCCACTCATACAAGCCACACAATGGTCTAAATTTCCAGCTCTGAGACCTAAAGATCATGCCCAAAAGGGCAGGGATTGAACTCCAGCAACCTGATGAGCTAACGACTATCCCCTGTCTTCTTAATAGGGAAGTAAAAATAAAATAACTTCCAGAAAGTGTTTGATAATTAAGATTGAAGGTGAACCATAATGGAAACCCATTGAAAAATTGGCAGGACTTCAAGAAGCACATAAATTGTCAAATTGCACAAATGGTCTACTAGGGAGAATCCATCATATGCAAAAGTCTCAATAAATGGACCATAAATGCTAGGATTTGGATTTAAGGCACAAAAGGAGACAAAGGGATTGCTATAGACCCACCATCACATGACACAACAGACTTCAATGATGAATTAAGTTAGGGACCCAATGAATGCTCACTATCAACCTCATGTTACTATGATTGTCCTTTATTTTCCGTTTATGAGCATCTATAGATCTGTTGACACAGAAATACTTCACTGCATCCTTTTGGGGGGGTGGGAGGGTATATACCTCTCTAACAAAGCAACGTAATTCAAAAGAAAGTGATTCATCACTCAGCTGCTCTACATCGCATTGATGAGCTTCAGAGCACTAAAAATCTATAGAAAAACAAGGGGAGCAGTCGAATCAAGCAACAGCAAATAAATAGAGGACAATGCAGCTTCCCTGAATGTCCTCAAACCTCACGTAAAATGTGAACATAACAGAGGAGATAACAACGTACTGGACCTTTCATGTAAAAGAAGTCAAATCATACTGAAGAAAAACCCATATGTTGAGAAGTTGCACCAAAAGAGCTCACAATTAGTAGGGATGTTGCCTCACAGGCTAAATTTATCTGGATATGTTTTTGCTACCAATTAGCATCTACACTTTTGCATACTACATAATATCAATACAGTGGTTTAAATAATACATCCCTGATGTTGGCTGCCCAAACCTTGCAAACCTGAATGCAACAAAAGTCCACAGAAAAGGATAATTATGCTACCCAGTTGATTAAGCTAAGGCGAGCAAAGCCCTAATCTCAAGACAAACGTTGCAAAGCCAAAAATGTTCATGCGGAGCTCAATTAAGGTAATTTGAAGGGGATGGACCATGTGTCTACAGATTCCATTGTAACAGCTCTTTGTTCGTGTAAAGGGTGAAAAAGGGAAGGTTCCCTGACCATTGACAGCCCTGACTAAATTGATGCAAGGTTCCACTAAGGGCACACACTTCTAGGTCTTCGAGCATTGGCAATCAACATCCCTAATCAATAAGTTCCAGTAAAGAAACACACTTCTAGGGTTTTGAAGGCAGTTCCAATTTCTGTTTTCATGTTCTAAGTAGTAATGAAGTTTTGATAGCATCCTTCTGCCTGCAGAGTCTTCAACCTATGTTGAGAGCTTCCAAGCAATTTGTAGATTCTTAGCCTCCAGGCACCATAAGTTGCACGAGAACATTCATGAATTGGACAGGTTCATACTGTTATCCTATAGCACAATCATATTAACACCAAGAGATCACGGCCATGGTAGAGCCCGATGCACACACCTGTTTTCTTCAAAGGAAGTTAGGACTTGCGATCTACTCTTCCTGTTATTTCGGAAGCTGTGGATACTTACACTCTTACTCTACAGAGCAAACTTTTACAGTAGTACAAAAGAGTTACTGAAAGGGTATATTCTACTCGATTCTTCTGAATCCGAGTGGATTACATGCCTCATGTCGAGTGAGTTCTGAGATCTTTTGCTACTGAACTATTTCTTCAAAAATCAAATTACGCTTTCGCTTTTCAGCTAAATGATCTTCCCCCCCACAGCTGAATGTTATTAGTACGTGAAAGAAATAGAGACTTTACCCAGAAAGTCAATGAGCAGCCTTCCATCACTGTATCTGTTCACAGGCCTGTGGAAAAAGGTTTCTCCATAAGGAAATTCCTCCGCGAGCGTCATGAACGGAAAGCTTGCATGAATACCACCTAGCGCAATTGCAAAAAGAAGGGATGAGAAATTTTAGTTTAGGAGGGATTGAAAAGCATCAGGTTCTCGATAGCAACTATTGGTAGCACGCAATTTATTCATTATTCTTTGTGGTGCTCCAGGAAACTTGAAAAGTACATTTCTCAATTGACGCAAGTCGAATTCTACCCCCAATCTAAATCAAAACAAAGTTTAGAACATGCATGTGGTCAACTGGCTGTTAACAATCCGCCAGAAGCTCAAACTCCACTATGTAGGTAGAGCAAATGATTAGTCTAAAACCCAATTACATGTCTACTACAGGAGTGAAACACCTTATCGCATCCATTATGTATAACGTTTAACCATGTGTTGAGTTGCAGGCCTATTGACACATGTCAACTGTATCCTTAGGTAAATCTAACTAAATAGTACCTGTATCGGAAGTAGAGTCTCCGAAGTTGAAAATGGCTGGAAATTCACAGCCTCCTGCTGTGATCGAAAGCTCACTAGCAGCGGGAAGCAAGACCAACAGCTGAATTGTGTGGAAGAAAACTAGTGATAGACATACAGCATGCACATTGTGCCTGCAGAAGCTAAAGCACCTGTCAGTATGAAGAAATGGTGGCTTCATCTTGCTGAAGTAAAGAAAATCTGCCGTCGGAGACAAAGTAGATAGGGAGGAAAGGAAGAGATGGAGAGAACACGGAGAGAAGTAGAAAGAAAAAGGGACTCTCTCTCTCTCTCTCTCTCTCTCTCTCTCTCTCTCTCTCTCTCTCTCTCTCTCTCTCTCTCTCTCTCTCTCTCTCTCTCTCTCTCTCTCTCTCTCTCTCTCTCTCTCTCTCTCTCTCTCTCTCTCTCTCTGTGTGTGTGGCATACACACGCAGAGAGATAGGAAGAAAAGGAATAGATGGGAAACAAGGAGTTAATCAAAAAGAAAAGGGCGTTCACTACTATCTCTGTTATCTCTCTATTTCTCTCTCTCTGTCGGACGCACGCAGGCTGAAGCTATGGTTTTTCAAGCATTCTGCTCGGAAAACAGCTTTCCCATCGAGTTGCTTCAAAGTGCAACAAAAAGCATATTACATACGAGCGCGCGCGCGCACACACAGAGATCAACTTCACCCCTTCATACACACATCAACTTCACCCCCTTTCCTCCTCGCAGTAGAAACCTTCAAAATATATTTTTTAACACTGCGCATTTCGTTCATATTTTTTACCAAGCTCTCATGGAGTCCTAGCTCTCATGGATAATAAAGTAACACTTGACAGGCTTTAGTACAGCGCAACATTGTATCCCGTAACACCAGCTGATGAGATACAGAAAGAGTCATATATCTTGTACATCTTCGTGTCCACATTTTGTCTTGGCAGTACGTGCTTTTTCGTTTTTCTTTCCTGTGCAGACCTGTAAAGAAAACGTTAGATTGAGATGTGAGGGGGGGAATGTATATGCAAGACTAATTTTCTGATGTTCGGACACGATGACTATATTCAGCTGTTCGATGTAGGAGGAGGACAGTCTGCATATGTAGGCTTTTATGTGATGATCATTCAGTTGATCAAGGTACGTTGAGACTCCAAAGGAGATAGCGAGGGCACATGTTTTTTTTTGGGTGATCGGATTATACTTTTTGGGTCATGAGATGGAACATTAGAGACACATGTTACATAAAGTCGATGAACTTTTGTCATCAAATTATGAGCACATGAATAATAATCATCCAATTTTCGATGACCGAAATTAAAAACACATGTATTATATTCACTTCATATTTTTTAATTAAATGTTTTGATTAATGTAATTAGTGATTCTTCGTTAAATGTTTTGATTAATGTAAGTAATTATACATGATTATAAATCATGTATAATAATTATACATGATTTATTATCAACTATTTCAAGCATAAAAATCAATTGAAAATGATCACGAAGAAAAACATATGAAATCTTTTTTTTTTTTTTTTGAGAGTACAATGAATTGGAAAGATGCACACACCCGATCTCATAAGGGAGGCACTCATCTTGGGGAACTTCATGGACACCCATCTTTGGGAACTCATGGATATGTCCAGCCAGGATTTGAACTCACGACTTTCTCCTTGAGATTCAAAGCATCAACCACTAGGCTATGCGAGCTTGAACAACATCGTTATATTGTATAATGATAGTAAACAATTTCTTCATTACAAAATACATTTTTATCATGATCTATGCCATTCTTAAATTCAATGCTCGCAAATCCATTTCTTCTTTCTTTCTCTCCACATGAATCTCCATTTCTTCTTTCTCTCCAACCTAAATAAAAAATGAGTATTATTTAAGTAAAACTATACAATACATAATTATAATAAAATGCATCTAAATAAAAAATGAGTATTATTTAAGTAAAACTATACAATACATAATTATAATAAAATGCATCAAAGTCACTAGTTTATTGAGCACTTAATTGCATAATTTTAAATAAAATCTCTAAAGACTGTATTGTGTAAACGTGAGGTCTCTTCATGATGCAGTGAATTTCTCCAACGATATGGATCTTCATTGTTATTTGTTTCCAAATGCATTTTCAATTTTAACCCTACCCTTTGAGTGATGTTTATCAAATGCAATTTTCTCTCTCACTTCTAAATCCATTGTTGCACAAAAAGCTTTTACAAAAAATGTTGTAGCCTTGTATGTCAAATCACTTAATAAATAAGGTTTAACAAGCTCTCAGCACACTTAAATACCAGGCTCATATAAAATGCTTCTAGCCTTTAGTTTAGGATATAAAACACATTGTGTGTGTGTGTGTGGCAGAGAAATATGTTTAGCAAATCAACCAAGCATCTCGACATTTACGGGTCTTGATAGTCAATAGACCAGTGAGCAAAGATGGATTAATATCTGACAATTGCGAGAGGGATTAATAATGAAACTTTGTAGGATTACAATAGACACTATGCTAAATCTATTGCACTTGCACCTTCATAAGCTTTGTAATTTGATTCTACTTATCTTTTGTGATTTGAGATTTATCCAAAATAACCTGCTTAGCATACGACAATTGAATCTCAAGTTGTTTAATATTATTCAGCTTAGCTAAAGCTACATACGAATTATCAATCAAGCAAATAATATATGAAGATAATCCTTCTTTTTAAATCATCAATTATGTGGCTTTATTCTACAATAAATCTTTATCTAATCTTACTTTCCATAATTCATTTTGGACTACATGTAACTGTTCTTAGAGAATACAGTGAGAAAAAGCTCTAGCAAAATCACTATTCTGATGGAGTTATGCCAGGGAAATGAGAATCAGAAGTAATGATTATGTATGTATTAAATCATGTAAAAGTACAATGTCATTGGCAATCAACCATTGCTCAAGGAGTGAGAAGTGAGTGAGCTATGAGGTGAGCTCCTCTTCTCAATGAAAGTACATCAAAATGATCTCTGAATCTCAAGATGGATGCGGGTCTTTCAAATCCTATTTTTATAGTTATTGTTGGAGCCAAAGGATTTGAACTCAAATTCAAATCTCTACCAAAAAGTGAACGCTAAAGTATAGGACTGATTCTCTCTTGACTCAACTACCAAACGATACATGATTTTGTGCTTGCTTACTCCTCCTGAGTATATTCCACTTTTACAGAAGTAATTGTGAAGCAAAATTACAAGATATTGAACATATGCAGCCTTCCAAAGGTTATGCCATTAAGTTAAGCATATGTGAGATGATCAAGTATGTAGGCTTGGGCTTAATTGCACCAACAGCTCCCCCTCAAGCCTAACATGCTTGTTCTTCATTGCTCCTTGATTTCCTACAAACCAATCATCAATTTGAACATGTTCATCTTTGTTCCATCCAATGTTTCGATAAGTATATCTGCACATTGTAAATGGCATCATAGGATAATTGGATATCCTTGCTGAGCAATTTCTCCCTTACATAATGATATTGCACTTCAATGTGCTTAGTCCTTGCATGGTATACAGGATTAACAGCCTAATGAAGTGAACTAGTGCTATCTCCAAAGATAATTGGAGTGTAGGAATGTATCTCCAAATCTGCATATAATTGCTTAAGCCACATAGCTTCCTGAGTTGCATTTGCCAAACCTCTATATTCTGCTTGTGTGGAAGATAAGGCCATAGTTGGTTGCTTCTTGGATGACCAAGATATGAGTTTTGAACCTGCAAAAGATAGGTACCCTGAAGTGCTTCTCCTATCATCCTTGGAGCCAGTCCATTTTGCATCAGAATACATCTTTATATCTATGTCAGAAGTGAAGGGATAGAACAACCCCTCATTCATTGTATCCATTAGATACTTAAGCACCCTCTTTGCAACTTCCATATGAGGCTTCCTTGGTACATGCATAAACTGACTCAATGTACTTACTGCATAGGCAATGTCTACTCTTGTTAAAGTAGCATAATTAAGAATTGTTGATAACTTGTAACATCTTCAAGTAGTTCACCTTCATGTGAACTTAGCTTATGGTTGAGCTCCATAGGAATACCTGCAACTTTAGTGTTTTCCATCTTAAACTTTATCAACATATCATGTATGTACTTCCTTTGTGTGATGAATATACCAGAATTTGTATACACAAGTTCTAAGCCAAGGAAGTACGTTAATAACCCTAGATCACTGATTTTGAATTCCTTCATTAATTGAGCCTTGAACTACTTGATACGATCAGAGTCATTCCATGTAATCATGATATCATCAGAGCCTTGATACCATCAGAGTCATTCCCTATAATTATGATATCATCTACATAGACACATAAGTAAATGACTTCTGATTTGTTCTTTTTAACAAATAAAGAAGAGTCTGCCTTGCTTGCTACAAAGCCTTGGTCCTGCAAATAGGTAACAAACCTATGGTTCCAAGCTCTAAGAGGTTGCTTGAGACCATAGAGTGCCTTTCTAAGTTTGCATACATAACCTGCTTTTTCTTCATCTTCAAAACCTGGTGGTTGTGCCATGTACACTTCTTCTGATATCCAACCATTTAAAAATGCATTCTTGACATCTAACTGATATAAATTGTAATTTTTAGAAGCATCAAGACTTACCAATATCCTGATTGTTGGCATCTTTACCATAGGTGAAAAGGTTTCTTCATAGTCTATTCCATGTGTTTGGGCAAATCCTTTTGCCATTAACCTTGCCTTGTACCTGTTTATGGAACCATTAGAGTTCTTTTTTATTTTATATATCCACCTTGAACCAATTACCTTCATATCTGGCTTCTTGGGAACTAGATCCCAAGTGTGGTTTTCCTGCAATGCTTCCACTTCTTCCTGCATGGCTTCTCTCCACTTTTTCTTCTTCCTAGCCTCTTCAAATGAAGAAGGCTCTTCTGCCATAGAGTCTTTAGTGATGTACACAGAGTGTTTTGTGACTAAAGATGTATCATATCCATGCCTTATGAGCTTTTTAATTTCTCTTTGTGATCTCCTTAAAGCTTGATTGGAAGATTCAGGTAGATCTTCCAATAGCTTGTATTTGAACTTGCCTCTTGACTTCCAAGCTTTGAAGTCAATCTACTCCTCATCCTTTGAGTTGATGTCTTCTGCTAAGTGTTGATCTTCTTGAGTGAGGGTTGGAAAATCATTTTCCAAATCATATGGTAACTTGACTTTCCTGCAATCATCTTCAAACCATGAATTATTCTCATCAAATACTACATCCCTACTCACTATGAATGCCTTGTTAGTGGGATTGTATAGTCTATATCCCTTTTGATTTTGATCATACCCAATAAATATACATTTCTCAACCTTAGGGTTAAGCTTCCCTCTGATTTGTGATGGGATGTATGCATAGGTAATGCACCCAAATATTTTGCAATGATCCAATGAGGGTCTCCCGCCATTCCATGCTTCATATGGTGTCATACCATCCAATGATTTGGATGGAAGCCTATTGACCAAGTAGATGGCTGTGGAAACAGTAAAACCAAGCATCCATCAATCTACTGATAGAGAACAACGTCAAATGCATCTCCAGCATCATGAAGACTCAATCATAAACCTATTTCCATAGGAGTGGCAATAGGTTTGTAGCCTTCAAGGCCAAAACGCTACAACAATGTGTCAATATTTTTCTTTTGACACAAAGCTCTTTCACCATCAACTTGCATAAACTGAATGCCCAAATAATGATGCAAGTGTCCCAAATATGACATCTCAAATGGTGCATGCAAATCAACCTTAAAATCAGCAATATGATTCTCATGAGGACCAATGAGTAACATGTCATCAACATAGACAACAATGATTAGAAGCACATCATTTGCGTGCTTAACATATAAGGTGCTCTCAGTTGGACCGTTCTCAAGACCATGTGCAATCAGGTAGGCATGTATCTTTTCAAACCAAACACGTGGTGCTTACTTTAAACCATATAATGCCTTTTTCAATCTACACACTGTTTTCATGCTCTTTCTACACAAAAGCACGAGGCTGAAAACATACACTTCTTCATGCAAGTCACCATTCAAAAATGAAGTTTTAATGTCCAATGTACCTTCCAACCATGATGAGCTCCAAGTGCACAAATGCTATGAACATTAGTCATTCAACATGTAGGAGCAAAGGCCTCATCAAAACCAATGCCTCTTTCTTGAGCATAACCCTTTCCAACAAGCCTAGCCTTATACCTGTCAACTGTTCCATTAGGCTTACACTTTAGCTTGTATACCCACTTAGAGCCAATGGCCTTCTTGCCATGAGGAGTCACATAAAGACCAGGTATCATTTTTCATAATAGCATCATATTCTGATTGCATAGCAACCATCCAATTTTTTGAATTTTGTGCTTCATCAAACGAAATAAGCTCATTCTCATCACAAAGACTAGAGGTAGCCATAGCATAGCAATCTAATGCAAAAGAAGCACTATGAGATCCTGATTGAGCATGATATCAGAGAGGTGCATCTAATTTGCTATCTCGCAAAGCATGTACCAGCCATTTAGGCATAGTTTTTGCCTCCTCTATATTGGTTCTCTCATCAATAAGTGCATCATGTAAATCTACATCATAAATGGAATGATTTGCATCCTCATGTGAAACTTGTAAAGGCTGAGAAATTGCCTCATTTGCACCAATACTAGACTGTTCACTTGTAAAAAGAGGCAACAAGGTGTCATACATATCTTTAGAGCTAACATATGTCTCTACTACATGAGAGTAATTGTTGAATATCATCTTCCACAAAAACAACATCATAGCTAACCAAAATGTGTTTATTCTATGGATGATACAGAGAATAACCTTTGCTTTCATAACTATACCCAACAAAAATACATTTCACTGCTTTATCATCCAATTTCTTGCACTGTTGTTCACACACTAATGCATATGCCAAACAAACAAAGACACACAGGTGAGCAACAGATGGCTTGCAACCATGCTAAGCCTCATATGGAGTGATAGACTACAATGCTTTAAGAGGACATATGATAAGTACATATGTTGCACATATGACAACCTCAAGCCAGAAACTATGTGGTAAAGTTTGACTTTTGACCATACACCTTGCCATCTCCATGAGTGAATTGTTCTTCCTTTGTCCAAATCCATTCTATTGAGTGTATACGGCACTATACTGATTTTTTTATCCCACATTCAGTCGAAAATGCATTAAAATCAGAAGACATATATTCCCCCCTCGATGAAAACGAAGGGTGCCCATTTTACATGTTGACATAATTTCAACCAAAACCAAAAACTATTTGAAGCACATAAAAACTTCGGACTTTGCTTTCAATGGATATACCCATGCATGTTTGGAAACAACATTAATGAAAGTCACAAAATAAAGATAATTCCCAAACGAAGGTGTTTGCACAGGACCACAAAAATCACTGTGAACAAGCCGCAATTTCTAAGTAGCTCATACTAAAACATTTTTTGGGAAGGAGGATCACTACATTTTGCCAAAAATAAATCCTTCATAGGCATGTTTACCAGGTGCCTCAAGTTTGGGTAGAGAAGAAACCATTTCAAATTTCTGCAAGCTAGTAAACTAGCAAAATTTAGATGATCAAAGTGTGCATGCCAAAGCTTTGCATATGACATAGCCTGAGAATCTTGAACTGCACATGCTGAATCATTCACAGATTTTGCATAATATATGAGCTTATACAACCCATGACATAAAATGCCATAAGCAATAATGACATTGCCATTTTGATAGATCATGAACTATACATTTATCATTAACAAATTTCACAACCAAGCCAATCTTGGCTAATGCTAAAATTGATAAAAAAAAATTCTTGATCCCTGGTGCAAATAAAAAGAACTACCATCAGCAATAGTTAGAATGATATTACCAACTCCCATGACAGGATAAGAGGAGTTGTTGGCGCATGTGACAGTATTTCCTATAGGGGTAGGTTCAGTGAAGTGAAGAAACTATGCTACAAGGTAATATGTTTGGTTGCCCAACTATCAAAGTGCGAAACATCTTAGTCTAGTACAGACATATACTATTGATGATAAGATGGGTCATAACTACAAACAATAGTAAATGCCCATTCTTCATTCTACACAAGATTAGTCGACTCTGTTTTGAGTGTAGAGGCCTCTACAACAACCATTCCAACCTCTTTCTTCTTTGCCTCTTTTGCAGCTAGTTTTGGACAACTCTTTATGACATGATCATTTTGTTTAAAGTATTTGCAAAACAATTTCTACTTTTCTATTTTCTTCTCATCTATATCATCCTTCTTTGATGTGCAGAATTAGTATATTTTTGCTTACTAGTAGAAGAGATCCATTTACCTTTGCCCTTCTAACTAGCCAAGAAAGCTTGATCTGCAACACGCATGACGAACCTATTCTGCCTAAATTGATCTTCCTGCAAGAGAATAGAGACTAACTCCTCAAATGACAAGGCATTTGGATTTCCTTTCATCATCAAATGAAGAGTAGAAGCAAAACTTTGATATGAATCTGGAAGACCATTCAGAACAATCTCCATAAGTGGTGTCAAGCAAGCCTTCATTAGCAAAAATCAATTGATCCTTCAAATCTTTGATCTTTGTCTAAAAAATATCCATGGAATCTCCTTCATTCATTTTTTCACTCTCTAACTATTTTCGAAGGTAAGCAACACAAGCCTCATTCCGTGCCTAGCATAAAGTGATGAGCGTTGACATGAGCGAATGTGAGGAATAATGGCATGCTTGATAGACATGGCTATTAATGCATGTGCCTGAGCATCTCTACCATCCCAACAAAGTTGTTATATAGTAGGTGCAACAAGAATTGCAGCACGAATAAGAACTTGAAGAATATCACCATCTTCAATGCCATCTGCATCATCTTCAGTAACTATATTTGCAGGTGTAATAGGACGTTTTTCAATACCCTGCACAATATTCCATAATCCTTTTACAACTAATACATGACACATCATATAAGCTCACAATGGATCATTGGTACCATCCAACTTATCCTCAACAACCAACATATAGAATACATCACTACTTTTAGCCATGGCCATTGACGAAAATACCCTCATCCAAAAAAATGACCGTAACTCAAAAGGTTGAACAAAACTAGCCTGTTGAGTTCTACTAAACTTGTAGTAAACTTCGAGGTGCTTATACTAGAGAATCGAAACCTATATATATCTTTGGCACAAAAAGACAAAATTGGCTACACAGGCACTACAATACTATGTTCGGAGGCTAAAAAGAGCTCAGATCGTGATTTTGATAGCAGATAACGAAGCTATTTTGAACTCCTAATTTCCTTGAGTATGCTCACCAAATTTCATGTGATTCTGAGATTATGACTCGAGGGGTGTCGATGACACCCTAGATGAAGCAGTGACCTACTCTGATATCGATTATTGGAGTTTGAGGTCTATGGGAGCACGCGAACAACTCAAGGAAGAAGAAGAAGCTTGGAGCACAACACACAATACTAAATGTATTACCAAGAGAATGTACAAAGATAAATGGTCCATTAGGGTTATAGGCATATATATAAGCCGAGGGAAAAAAACCTCCTAAAGAGGGAGAAAAGTGCCATGATGCTCCTAGTGTGTTCACACACATCACTATCTAAATATATAAAGAGCTCCCTACATTCACGTTTCTTTTGTCGGATTGAGTCTTTGTCAATCTCTTTTGATGTAATCCACCTATTATCAATCATAAATTAAATTATAAAAAAATTAATTCATAAAGAAAAGATATCAAATAGTTTTATATATTAAACATAAAAGTATGATAATTACCTTATAAGTGATCCAAGATGATATATCACAACCCATACTCCTTTTCTTGCACATCCCTCGATAAAAATAGGTAGAATATGCTTCAAAAAGTTATGCCAATCATGTGTCTTTAACCCAGATAAGCTCCCATCATCCAAAGTAAACATGTTTTGGAAAGATGTTCCATATTCTATAGGTGTTCGAATAGATTGAATCCTATTGTTTATGGTTTGCATCTCCTTTGATGTAAGTATCCAAGGAGCAAGTTCATTTGTTTCTTATCGATTTTTCTCAAAATTTGGCCATAATTTTGGTTTTGAATTTCGATCCTTTAAATAATTTCTTGATGTTGCTGTCTTTTAATCCAAGAAGATGTTGCCATAATGAATAACCAACATTTTTTTAATCTATGCATAAGATCAAGAAGATGATAGATCTTTAACTCTCTCCAATACTCCAAACAATACCATCGGCATATTCTCTGCTAGTGACAATTTTCATTTACATCTAATCTCCATATTCTCATCATCTTCACCATCAATGAAGATTTCAGATTGTGGATCTTTAAGAGGCCCTTTTGTTCATTTTCGATACCAATCCATAGGTGTCATTGGTTTTGGACACTAACCTGCTTCAATATTTCCATTAAAATGTATCGCTTCTCTATTGCATTGTAATGGATGATTATCACACAAGAATTGTTGATGTTGATGATAAATATTTTTGTTGAGATTCTTACTATAAACTCATCTCAACCAATCACCATAGTAGGAAAAAGCCTTATATCCCTTAGTAGATATTCTTGCATGCATGAAAACCATAAAAATATAATTAGATTAACTCACACACACACAACACACACACACACACACACATATATATATATATATATATATATATATATATATATATATATATATATATATATATATATATATATATATATATATATATATATATATATATATATATATATATATATATATATATATATATATAAAATAAAATTACATCATTACCTGAACATGTGCCATATCTTGGAAAATCGTGTATAGTCCAAGCCACAATTCCACAAACCATAACGTGTCTCTTATGAGTGCTTTTCAATACATCAATGACATTAATACCTCTCCATAACTCTTAGAGATCATCAATAAGAGGAGCAACATATACATTCATATGTTTAACTTGTCTTTTTCTTGGTTACACTCTTCGTCCTTATATTGAGGAGATTGACATTTTGGACATGTCAAAGAGTCTACATATTCACCTCTATATAAAATACAACCATTAGGACATGCATGTCAATGATAATCTATACCAAGATTGTTAATTATCTTCTTCATTTCATCGTGCGATGTAGGAAAAATATTGTTGTTTGGTGAAAACTTTTCAAATAGTAACCTGCAAGTTCATGAAAAAAAGTATTATGAATGAAAACAAATAAGTAATTAAATAAAGTAAAAATGTGTGTATATGTGTGTGTATGTGTATGTGTGTGTATAAATAAATAAATCAATCAATAAATAAATAAAAATAAAATTTCATGAAGCAATTAGCAATGTGGGTATTAGGTCTTATGGAAAATGGGAGAAGCAAAGTTATTTGGAAGATTTTGAAGGTTTCGAAATCAAAGATGGAAAAATATTCAATGTCAAAGAGCCAAAGAGGATTCTCTTCTTACAAATGCCTTTCATTTTTCTTGGCTTCTATTATGTTAGGCACTTTTCTTACCTCTTAGGTTCTTCAAAGATTAACAATGATATGATTATATGGTTTTTTACTATTATCTTGTGTAGTTCAAGTTTTTTGTACCTATTAAAAAATGAATAGGCTGTCAAATTGATTGATGTTTTTTATTTTGGACAATGTAAACTAGTGTAGATTTTCCTAAATTTTCATCTACAAGATGGGTGAAACAAGTGTTCATTCGATGTAGGTCCTTGTTGTCACCTTAGCTTTTATCACTTTGGCCTTACTTTCATAGCTACTAACATGGAAAAATGGTTCATTTCTTCATGTAGGACATGTGGAATGTGACTCCATACCCAAAAGTCTTGGTATTTTTACCTCAAGAATACAGAGTAGAAGCTGCATTAGCAAACATTTTGGCAAAGTTTCGTCAGTGTTAACTTCTTTCACTAAGAACCAATGCCTGAAGAGAAAATTTCAGTTAAATTTGGGGGACCTTTATTTTAACTCTTGGGTCATTGATCACTTCATAGATATAGGAAGACATCAGGTTTATTGTCATATGTGTGTATGTGTTTGTGTATGTGTATGTGCATGTGTATGTCTATATACAGTGTCCATGTGTATGTGTATATGTATGCATGCATGTATATGTGTATGTGTGTGTATGTATATATTTATATGTGTGTGTGCATGTGTGCATATATATAAATAGATAAAAAATAAAAAATATACATTAATAGTGTTGAAACAGATACATTACTCCATCCAAAATGATTTTGAAGATTGAGAATAAGTATGCTTGCACTTAGTCATGTCAAGCGACTTCCTTCATAGAAATTCTTTAGACATTCTTCTTGAAGATATTTCTCATTTTTAGAAATATCAATACTCGTTATCATTTTGATACCAATCCTCAATAAAATTGGCCATGCCTTCATCATCATCATCATTGCAAAAATCTTGTAGTTTATCTTCTTTTGAATATAGTTCTTTCAATCTTGCATATTCTACGGGATCACTTTTGCATAGCCTCCTCATGGATGCTTCTGATAAATGAGGCCTTATTGAAAACTCTGAATGGTGTGGTGAAAGATCATCACTATCATACACTGGAATCTACATACATGAATAAAAATCATTAGTACTCCATACATGAATGGAAAACAAAATTAAAACAAAAATTTAAATATGTAAGTTAATTTGAAAAAATTTTCAATAATTAGAGTTTTCATTGCAACACAGGATCGGTGGATAGAAAATTTTCAGTGCTCTCTAGCTAAAAGGTGCCCTTGTATGTCTACACCATCCATAATTTACTAATAATTAATCAACAACATGTAATGAAGTAATAGCATTGACAATTATGTATGAAGTAATAGCATTGACAACATGTATCTTGCTACATCTCTACTCATGTATTGTGATTCATGACTATTGTAACACTCTTCAAATGTGCAAATAGTCATTGAACCATTATATCCTCAACTACTATTTATTAAAAATTCTATATTTCCATGTGTGTAAGGTCTTCCATCAATATATAATCTTTCATTTTCTCCATGTGTATTCCCTCTACTAGCAAGAGAAGTTCCATTCATGCATAATCCACAAGTACCCATGCTTTGAATGTAATGTGTAAGTCCATGCCAATCTTCCCATCTATATATGGGACCCACAAAATGACATAAGAGTGACTTCAGAGTTCAGAGGTACATACAAATCCTCTACAATAAAGAGACCACGACGAGCACTAGTGATAGTGGAGGGAGCAATCACATAGCGATTACCCCAAAAGTTAAAAACCTCTCCATCTAAAGGAAGTGGTCCTTTGTGCCACCCTCCATATATTCTTCTATCATATGTCTATACTAGAGGACAATCACAAGTTGGCAATGGATAATCTCCAACCATTTCATCTATAAACCAAGAGGTAGAGGATTTCAAGAAACTTCATCAAATTGATAAATGGCATATCCGTGATGTGTACGAGGAATATTAGAATTATTAGTAGGAGAATCATCATCATCAATATTGAGCAAATATTCCTATATATTAATTATAATTTTATTTCGTATATGATTTTAAAATAAAATAATCATTAGGAGTTAAGGAATCAATACATACCCATGCATTATCACATTGATCAAGTGGTAGTGCAAACTCAAAAATACCATAATCTACCTCATGTTCAATACATTCCAATCATGGTATTCGATACATGCCATAGGAAATACTACACCAACATATAATATGCTCTTGACTGTAAAAATCATCATAATTCCTATCGGACAACACATGTGAAATTGTTGCATGGGTAGGAGGTGTTAGAGTACCCTCTAATTGATCAAAATCTAATTATAATATAAAAATAAAGAAACATATATCAGTCATGTATGTATCTATCAAATATTAGAATTAAAAGTTTGATATACTGATAGAAAGTAGTCCTTGCACAGTCAGGAGACGATGGTGGAGTTCCCTCCAATTGATCAAATCTTATTGTGTAGCAAAAAAAGGTACTAGATATTAATAATATGATTATTTACACACATACACATTTACACATAGACACATATTCACATGTGACATATACACAAGTACACATCGTGACATATAAATACATCTCTTCTCATGTGTGGTAATTCATGATTGTTTTCACACTCATGTATTTGTGTGTATATGTATGTGTGTGTATGTATATGTGTGTGTATGTATGTGTGTATACATGTATGTGTGTGTACATGTTTGTGTGTGTATGTGTACATGTATGTGTGTATGCATGTTTATAAATTTAAAGTTTTTTTTGTATAGTGTTTTTTTTTTGTTGAGATTGAAATAACACGAGATATTGTATGGTAGAAGGAAATAAGATAAGAGCTAACATACCACCTGAGGCATGTCAATATTTTTGTAGATAGCTACGTCTTCAAGAATCATTTCCTGAGTAGATTGTATTACTATGAGTTATAATGCTCATATGTTTTATAAGTATTTTACATTTTATCTATGTACTTTTTTTTCATTAAATACACACATGTTGCTGCAAAGAAGAGAGTTGAGTCAGGTCATGCATCACACTTAAACCAAATGGGCCATCACCGTTTTATTGCTACATTTGTAAGTATATCTATTATTGAAATTATATTTTTTATTTTATTTGAAACACTAATCATTAATATTTTTTATTTGTTTCAATGTAATGAAATGATTATGGTCATTATCCTATGAAAAAGAAAGTTGAATGTGCTACACATTGTGGATATCGACATCTGAGTGAGTACATATGAAATCATCCAGATGCTTTTGTGAGTATTATAAAATTTGATATACTTAATTTTATTTTTATTGATCTTTTATATGTTTTATTTATTTGTGCTTATTATATGTAATACATGAGTATTATGGAGAGGCATATATGGATGAGGTGGAGAGATAGACACATGAGGGATGATATCAATCATCATAGAGTACTGGCCCCTCTACCCATGATGCCTCTTCAGATACATCAGATCATGCGGATGATCATGATGATGTGGATGATCATGATAATGTGGATGATCATGATGATGTGGATGATCATGATGAGGGAGGGGATTTAGATGATTGAACTATTACATTGGATGTATTATTTACATTGATACACACCCACACACACACACATATATATATATATATAAATAAATAAATAAATAAATAAATAAATAAATATATATATATATATATATATATATATATATATATATATATATATATATATATAGTTGCAAAGTAAAGAAGCACAAGAGAAGAATCCCAAAATTTTCAAATTAATGGGCATAATTTTTCTTCTTATAGGTCTTAGAGAATTCCCTCAAAGCCATGCAAATGCACTAGAGGAGTCCTCTAGTTGCATAATCCCAACTTGTTGTAAAATATCCCTTGTAAATTAGTAGGAAATTCACTTTTTTGGAATAAAGTGCCGGTCTCTTGTGTGAAAGGACCAAACTTAGGGCACATGTACATAAGTCACTTTGTGACTCTTTGTAGAGACTTTTTGCCATTGTGAAGAAGGAGCTCTCCAAAATTTCGAATTTGCCTCTTTCTTGCAGATTTCCATCTTCTCTTTGATCTTGTACGTGTGTGTAATGTTGGGAATGTGTGTGTAGGACTGTTGTCTACCCCTCCCCACTGTTTTTGAGCTACTGTGGTGTGTGTGTGAGCTTGTAGGAGTTGCGGCGTGAGTGTGGGTACTTCCCTCCATTCACTATTTTGGTCATAACTTGAAGCAGGGTTGTCAGAATCGAGTGAAAACCTCCAATAAATGCGTCTCGTCGAGAGCTTTGAAAGGAGTACCCTATTGACTATATTCGGAGCTTGGAGCTGGGAGAAATCCTTGATTTACTAAAAACTGCTGTAAGTGGTATCACGGCAGACACTTTCAGTCTTTCAGTGAGTTTGAGGGGTGGATTAGTCTTTTCTCATGCATATCAGCTGAACCACTTCATTTTCCATCATGTGTGCACATGTCTTCATACACTTGGTTAGGTCGTTTGATCGGATTGACATATAAGCGTGTGTCAATTTCCCACTATATGCACTTGTGTTGCAAATGAGGTTTAGTCTCTTTGGCACAAGTCCTTGAGTCTTCTTGACTTAGGTACACACATTTTTGGCGCCGTTGCGAGGGAACACTCAGCCAAGGTGCCTTCGTGATGGTTATAGATCGAGTGTGATGAAATCGTACTTGTAGAAGTGAATTCGTTCCGTGGCAAGTAGTCAATCACTTCAGCACTTGTTACTTCACATCCTAGATGTGTGTGTAATGAGTTTTTAGGTTTAGAGTTAGTAGGAAGGGAGAGAAGGAGGAGTTAGGGTTAGGTCAGGAGGAGAGGAGAGGAGAAGAGGAGTGAGATAGGAGTAGGCCAAGATCACCAAAAAAAAAACCAAAAAAATTGCCAAAATTAGTGTAGTTCAATTTTTGCCGCCAAAAAGTATAAAAATCAAAAAGTTTGACTTCATTTGACACCTTCCTGCATTCTGGTATCGTCGGAGAGCAGCGATCGGTATCGTGGGTGCAGTATCGCGCATTGCATGCATTTAACACTAGTTGTTGAGCTCAAAGTGCAGCCAAGACATCACTGAGGTAAGGTTCCATAAGTGTTCACTAATCAAAACAAATTAAAGAGCACAAACACGTGAATATATGCGCATCCAGTATCGCGGGGAGGGGCAGAGTATTTTTCTGAGTTTCTGTGCAAGAGACAGTAAGCTAGGAGTGAAGAGGGTGTGAAGAGATGGATAGGTATGTGTTGAAGATGAAGAGGTGTTGCAAAATCTTTGCTCTACACCAGCCAAATGAACTCCAGGAGTAGATGGTGGGCCCTTTTAGCTTGCCAATGGATGTATTAGACACCCTATGTACCTTGGAAGATCACTCTCAAAAAGATAGATCAAAACAGATAAGTTGGAGTTAGCTCAGAGGTGAAAACTTGCTATTCTTGGTTGATACACCTGTCCAGTGTTTTACATAATTCTCTGAGCACAGCAGCAATTAGATTAATTCCTCTTGGGGAAGGCTAGGTAGCTTAAAGAGCTAACTTTAGAGAGTAATCTCATCACAAATAACAAACCACACACTGAGAATGACTTTTAACAAGTGATGACATCATCCCAATTTTCACGGGCTGCTACAGAAATAGACCAGTGAGTAGAAAAATTAACATAACTCAAGATGTAAGAATCCAATGATCATGAAAATTTGTATGCTTATACTAGACAGTAAGCTGAATACAAGAAGCTTGAAATCACTGAATTTGGATGAGTAAACACTGAGAAATGACTCTGACAAGATGACTGAAAAAGTTGGGTACCTGACAGAGAAGTGAAGATGAACATACCCTGTTGACTTCAAATGAACATAACTGAAGATTCCAACATCCAAATGACATGAAAATTTGTGAGCATATAGTAGACTTATAGAGCTAACTTTACCAAGTTAAATCACTGAAAATGATGAACCAAGTGCAGAGAAACAATCTCTGCAAGCTGACTGAGAAAAACTGAAGTAATGGCAGTGAGTAGTACACATCACAAGAACATGGAAAGATGAACTCAAACAATCATGAAAATGAAAGTATATTGCTTGTACAATACAATGACTTACTGATACATATGTGTGCCTTGTAATCACACCTTGATATGGCATAAAGCTCAGCTCTTGGAGGTCTTCACATAGGTCTCTCTAACCATGACTAAAACTGCCATCTATTTATAGTTGAGTTTGGGAGGCTAACTTCCCTCAATCACTCTCCAATCAATCAATGATTGATTTGATTCTCTACCTACCACAAATCACGAATTCGTGGCTCCTCTTTCCATTCTTGATCATGTGGACTCAACCACTTAAGATTCTCTTACTTTTACATTAAGTAAACTCTTCAAAAGTTACAAGAGGTAGTTCACAAGTGAACTTTACATAGTCTTCTTTTTAAAGTTTTTTCTAAGACTTTGTGAGACTCAAGCCAATACTTAGGCTTGTCATAGACTTGCTCCAACGGAGGGGTGAGAGAAGAGTAGGGGGTGACAAAAATTTTTGACTTTTGAGGTATTTTGGCTTGAGTATCGCGATCGGTTGAGTTTTTGGTATTGCGATACGAAAAATTCCCTTGTATCGTGATACTCGCCAAAGTATCGTATCGTCGGTTACTAGCCTTGGTATCACGATACGACTTGTGGTATCGTATCGCCAGGTTGGTATCGCGATCTCACTTTACCAAAGTGGTATCGTATCGCGGTCCACTTTTGGTATCGTATCGTCCTCTTCTTTGTGGGGTATCACGATATCGCTCCAGTATCGTATTGTGTTGTTCAGTGGTATCATATCGCCTAACCGCCAATATCGTATCGCGATCCATTAGTGGTATCGTATCGTCTCGAGTCCCGCCTAGTATCGCGAACCATAATAGTATCGTATTGGTGCAAGTGGGTGGTATCGTCTCGCCACTGGCATTGGTATCGTATCACGCTCAACCCCAGTATCGTATCGTCTCATTGTCAGGAGTCGTATCGCGATACCAAGTTGGTATCGTATCGGCCCTTTGCATGTGGTATCGTATTGTCTGGATTTTCAGTGTCGTATCGGGAGGACTATTAGTATCGTATCGTCCCAGCTCTTGGTATCGTATCGCCAACCCCAGAAGTATCGTATCGTAGGAAACTCTGGTATCGTATCGTTGAATTAATTCAATATCGTATCGTCGGGTGCATCAAGTATCGTATCGGCCAAGCATTAGGTATCGTATCGTCACCAACTGTGGTATCGTATCGCTGACTACTACAGTATCGTATCGCGTAGGTTTCAGGTATCGTATCGCGTAGGTTTCAGGTATCGTATCGCTGCCAGCAGTATCGCCTAGGACAGTATCACCTGGTGCAGTATCGCCTAGAAGTGGTATCGTCCAGAGCCTTGTAGCATTTTGTAGGGCATACCTAAGACATTTGAAGAGCCACTCAAGGAGAGTTTTAGAGACCTAGAGAGCCTCAGAAGGGTGAATGAACTTGAGGTTAGGGAGAGTGCTAAGTAGCCAAAGAAGTGTCATATCCTCTGTAGGGAGTGCTGCTCAGGTCAGTCACCACTCTGTCTATTCAGATACCTCTAGTGACTCCGAGGAGGAGATACCAATGGCCTCAGAAGACATGCATGGTCCAGCTCCAAGTAGAAACTTCATGACCGCGATAGAGGGAGACTACCGAACCTCCTTACAATATGTGTCTACTAATGCCCATGAGATCCCCATCTATCTGGATGGTTTAAACAGATCAGTGGCTATGATGGTAACCTCTATGGATGCCACGATCGTGCCTAGATCTGTTGTTAAGTATGAAGGAGGAGCATACATGGACAAGATAGGTCACATATACATAGTGACTGAATTTCCTGAGATGATCAATGAAAGGGGAGAGTTAGTGGAACAAGAAAACCCAGGAAGACCAAACCCTGAGGAACTAGTGACGACCCCTAGAGGTAGATCCCGAGTAACACGAGTCTTGAGAGGAGACTTGATACCTCAAGATGACTACCTATTGAAAGTTTATATGATCCATGGATCAGATGTATTGCTACAAACAGAAGTACCGGCTTCAGGAGGAGAAGAAAGCCCTATGACATTTTATGAGCTGAAGGATCCAAAAGACGAAACTAGAATCACATACCTAGACAAAGATCAGAGAAGATATTGGTTGGTTAGTGCCTTAGACAAAGCTCGATTGAAATACATGGGGTTGCCTGTATTCGCTCAAAGAGATCAGGCAACTACTTCGCAGAACCCCTTTGGAAATCAACAAGAGACCGAACACACCATGTTAGGACAAACTAGCCAACGGAGTGGTCCAAACTGTACTCATGTACAATTTGCAACTCCGGGAGTGCAAACAAACAATCAGACCCACCTAGGAGTAGGGAATCAGTACCGACCACTAGTAAGACCTCGACCACCAGTAGGAGGGGAGCCTGGAATACCCCCAGTTAGACAAGCAGTTCTTGCCTTTCCTGTAATGCCTAGACCACCAGAACCAATGAGAAGACTGAGACCTATCCAAGTGGCCAAGTGTGTAAGAAATCATTACGACGAATTAGGAGAACCCTACGAGCACATTGTTGAATTTAAACAAGTACTAAGGGCAAAACAAGTAGACAACTTCTTCGTGCAGTATGAGTCTTTTAGACTCACCCTCACAGGAACGGCTCTAACTTGATTCCAGCCGTTAGATCCTAATCAGTTTGGAAACATGGAGCAATTTTTTCAAGAATTCATTGGGGAATTCACTAAGAGAGGGATTAAACACAATTCTATGTCTTTAATCCATAGTTTTAAACAAAACCCTAATGAAACAGTGGAGACAGCTGCCCGGAGATTCAATCAGTATGTGGATAGATGCCTAGTTGTTGAGAGACCCACTCAACAAAAAATGATTTCATTATTTTTGGACGGACTCACGAACGGAACCCTAAGAACGCTAGTTTACGTGAAGAGGCTACAAACCCTAAGTGAGTGTCTTCAGGAATGCATTGATCTAGAAGACAATCTAGTTGAGGACCTCAAGAGCATGCCCAACCCCACTAAATCAGAAGACTCTTGGAGTACCATTACATCCAACTCCAGTAATATGGAAGAATTAGCGGAGTTATTAGCAAAGAAACTAGGAGTCCAGGGACAAAGAACTTACCAACACCCAGCCCAAAGAGTACCGATGTTACGAAGGTGTAGTCTATGTGGAGGAGATCACCCCACCCACATGTGTGTGCGAGGAGGGACTGGTGCACATCCGACATATCCATACAACAGACAACACCAACAAGGGACTACCTTGTACTGCCACATAGAACAAAAATACACCAATCACACTATAGAGAACTGTCCATTCAATAGGCAAGCACGCCCTTTACAACCACCTCAATATCGACCATATGGATATCCACCTAGAGAGCAAGGCAGAGAGATGCCCAGATACAATCCATATCCAACACCAACAGGAGCATCAAGACCATATGAATAGGCACCGTATCCACCACCACAACCAGTGTTAGGACCCCAATTGTCACAACCTCAATAGGTAGTACCTGTGAAGTATGCCCAGACAGAAGAAAATTTGGAAAGAGCCATAGTGCCAGCATCATCGACAATCAATGTGGAATCAGCTAACCCTGGATATGAGCTGCCACCAGGAGATTATTACCCATATGAAGCCAACATGTTAGATTACAAACCAACCTATGATTCAACTTATTATGGATATGAAAACTATGACCAGAGCTATGGAACTGAGGTTGCAACTCTAATGTATACCGCTCCTAAAGCACAACCACCCATGAGACCAACCATTGGACCACCTGTGCCAAGAGGACCGTGTTATAGATGCGGAGGAGACCATTTTATTAGAGAGTGCCCTCGACCTTGCAATCCACCGCCACCTAGGACTTGGGAAGGATATTGCAATGATTGCGGAAAGGAACATCTTTTCAGGGACTGTCCTAAGAATCCAACCAAAGTCCAAGATACTGCACCAATCAACATAATTGAAGTAATAGAGGGATCTGGAAGTGATAAGGAGTATACAGTGCCATTAAAAGCCATTACAAGAGCTCAGACAAGGCAACAAAAAGGAAAACAACCAGAACAGGAACAAGAGAGCGATAAAACAGTAAGCCCTAAAGTTCAGGTAGTTGAGGATTCTGAGGACCCACGTGAGAGTACCCAAAACATCAAAGCACAAAAATGGAAGGAAAGAAGAGAAAAACTCAAAGATAAATGGGTGAAAAATGAGAGTCAAAAAAATAAAAAACAAATCCGAAACAAGCATGAGCATAAAGAACAAAGGATTCGGGAGGAGATTCCAGTGCCATCACTTATCTAAGAGATAGAGAAACTAGGATCAATTCTAGCTGACCAGATTACGTAGACATGTGGCTGAAAGCTTACCAAGCTAGAATTAAGATGGGTCCGAATGTAGAGCAACACGAAAAACTTTACCCACAAGGGGAATTAGAAAAAGAAAGACTAGCGATATGTAGAAAGCTTATAGAGGTGGCACAAGCAACCCTAGAAAAGGCTATCCCAGCTTTGCCAGAGACAAGGATAGCAGATGATCAATACGAAGAATGTGTCAAATCCAAAGGTAAAGAACTTAGAAGGAAGGATGACAAAGATGAACAAATGAAAATTCAAGATGAACCTGTGTCAATAATACTGGACTTAGAGGCAGAATGGCCGAAGGAATTATGGAATAGACTCCGAGAAGAACAATGGAAGAAAAATGGAGTATCAAATCCTCCTTTTGAGGAAATAGATGTGGAAGTTTATCAACCAAATCCCAACCTGGAGGAAGTATACGAGGAAGTATCAAGACTTGATAGAAATAGAGAGGAAACTCTGAGTGTTTCAACCTTACCTAATTACATGGGAGAATACAAAAAGGAGTCTATAATAATACGAGCACCCACAGTACATGGACAAGGAAAAGGAAACTCAGAAAAGAGTTCACACAATCTAACGGAACTAAAGAAAACAAAATTACAATGCAAATTGATTGTGGAAGAGTTACTTCAACTTAAGCCACAATTATGGAGACAATTAGCGAGTCAATTAGAATTAGAGCCAGAGAAGGAAGAAAAGGAAGGAAGGGGAAAAGAAAACACTTCTAAAATACAAATCCCAGTTGATAAAGTGGGAGAGTTTAATGAAGGAGACGAAGGTAATACATGTCTACCTGTCACTTACAATGGGTACATGACCAAGGCTATCCTAGACATGGGAGCCGGGGTAGGAATTGCCACCAAGGAGATTTGGGAGAAGTGGGGAAAACCTGCCTTACGACCCACACGCATGAAACTCCAATTAGCAAACGGTCATGTGGAGAAACCCTTAGGAATACTGGAAAGGAGTCAAATTGACTACCTGTGGGGTTGAATTTGAACACACACTAGCCATTTGTAAATTTGAAAAGGCTAATAATTACGAGATGATATTGGGACGACCCTTTATGAGACAAATGCAGGTAGTACAAGATTGGGGAAGAGATTCATTGTACCTATAACATCAAGGAAATACCACTAAAATCAACTTGCACACCTTTTCCTATAGAGATGTCCCTCCACTACAATGGAATCCCATACACAAGGAGGAAGATGACCTATCCATTCATAGTGCTGGATTGAGTGATCAATCATGGATACACGAGGACGATCAGTTATGGATGTGTAAGGAAGCCAAGAAAGAAGATGACAAAAGACAAATATGGCCAATCGGACATCCTAACTACAGACCTGTAAAGGACCCAAGGTACATACCTCAAATCTTTCCAGATGAGACCTTTGAACCGCATGGATGGATGGAAATCCTAGCAACCTTAGACGTGTGCGTAACTGAGGAAGTCTTGACAATGAACGAGTGCATAGACGAGGAAGGCTATGATGTAAATCTTTATATGGTTTTCCTTCAAGAAGTGGAAGAAGGGGAAATCTTGGAAAAAGAGTGGAAGGAGGAATATGAGAGTATCGAAATGGAACCTGAATTTGATTCAGAAGAGAGCTATCTAGACACCATTCGAACCAAAGCGAAACAAGAACCGACAAAGATCTTAGCAATAGAAGCCGCTCCCACAGTACAAAAACAAGAAACCAAAAAGAGTAAAACTAGACCAGACCCAGATCTGTTTGAAGTTCCTGGACACTTTGAAAGATACGAAGTAGAAGAGCGAAAGGTAGCCATTCAAATGCCTAAACGAGAGGCCCGAGACGAAGAAGCGTACGACAATAAAGAAAAAACAAAAAAAATTATAGTACCAGTGGAAGATGGAGAAGAACGATGCACATACATAGGCAAAGATGTATCAGTCGAAGAAGAAGAAAACTCATTCAAGTGATCCGAGAATATCGAGACGTGTTCGCATGGACATATAAGGATCTCAAAGGCATGGAACCCTCGATCTGTTCTCATAGGATACCAATGACAGCAGATGCGAAACCATCAAAGCAACACCCTTATACATATAATGAGATCTATGCTGCTAAGATTAAGGAAGAAATAGACAAGCTACTAGCAGCAGGTTTCATATATGAGATATAACACACCGAGTGGGTATCACCACTAGTAGTTGTGCCTAAGAGAAACGAAAAATTGAGAGTGTGCATTAACCTAAAGAAAGTGAACGTAGCCACCATACGTGACAGTTACCCACTACCCATCACTGACCATCTATTGGAAAGGGTCGTAGGAAAGGAAGCCTATAGCTTCTTAGACGGATTCTCATGATACAATCAAGTAGCTATTGCTACTGAGGATCAACATAAGACCGCATTCGAGACCAAATGGGGAGTCTATGCTTTCAGAGTGATGCCTTTTGGACTCACTAATGCACCAGCTACTTTCCAACGATTGATGTGTCACGTTTTCAAGGAATTTCTGAAAAAGAGCATGGAAGTATATGTAGATGACCTATGTACATACTCCAATCAAAGACATGATCATATTCCTGAATTGAGGAAGATATTTAATAAATGTAGACAGTACAGAGTCTCTTTAAACCTAGAGAAGTGTGTCTTCATGGTGAGACAAGGGAAAATCCTAGGACACATAGTCTCTAGGAATGGAATATCCACGGATGAGGACAAGATTAAGGTCATTTTCGAGCTTCCTAGACCAAAGAATGCGAAAGAGGTGCAAGCATTTATGGGACACTGTGGATATTACAGTCGGTTTATCCACATGTATGCCATAATCGCCAAACCCCTGTATGGTCTCTTAACTCAGTTCGCTTGGACGGAAGAGTGCAAAAAAGCATTCAATGAGTTGAAAAAGAGGCTTAGCACGGCTCCCATTCTGAAAACGCCAAATTGGAACATGCCTTTTCATATTCATGTTGATGCTTCTAACTATGCAATAGGATGTATCTTAGCCCAACCAGCTGATGAAGGAAAATTGGATCATCCAATTGCCTATGCAAGCAGACAACTGAACCAAGCTGAAAGGAATTATACCACTACCGAGCGAGAAGGATTAGGAATGGTCTATGCAGTGAAGAAATTTAGACACTATCTCCTAGCCAGCAAATTCAAGTTCTTCATAGACCATCAGGCTTTACTGTACTTAGTCAATAAACCTTGTAACACGAGAAGATTAGTAAGATGGTTCTTACTATTAATGGAGTTCGACTTTGAAGTGATAGTGAAAAAGGGGAACACCCATGTAAGAGCAGATCATCTTTCAAGGTCAACACATGGAGAACCACCAAGCGGAGTACCCGATGATCTGCCAGACACGTATTTGTTCAATCTGGAAGTTTGTCCAAAGTGGGCAGAGAAATTACTTCCTATACTCACCCATGGCCCACAACATTCAATTCATAAGGATAGCAGAAAGGAAATTCTCTAATCAAGAAACTTGCATATTATCGTGGGAAGTGTGTACTATAAGGAACCCAATGGAGTTCTGCTAAGATGTGTCGAGGAGGACGAACAAACGAAGCTAATTGAACAAGCACATGTGAACAAATGGAGAACACACCAAGCAACTCATGGAACCATCAGGGAATTAAAGAGATTAGGAGTATACTGGCCGGACATGCCCAAGGATGTCCATGACCACGTAAGTAACTGTGCAGAATGCCAGGAAACAATCCCGAAGGATCATACGTCCATACCTTTCTCAACGATAGCACCCAATTGGAGTAAAACATTAGTGAAATTCCTAAAGACAAGAGAACATGAGGAAGGAGTTAGCTTGGCTAGAAAACGATCCCTAGAGGAGATGAGCAAAGACTATGTTTTCATAGGAAGAAACTTGTTTAGAAGAGGAAAAGACAACCAATTACGATTATGTGTTCATGAAGGAGAGTATTTGCCCATATTAGAGATGGCACACGCTGGTGCAACAGGAGGTCATTTTTTAGTCGACAGAACAACAAAAATGATTCTCTTCGCAGGCTTGTGGTGGCCAACTTTACATATGGATGCTCAAACATATGTACGAAGTTGTGAGACATGCCAGAGAGCTAAATACCCAATTCGGAGAGATGACATGCTATTGCGACCTATGGTGTGTGCGAGAGCATTCTCTAAATGGGGTATTGACTTCATAGGACCCATCAATCCACCAGCCAAAGGATCGCATGCTGAGTACATCATAGTAGCCATTGATTACTTGACAAAATGGGTAGAAGTGAAGGCTACTAGAAAGAACGATGCTCAAACCACTGCTAAGTTCCTTTTTGAACATATATTCACTCGTTTCGGATTACCAATTGAGATTGTGACCGAGTAACGCACTTCCTTAACGAAGTAATAGAATCCCTAATGAATGAATTTTTAGTGGTCCACAAAAAATCAGCCCCATACCATCCCCAAGCCAATGGTCAAGCGGAAAGTTCCAACAAGGTATTATGTACAGTATTGACAAAGATTGTCAATAATGGGAGGTCTGATTGGGACAAACAATTGCATCATGCAATTTGGGCCTTCCGGGTAGCATACAAGACTGCCATTGGAACTACCCCATTCAATCTAGTGTACGGGCAGAATGCAATTTTGCCAATTGATTTTTTAATCCCAACATTGAGATTAGCCCAAAAGTATGAATGGAACGGACATGAGTTATCCCAACAACTAGACCAAATCGAGAAGTTGCATGAAACTAGGTTACAAGCGATAGCAGGAATCTATGCAGCCAAGAGAATACAAAAGGCATATTATGATGCGCATATAAAAGACAAAGGACTTAAAGAGGGAAACTTTGTCTTGGTGTACACCTTAAAGCAACATGCCAAGAAGTTACAAAAACGCGGATATGTACCTCTGATCATCAATAGGATCTCTACTAGTGGAGCAGTTAATTTAGCCACTCTAGATGGAGACATTCTTCCTAACTACATAAGTGGATGCAGAGTTAAAAGGTTCATGGAGCCATTGACGGATCAAATGCTAGCACGCCTAATAGGTGCTCAAAATAGGAAGAAAGAAGAAGAACGGATTAGAGAGGAGGCACGACAAGAAGCCCTAGAACACATCAAGAAGAGGAAAGAGTGGATTAGGCAAAGAGATGAACGATATCTCCAAGGAGAGGAACCTATCCCTATGGCTAACTATCAAGTCCATACATCTGACGCAAATAGAGCTCACAGGTCACAACCTTACCTAAACCTAGGGATTGGAATGACAGAGTACAAATTGATAGATGCATTGATAGATTCAGGAGCAGGACTTAGTTGCATACGCAATACGATCATACAAGATCTTCAACTGATGATGACGCCCACAAAAGCTCAGATGGTAGGAATTGGAGGTCAAATCATAGAATGCATAGGAACCACTAACGTATCCCTCCACCTAGGAAATTCTTCCATGGAACAATGAGTCTTAGTGTGCAGAGATGAGGATTTAATAGAAGATTTGATCCTAGGACAGGATTGGGTCATTGAGAATGAAGCGAGCATCAACCTAGCTCAAGGCTATATTTCAGCCAAAATAGGGCACAAGGAAATTTTTAGTTTATTAGGAGAGAAGGCTTTACTCCACAACCAACAACCATCGAGAGTGCGGAAGGATGCAAAGAAGAGCTACTGGAACCTGATTCCAGTCCTAATACCTCAAAAACCAATCTAGAAGAAGCAGAAAGTGCAAACCCTAAAATGTCCAAAGAAGAGGTGAAATAACCTCATTCCGCTGAGGAACAACCACACACTAAGAAAACCAACTCTCATGGAGCTTCTCACCCAGCCAAAGGATCACCAATGCGGAGGACAGCATTCAGACATTTACATCAAGGGAAGAACAAATTCAAATGGGTAGGCAAAGATTAAGTGCAGAAATCGGAAACGTCAACACCAAATCATTGGGAGAATAAGACGAATAACAAGTCATCATCGCGACCATCTGACACAACACTACTCTTGCAAGTATGGATTCCTAAGTCTTTGATTGACGCTCAGAAAGCATGATAGCAAATATGGATCCCCAAGACGGTCAGACAGGCCGCCAAGCAAGAGATAAGCAATCTGGAGGATACACTACTTCGAAACAGTCGAACGATAAAGCAAAGACAGACTCATCTTAAAAACATGAAGAACAACAATTTTATTGCTAAACTACCCAAAGATACAAGGAGAACACACGAAGATCGACGGACCAGAGAGAAGACAAGGGGCATCATGACAACAAAATGGATTTGGAAACCCAAGCAACTGCAAGGAGTGGACCATCGAGACGACAAAGATTCTAATTGCACTCATAGAATATCAAATGCACCTAAAGTATGCATGATAGGGCCACATTACAAGGCCAAGCATTTGACACATGATGTACATGATAAAATTAGTGGTGCACATTCTCCAATTGAGATAAGATCACAACTTCAACTTTCTTAGGAATGGACCTACTATGTACATAAATAAATGCTTCAGCTACACTTATGCATGTTTTCTTTCACGAAAATAAATAAAAAGATGTGGTAAGAGATCTCACCTAGAGAACCATGGGAAACGGAGTGATAGACCGATAACAAATCACTGCAATACACTACATAGTTGCTATACTTTCCATTAAAGCTAATGCGCTTTTCCTTAAAAGTGCAGATGGCTTCTGAAGATTCTGAAGCAACAGTACAAGAGGAAGTTCTGGAATTTCCTCTCTAGAGCATCACCAAAGCAAAGGGACATTGGTTCAAGGAAGATCAACCGGCTGGGGAATACCTCTTCCTGGAAACTATCAAAATAATGGATATAGATCACCAATTTCCAATCATGTCCCAGGATTTTAGAGTACTACATGGACTCCCGTCTACAATAGACATCATGAAGAAAGCGGTCATACATAAATATTTTGAACTGCCAATCTATAAGCCCGACTTCCACATATGCACTCAAGTTATGAATACACTACAGTCTGCACTACAGGATCCTTTGGTGCCTGAGGCTAGAGTAATGGATGGCATCGGTGAATGCGTAGTCATCCAATTCACACATGATTTGATTAAGGAAGTGTTCGGATGGGAGAAGGACGGTATCACTGTCGTAAAGGAAGAGAGTCGTGGGGCCAAGACCAGAACATTCACAGACATTAACAGAGTTGACATAGAAGAGGAAGTCAGGCTCATCCACCAGCACTTCTGCTTCCCAAATATGCATCTCTATACGGCTCCTCAAAAGATTATTGTTCAATTGCTCTCACATGCAATCAAACAAATTGGAAATCAAATTAATCTGACTCCTTACATATAGGAAAGACTATTTGAAGCAAAGAAGCAGTGGAATAATAAGAAGTTCCTCAATGGCAGCATCGCTCTGACAATATTGATTTACCATGCTTTAGGTATTAGAGAGCAATTGCAGGAAATGCCATCATCAACCGCCATGGCAAAGTATGCCAAAGTCGCCACTGTTCCTAAAAAGAAAAGAGGAGTCAAGATTATGGAAGAGGTAGAAACTAGTTCTCAACCCAGGATGAGAGGCACGAAGAGACTTAGGGAAGTCAAGCAAGTAGAAGAGGAGGTTCCAACCACAAAAAGGACACACGTACTTCCCAAGACAACGATTGAAGAGCATAGGCCAATTACAGAGGAAGATTTAACTAGGGCCCTGGAAGAAACACATAAATATACAGAAGGGCAAGTCAATTTACCAGTGCAAGGGCACCATTATCAGCAGGCCCACCAAGAGATGCAGGTGAAAAAGAAACTCACAAAAGTACACCGTTACAGAGAAATCGGGTTGGATAATTCAAGCTCATCTTCGGATGCACAAGAAGAACTTGACAATTCATTATTGAATGTGGACATTCAAAGTGAATCAAAAGATGATGGACAATGGGACGAGTTGAATGCAATTGCCTACGCAGAAGCAGATGAAGGAACAAAGGTAAATGACAACCCTGTCCACCCCACTAGAGACACCGAAAGCAAGGACCAAGAAGCAACACATGTCATCAAAATCAATGAGACTTCCACCATCCTTATCAAAGAGGCAACACCCATAAGCGAGGTGTCAATCAAGACACCAAAGAAAGAGACTCAAGCAGTGGCAGTAGAAGAAGAGGAACCCTTCACACCAATAAGGGTCGTGGCAGAACCCTCCCCCATGTATGTCACATTTCAAGGGAGTGCCACAAAAGCTATTGATTTGGATAAAGAAGAAAAAGTACAAAACATACAATTACAAATTAGACAACCACACAACGAAATTGTTCATGTCAAGCGAGGAAAAGATGTACAAACCGGAGAAGCTCCAAGCATACCTAGGACATGGTTGAATGTCGACATCGCTCTGCTCAAGGCAGTGGTGCAGGACATGATCCGAACCGCAATGGACACAACAATTAATGCTTGAGGCTGATGAAGACTACGATCAAGCGATGCAGGACAAGCATGAGCTTCAAGAAAGGGGTAAGAATCTTTCGACAGAATTGAAATTAGAAAGAGAGCACATAAAAAATAAAGAAAAGGAAGTCCAAGAAGCCAAAAAGCAGTGCAACGATTTGATGATAGAAAACGCCAAATTAAAAGAACAATTGCAAGAGGTACAAAAGAAAATATGAAGCGAGCGAGGCCGAGAAGGCACGCATGAACGCCAGAACTAAAATACTAGAATCACAAATAAAGGTATCCATGGAAGAGGCAGAAAACCTAAGGAACCGAAACAAGGAGCTCATGATAGATCTTCTAAGTGATCAGCCTGTTGAAATTCAGGGAAGCCCAGCCAAGGATATCAAAGACTTGGAAGCAAAGCTAGCTAAGTATGAAGATCAACTCAAAAAGGACCAGGCCACCATTGCCGAATGGGAAAAGAGGTACATGGAAGACACCGCCGCCCTTAGAACCAAATGGAAGAAAGCAGAAAATAGATACCTACTACATTGTAAAGAAGATACAGATCAACTCGCAATAGTGGCCGAGGAAATACAAAAGAATAAGGAAACAATTTTGCAAGCACAGGAAGAAATTAAGCAAAAGAAGGAGATGATAAAACAACTACGGGATCAACTAGCACACAAGGACATTGAGGGGACACCAATAGTTCCACAACCCGCCGCGGCAACTGAAGAGACTGAGGTACGTCCTCTCTCTCCCCCCTCACATCATTCACCGATAAGGGAGGAACAGGAGGTCCACATTGAACATACTACTCGGGACATTGCAGAACTGAGCCGACCGAAAAGGGCACTACTGGTGTCCCAACTTACTACTGAATTCGAAGATCAAATAATCCAGGTGATGAAGGAGGCCCAAATTAAAAGCAAAAATTTGGATCAAATTTTGAAGCCCTTCAATGTACCACATGGTCTCCTTAAAGAAAAAGCGCGACAATATATAAAGAATACTACACATAAAGATCCAGACACGAACCTCCAGTTCATCCAAGATACATTCAAGTATACTCAAGAGGAATTCGAAAAGTCTGATCCCATATGGAGGCGGAAACTCTTGGAAAAGAACCCTACATTGCGGGTACAATGGGAAGCTTCACCATATGTGCTTCAAGTCAATCCATCATTTTGCCCCATACCCCGCATACGCTCCTGGACGCAATTTTGGGAAGGTCAACGCCAGGGAAGCATAAATACTCAATGGCTGAATTATCCATTGTTACCTAGTTCGCCACATAACTACCTACCAATGGAAGAGTACATGGTAAAAACAATGGAATTTTGGATTGCAAGGTATTCCGCTGTTCTGGATTTAGCGGTCAAAATGACGAATAAAATTTTTAGTATGATCCTTACTATAATCAAAGTCTTTCAGCACACAAAATAAACATTCTTGAATTTTATCGGCATTACGCAAGGATCAGAAGCACTCATTTTTTATCTTTCTACCATTTCGAGTCGCTTAACACTTATGGTGTATTATTCTTGACTTATGTTTTTGCCGTCAACATATATGTAGACTTTCGAAGAAGCATTTTTCACTGGCTTCTTCGAAATAGATTCGGAAATTTTTGTCAAAATGACTTCAAATCTTAATGCACGCCTGGTGGCTTATGAAACCAGCTTTTTTGCGGATCACCGACAAGCGCCAGAGGACGGAGTGAAGTCAAGCCAGTGGAAAGAATTTATGATATGTCATGCCAATTTGCTGAATCAACGAGAGCAAGCAGCCATACAGACCTATTCACGTCGCCACAGAAAGCCTGTCAAGGACAACAGAGTTCAGGAAGAGGGACGTGTGGAAGGGGAATCAAGCAAGAAGAAAAGAAGAAGAAGATCAAAGTCAAAAACTGCGCAATAAAGAATAAAGATCATAAAATGAAAGAACCACCCTCTGCCCAAAGCCCCGCAGGGGCACGCATCATGCAACAACGTGAATCATCCAGGTCCTGAGGATTGGAATTAAAGATCAATCAAAACCAGGACATTTCATGGGAAGGACGGACCAGGGCCAAGAAACATACATGAAGAAGTGCAAGACAATATTTGGCAGGTAGTAATCCTTCCGCTGATAGCGTGCGTTGTCAACAAAGTAAACAGGCTCAGAACAATACGACAGGGTCAGATGTGTGCAACCAGGACAAATCAGAAGACCAAAAGCTAGAAAGAGGTGACTAAGAACAACACATTCCTAGTCACTGGTGGCATGCGTGACAGCCCGACTGAATGCAACAACCCAGATTTGTGATGTATGGGATATCAAGGGGAAAACAGAAGCAAAGGACTTACATCGGATAAAATAACAAATTCTCTGACAGTCCTTGTCGCCGCTTCGACCGCTGGGTGCGTGTATTCAGAAGACTTAAGCAAGCAGCCGACGAGAAGCTAAAGCCTGTCAAGGGACGATAGAGACAAAGAGGGGGAGAGTGTTGCAGAGTAAAGAAGCACAAGAGAAGAACCCCAAAATTTTCAAATTAATGGGCATAATTTTTCTTCTTCAAGGTCTTAGAGAATTCCCTCAAAGCCATGCAAATCACTAGAGGAGTCCTCTAGTTGCATAATCCCAACTTGTTGTAAAATATCCCTTGTAAATTAGTAGGAAATTCACTTTTTTGGAATAAAGTGCCGGTCTCTTGTGTGAAAAGACCAAACTTAGGGCACATGCATATAAGTCACTTTGTGACTCTTTGTAGAGACTTTTTGCCATTGTGAAGAAGGAGCTCTCCAAAATTTCGAATTTGCCTCTTTCTTGCAGATTTCCATCTTCTCTTTGATCTTGTATGTGTGTGTAATGCTGGGAATGTGTGTGTAGGACTGTTGTCTACCCCTCCCCACTGTTTTTGAGCTACTGTGGTGTGTGTGAGCTTGTAGGAGTTGTGGCGTGAGTGTGGGTACTTCCCACCATTCACTATTTTGGTCATAACTTGAAACAGGGTTGTCAAAATTGAGTGAAACGACTTCCAATAAATGCGTCTCGTCAAGAGCTTCGAAACGAGTACCTATTGACTATATTCGGAGCTTGGAGCTGGGAGAAATCCTTGATTGATTGAAAACTGCTGTAAGTGGTATTGCGGCAGACACTTTCAGTCTTTCAGTGAGTTTGAGAGGTGGATTAGTCTTTTCTCATGCATATCAGCTGAAGCACTTCATTTTCCATCATGTGTGCGCATGTCTTCATACACTTGGTTAGGTCGTTTGATCGGATTGACATAAGCGTGTGTCAATTTCCCACTATATGCACTTGTGTTGCAAATGAGGTTTAGTCTCTTTGGCACAAGTCCTTGAGTCTTCTTGACTTAGGTATACACACACACACACACACACATATATATATATATATATATATATATATATATATATATATATATATATATATATATATATATATATATATATATATATATATATATATATATATAGATACATACATACATACATACATACATACATACATACATACATACATACATACATACATACATACATACATACATACATACATATATATATATATATATATATATATATATATATGTATATATATATATATATATATATATATATATATATATATATATATACATATACATATATATACACACTCTCATTCTAGTTATGTTTTTAATTGTGTCTATGGTACTAATGATATTTAGCATGTGATTTATTACATTAAATGTATAATTCATTCATATTATATGTGTGTTTGTGTCTATATATGTATGTATGTGCATGTAGTTGTGTGTGTATATGTATGTATACATGTGTGTAGTCGTGTGTAAATATGTATGTGTATGTATATGTGTGTGTGTAGTTGTGTGTGTATATGTATGCATGCACATGTAGGTATATATCTATATTTGTATAAGTGCATGTATGTGTGTGTATGTGTATGTGTATATGTGTATACGTATGTGTGTATATGTATATGTATGTGTATGTGTATGTATATATGTGTGTATGTGTATGTATGCATGTGTATATGTATGTGTGTATATGCATGTGTATATGTATGAGCATGCATGTGCATGAGCATGTCAATGTGCATGAATGTGTATCTGCATGTGCATATGCACGTGTATAAGTATGTGTTTATGTGTATGTGTATGTGTATGTGTGTGTGCATACATGCATGTACATGCATGTGCAAGTAGATATTTTTGTGCATATGCATGTGTATGTGTATGTGCATGTGTGTGTATATGTAAGTGTATCTATGTATGTGTGTGTATGTACATGTGTATGTATGTGTGTGTGTGTATATGTGTGTATGTGCATGTGTATGTGTATAAGTATTGTATGTGTGTGTATGTGCATGTGCATGTGTGAGCGTGCATGTGCATGTATATGTGTATATGTGCATGTAAATGTGTAAGTGTGAGTATGTTAATTAATGAAAAAAACAATTTAAATGATATACAAACAATAAAAAATGTACATAATAATTAGCCACATATTATGCTTAGTGAACTTCTTAACTAACCTGCAATAAAGAGAGAGAGATACAAAGAGAAATCAATACACACACACACACATATATATATATATATAGAAAGAGAAAGAGGGATAAAGAGGGATGAAGAGAGAGAGAGAGAGAGAAGAAAAGAGAGAGATTGAGAAAGATAGAGCTCGAGGTCATATGCACAATGTAGAATGTTGGATCACTCTTTGATCAGATGCATGCAAAATGATGATCGAAGGGTGATCCAACATTTTTTTTTTGTTCAAATGCAACCATCACATAAGCGATGTGCAGATGTCATATATCCGATCCTCTAAAGCATCACATATGCGATAGTGAGTAGCATCACATATGCGATGCTTTTTACCATCACATATGCGATGCTATTTAGCATTGCATATGTGTTGCATATGTGACTCTCACATTAATGACACTTGAGTTATGGCTATATACCCATATAAAGTAGAGAGGAAATGATGCACAAAATACCATAAATGCATATTGCATTATAAAAAAAACAATGCAAAGATCAAATGTTGAATATGGATAAATTATGATCATGGAAAACCAACATTACCGACACTATTACAAGGGATGCATCATGATTGTGGGAATGTTTAAGTCCGAATTATGAATTTGAGTGCCTATTGTGTTTAATATGAGATGAATGAGGAACGTGCTTTAATGAAGAAGTAAGAAAAAGTAAGGACATATATTTTGATGATAATAAATATATGATATTACTAATATTATAAACTACGACAATTAGAATCAATAATGTTGTGACTTAGTGGAACACACCCTCAAACAATTTACTTATAACACATACAAACACGTCTATCTATCATGTTTGTTAGTGTGTTTTTGTTAGTGTGTTTTTGTTATGCGTGTGACTGCCTGTGAGTGTGACTACATGTGAGTGTGATTGTGGTTATGTATACAAAGCATGTGTGCTATGATAAATTAGATAATTAGGGAGAGTTAGAGGGAAAGATTGAAATTCCTTTAGAAAAATAAAAAAAATAATAACGGAGAATTACAACACATGTTGTATGTCGTCCTCTCTTTGGGGGGCATTTGAGATCACTACATGTTTAAATGGTGGTTTATCTTTATGGTTCACGATTTTTTTTTAATAGAGGAGGAAAATTATCAAAATTTATGGTTCATCTTTTCTTCTAGATTTTTCATAGCGTCTCTCTCCCTATGACATCTAGAGATTGATACTAAATAGGTTTTTTTCCATAATAAAAGCTTTTAAATATATTAAGAAGATGTACAAGGAAATAGAGAGAACTACAAAGGAAGTTGATAGACCTTTCACCCCCCTTCCTGTGGAAACCACTTTCTTTTCAACTTATCACCCTAGAATACAAAAATCATCACATTATGAAATGGGGGAAGACTTTGTGGCTCCTGATTCTTTACCGTAGGGGTTCATTCTCCATAGTGAATTTGTTGAGGGTGTTTCTATTGCTTATAGCACAGCTTCCTTAAAAATTCTCCACATGGTCTCACTCTTGATATTGCTCCATTGGGTGGAAAGAATTACATCGCCTCTCTAAGAACCATATGTTGCCAAGAGATCTCCTAGTTCAAGTGTAGGACCTTAGGAAAGAATTACATCGCCTCTCTAAGAACCATATGTTGCCAAAAGATCTTCTAGTTCAAGTGGAGGACCCTTTAGATGATGATCCATACTCTTTCTCTTAGGACACAAGAATAGAGATGCTCAATGAATCCCTCTACTTTAAGGCATCTTTTACACAACAATGGGGGGACCCCCACACAACTTTTGGGCTTTGCCATTCATCCAAATGTTTTGATGGAACACCTGCCAAAGTAACCCAAGGTGTTGGTTAGAACATGCACATGAGGATTTATGTATGTTGATGGTGAAAGAGAGAATAGTAGATTCATTTTTCTTTCCAAATAACATTAGGAGAAGAGTAAACTCGTGACGTGAGACTCAATGATGAGAGATCTAAGAGTAACATAGAAAATCCCAAGCTTTTGTTGATCATGGGAGTGACATGAAATGAGGAAGAATCCCTCATCCCCAAGGATGAGGATTTATTATACTCTCTTTTATCTCTCCTCTTCCACATAATGTTTATAGTGATTTCCCTTATGATTAGAGTCCTTATATTTTGAGATTTTTTTTCATATTTTATTATCTTATAGGAAATTTTCAACAAATATAAGCCATTATGTTCTATTAAGAAGTAAGATTTTAGTTGGTAAGAAACAACACTTCCTAAGTATGGTGAGGCTAGATTAATCATAGTGAGTTAGTATTCTTATGACCCAATCACATAGGGGGGTGGAGGACAGCACAAAGAGCTCATATACACCATCAAAACTTGAAATAATTGATAAAAAGTCCAAGGGTCACAACCATGGTTAAGTCAAGTATCATCGATACCAAATTCCAAGTATCATTGACAACTAGGAGGTGTAACCAACACCTTCTCTTGATCATGTATCGCTAGTACCCTTGTATCATGTGTCATGACCGCTTGAGTATCATGTCACATGGTGCTTATGTACCAAATATTGTGTATCATAATCCTCTTGTGCCATGTATCATGGATGTACATGTCATGTAACCTTTTGATCAAGTTTCATGTGTTGTGAACCCAAAGTTCATGTATTTTTGATACCCATTCGAGTATCGTGTGTTGTGTGTTTTATGTATCATGCATCATGTATCATGACTACATGGTGTGTCATCTATCACTTGATCCATGTATCATGTAACTTCTTGTATTTCAAGTGTCATATATCATGGGAGTTGTGTGTCGTGTATCATCCAATACCAACGTATTGTGTATTGTTTTTGTGTCGTGGGTCTCCTAGTGTCATGTATTGTTTCTTCTCCGAGTAATGTGTATTGTTTCTTTTATGGAACAAGTCACTATGTGTGACCCAAAAAATGATACCTGAGTATTTGGATTAGGAAAATCCATTTGTTGAACTTCCAAAATCTAGAAAATTGAAAATTGAGACCCTTTTATCTAGAGCCTTATCCCTAGGGAGAGTGAAGAGAATAGATGGAAACTTACCTGTGAATGAAGCTAATGTCTGGAAGCATTCTAGGGGGCTAACAAAACATTATTTCCTTAGTAGATAGTGTGACCAATAGAAGTTTACATTCGATGTATTTAGAGACATCTAGTGATTCCAATTGTGATAGCATGGCAACATCTAAAGATATGCTATCTACTGTCTTCACCATTGAAGCAATGTCCACAATTGAAAAGGAATATAAGAATTCCTTAGTATGTATCATCTAACCTTCTAGGAGTACCTATATACCTAGGTGAACTCAATAGACTAGTAGCTAAATTGAATGACTCCAAGATAATTGAAATTATCCATAGGTGAGTTGTGAATTTGAAGGCAGATTTATGTGGATAAGAAAGGAAAATTATATATGGTTGCAGACCCAAAAAAATTAATGACATGGGTTTAATTGAGGAAACACAACATTCAATCAACATGGGAGGTGGGGAAGCAATAGCCACCCCTAGAGGTAAGTCTATCATAGTGAATATCTTGAAAGGTGATCAAATTCTTGAAGAAAACGAGTCGAGCAATCTATATTTGATTGACAGAAATAATAGAGTACTACAGGCTACTTCATTGGGTAGTAGTTTTAGTCTTGTTACAATTTTGGAATTAAATTATCCAAAAAATCCCTCGCAAGCCACCTATATGGATCAAGACAAGAGGAGATATCATGAATTGCTAGAGTCCAAAAAACCCAAATTTAGATACATGGATTCACTATTGTTTCCTCTAAAGGAATATACAACTTTTTTGGGCAACCCCTAGGACACCATAGGAGCCTAGAAAACCCTGATTTAGGGTAATGCAATTGGTAAAATGCCCCTAAGTGACCTCATGTGCACTTTTCCATACTAATCAATAGTGCTATGCCAAACCCTAATTTGGGAGGAGAGACATTAAAGATACAACCCTTTCCTCAAAGACCTCTACAAGGACAAGGACAAGGCGTGCATCCTGTTGTTCAAATCATTCCTTGACCGCCTAATGTATGGAGAAGGCTAAGACCACCCTAGATCGCCAAGTGCATGAAGAACATTATGATGGTTTAGGAGATTCATATGACCACATGGTTGAGTTTAAACAAGTTTTATGATCAAAACAAGTGCATGAATTCTTCATTCAATACAACACATTCATACTCACATTGCTTAGCACATTTTTGGCATGGTTCTAACCATTGAATTGAGATGCACTTGCTAATAGTGATAAATTTTTGGATTAGACATAATACCATCTCTTTGATCCATAAATTTAAGTAAGCAAACAATGATTCAGTAAGGCTTGCAGCTAGAAGGTTCAAAAAATATGTGGATCATTGTTCAGTGGCTAAAAAGCCTACCCTACCAAAAATGATTTCATTATTTTTCAATGGCTTGACTAATGGAGGCTTAAGAACTTTGGTATGTTGATATATTTAGGTAGTGATGTGTGCGAATGGACTAGGACTATCGAGGCACTTTTTTCCCTCTTTAGGAGGTTTTTCCCCCTGGCTTGTATATATGCCTATTGCCCTAATGGGCTACTTAACTTTGTACATTTTAGTGGTAATACATTTAGTATTGTGTGTTGTGCCCCAAGATTCTTTTTCTTCTTTGTGTTGTTTGTGTGCTTCCGCAGACATCTAACTCCAATGATTGGTATCAAAGCAGGTCGTCGCTTCATCTAGGGCATTGTCAACACCCCTCCAGTCATAGTCTCAGAATCACACGAAATTTGGTATGTATACTCAGGGTGATTAGTAGATCAAAACCGCTTTGCTCTTTGCTGCCGAGATCATGATTTGAGCTCGTTTTGGCCTCCGAATGCACTATCGCAGTGGTTGTCCATGCTATTTTGTCTTTTTGTGCCAAAGACATATAACAGTTTTGGTTTGACAATATAAGCATCTCGAAGTCTGCTACATGTTTAGTAGAAATCATCAGGGTACTTCTGTTCAATTTTTGAGATACAATCATTTTTCTGCATCAGGGCACTTTAGTCAGTGGCCATGGTTGAAAGCAATGATGTATTTCGTATGTTGGTTGTTAAGGATAAGTTGGATGGTACCAATTACCCATTGTGGGCTTATATGATGCGACATGTATTGGTTGCAAAAGGAGTGTGGAACATTGTGTAGGATGTTGAAAAACATCCTATTACACCTGCAAATACAGATATTGAAGCTGATGCAAATGGCATTGAAGATGCTGATATTCTTCAGATTCCTGTTCGTGTTGTGGTTTTTGCTACACCTACTGTAGAGAAAATAATTCGTTGGGATGGCAGAGATGCTCAAGCACATGCACTGATAGCCTTGTCTATCAAACGTGCCATTATTCCTCACATTCACTCTTGTAGAACAACTAAGGATGCTTGGGATACACTTACCACATTGTACCAAGCTAGGAATGAGGCTCGTGTTGCTTACCTCCGAAAACAGTAGGAGAGTGAGCATATGAATGAAGGTGATTGTATGGATAGTTTTCTGACAAAGATCAAGGATTTGAAGGAACAATTGATTTCTACTGATGAAGTTATACCAGATAGCTCACTTGTGCAGACTGTTTTGAATGGTCTTCTTGACTCATATGAGAGTTTTGCTTCTACTCTTCGTTTAATGATGAAAGGCAATCCAAATGCCCCGTCATTTGAAGAGTTAGTTTTGTTCTATTATAGGAAAATCAGTCTAGGGAGAACAGGTCCATTATGCATGTTGCAGACCAAGCTTTCTTGACTACTAAGAAGGGCAAAGGAAAATGGAGCTCTTCTAATAGTAAGCAGAAATTTGCATATGCTACACATTCAAAGAAGGAAGACAAAGAAGAGACGAAATAAAAAAAGCATAAATTGTTTTTCAAATATTGTAAAGCAAACGATCATGTCATTAAGAGCTGGCCAACTGGCTACTAAAGAGGCAAAGAAAAAGGAGGCTGGAATGGTTGTTATAGAGGCCTCTACACCAAAAACAGAGTCTGCTAATCTTGTGCAGAATGAAGAATGTGATAGTGGGGCTACTAAACATACTACCTCACAACGCAGTTTCTTCACTTCACTCAAGTCTGCCCCTATATAGAATGCTGTCACATGCACCAAAAACTCCTCTTATCCTATCATGGGAGTTGGTAAGATCATTCTGACTACTGCTGATGGTAGTCTTTCACTTTATCAGATGCTTTATTTGTGCTCGGGATCAAGAATAATTAGAGAGAGAGACAACAACCAAATTCACTTTAAAACACTGAAAAAGCTTGCATAGAGCTCGAGATATGAGCTTCTGAAGTTGCTGCTCTCAGTGAGTATAGCAAAGAACAAGTAGAGAATGATTAATGTATAAATTCACATATGATTAAAACCACATTGGTAATGAATATTTGCACAATGGAAGTAGAATGATAGAGCTATGGAGTAAGCTCTTCAATCTCTACAAAATGACATGAAGTGGTCACGTACAAGGCTTGCTTTTTGCCTCTTCCTTCTTGCTCTTTTTATAGCTACTCTTGGAGAGATTTTTGAATTTGAATTCGAATGGTTCCACCTAAAAGTGATCCCCAAAGTTAGGAAATATTCCCTCAGCTCACTAATTCGTGGTTTTAGGTAGTTAGAGCCATGAGTTTGCTTTTTACATCATGGATGAGGTAAGTCATTGTTGGCAGTAGTCAAGGAACCGAAGGAGTTGCAAGACAAGGAAGCCTACGAAGGGAGTCGGAACGAAGAGAAAGCACAGGCAGACACAGTAGTCAATGAAGATCTGGCAAGTAGGCCATTTAAATTTTTCAGGCATCAAAGAGTTGGGCACACAAGAAGAAGGAGCAAGTAGGGAGCTCCAAGGAATGTATGTCAAAATGCTAGAAGAAATCCCTACAGAAATAGTGATTTTCATCACTAAAAACCATTGTAAATGCCATTTCACATTTTTGTAGCTCCATTTTGTGCAAGCCAAGGAGTCCTTGAGCTTGAGGAGCTTTAGAAGTACCTATCTATCAGTTTTCATATTTTTTAGACTCCGTTTGAACCTCCAAATAGGGTAGAGAACCTAATTTTTAACTAGGCCGGACACTAGGTCTGGACAAGGCCAAAACCTAGTCAAAAACTATAAATAGAGCTAGAGAGCTCATTTTTGGGGTTAGCTTGTAATTGAATTGAACTTGTAAGAGCTTTTTGAAAGTAATCTAAGAACTCCATTGCTTCTCACTCTTTGTCTTGCCGTGTGTGCGCGTGTGCGTGTGTATGTGTGTGCATGTTAGTGTGCTTCTCACTCACGCACTTGTGCCTTCACTTGCTTGAGGTCATCATACCATCCTCACGTCTTCCCGGATTGACATTAAAGGAGGTGCTACTCATCACTGAGCTACACCAAATTTTGGCGCCGTTGCCGGGGATCGAGCTTTGAGGACGAGCGTGTGATGGTAAGACGTAGAGTTGACGCGTTGGAGCTATAGGTATTTTCTTCACTTTTATCTATTTTCTTTTGTTTTTCTCATCACCATCATCATCCTCACCATCTCCCACATCCATCTCCATCATCGCGAAAAATTTCAGTTTTTTGGTCATATCACCCCACCCATACCATTCCCCTCATTTCACTTGTGAGAGAGAGCGAGAGATCGTTTGTGTGCTTGTGATTTTCTGTGTTTTTGGAGATTTTCTGCAGGAATCAGCATCCCCAGCAGCTGCACCAGCTCCAACAGGTAAAAAATCTGTCTGTGCAGGTCCCGAGGCGTTGACCTCTGTCAATCGCGACCGACGGAAAAAATGCTCTATTTGCTAAACAAAGTACAAAACCATGATCTACAGGCCTAGAGCTTCCCAAAAATGTGTTTAGATTTTTGAAATTCCTCAGATTTCTTTCAATCGCGATCGCTCTGTCAATCGCGATCGCCAAACCACGACGGACACCTGCTGACGGCTCTGTCAATCGCGACCGACACGTCAATCGCGACCAACAGAGTCAACGACCGATTGACCATGATGGACAGACCCTCGCGACGGACCTGTCAATCGCGATCGAGCCATCAATCGCGATCGACCAGTCAATCGCGACTGACACAGTCAATGATTGCTTGACCACGACGGACAGACCCTCGCGACGGACCTGTCAATCACGATCGACTCATCAAGCGCGACTGACAGAGTCCACGATCCTTTGACCACGACTGATTGACTTTTCGGGCTACCTGTCAATCGCGATTGACCCATCAATCACGACTGACAGCCACGACGGACCAGTCAATCGCGATTGACACGTCAATCACGATTGACCTATCAATCGCGACTGACAGAGCTTGCGAACGTGATAGAAGGGCGAATTTGGCCAATTTTTTAGGGCAAAAAATAGTGGTCTATTCTTGAAAAATTGTGAGACAAATGCTAGGGTTTGTCATGGCATTGTGAAGCCATTACATCAAGTATTTTGAGAAGTCCTGTTTGCCTACGAACCTGTTTGAACTCCTGATTTGGCCCCAAAACCCTGAGTGGACATAACTTCCTCCTACGAAATCTGATTGCAGTGATTTTTGTTTTGTTGGAAAGCTCGTGGGGAATACAACCAAAACTTTGACTGGTTACGGTAGAATTAATGTCAGGATTATTAGATAGGATAATTTGAAGTTGACCATATCCCCGGGTAGGAAAAAAATTGAGGGTCCCTTGGGATTGTTTTCCCTAAAGGCAAAGGCATTTGGGTCTGTGAATTACATGCATGAAAGTGATCTGTCTGTCAACTAAATTCAATTTTTGAGCTAATTGTGGATTTTTTCAGGTTCTTTGAGAGCATCGAAGGGTACTCGAAGCAAGAGTAAGTGCGAGCTTGGGAACACGCTTCCTGGGCATACAAGGGCAACCAAGGGAAGAACTTAAGGTTGGAACTTCTCAACACCCTCTGTCAATCCCTAGCATAGGCTAAGTACGGATAGAGGTTTTGATTAATTAGGAGCACATTAAGAACAACCAAGTCCAAGAACTCTAATCACTCAAGTGCAAGTGCTAGGAGATTACAAGTGCGAAACAGCTTAAGGAAAAGAAATTCAATTGAGCGACCGCACTCAAAGTACGATAAAAACTTAAGTGTTCCTTGCGACGAAGAATAACCGAACAAGAAGTGACACCTTAAGGGATTAAAAAAGAACAAGTGAGTGATACAAAAGAACTCAGCAACGCAAGTGTACTTGGGAAAATTGGGATTATTCAATTGGGCTTATGAACCTTAGATCAGGTCGACACCTAGGGAGAGATAGACAAAGTCTTAGATCGTCAGAGGCTAGTGTCAATCATATTGCTAGGTCTTGGGCCCAGCAGTTGAATCATCATTCGTATTACCCTAGCTCTGAGACTAGCGAGTCTGAGATGTCCCACGGTATGGAGAGACCTACAGGAAGCTTTGGAGTGCCATATTTATATAGGGTGGAAGGCCCTTACAAGATGCAACTCGAAAACCTTAGGACCAACCGATTAGGTGCTAGCATCTATGAGGATGGCCTAGGAAGATCTGCGGTCCATATTAAAAACCCTGACCAATCCATTGGACTAGAGCGCCCAGTTGTCAAGTTTGAACATGGAGCATACTTGGACAAAGAAGGGACAATATATGTAGTCACCAGTCATCCAGATAGGACATATGAATTTGGGAATGTGATCCCTGAAACGGACTTAGGTGACCTAGAGCAAGGAAACATGGGAGTAGAACCTAGAACCCCCCGAGACAAATCTGTTCTCACTAGGATTATCACACCAGAGTGGATTCCCCAAGACAACAAGAGCATAGATCTACTTTTGAACTGAGAGACGGATGAAGCCTTTTGGAGATATAGACCTAATCAGCCGAGTGAGATAGGAACAATCATGATATATGAGTTTAAAGATCTTGATAGCCCAGGTAGAGTGACCTACTTAGATCACGCTTCAGAAAGAACCTTTGGGGTTACAGAAAATGATAGGCACGCTTACACTTGGAAGGGTGAATTCATTTTTCCCCAACCAAGATCAAATGTGTCATTTGGTCACCAAGGAGCTGGAACCTCACACACTCATGGAACTCAAAGAGACAGACATAGGGATAGACCGGAGGTAAGCTTTGCCAACCCAGTAGGAAGAGACAGAACGATAACGGAAACAAATAGGGTGGAACCTGAAGGATTTAGAGCCCCAAGGAATCAAAGGAATATGGAAGACTTGCCTCTGCCAAGGCCTAGGGAACACACCAGGATTTTGAGACCGACTCAGTTAGTTAAGTCCATGAAGAATTACTTCGATGGCACAGGAGACCCATATGATCATGTGGCCGAGTTTAGGCAAGTCTTGAGAGCAGAACAAGTTGAGGACCTATTCACGCAATATAATGCCTTTGGTCTAACACTTAGGAACACAGCCCTTACGTGGTTTCAACCATTGAATGAGAGACAGTTCAGGAGCATAGACCAACTCTTGGAGGCTTTCATCACCGAATTCTCCAAAAGTGGCATAAGGCATAACACTTCCTCATTGATATACAACTTTAAGCAGACCCCTCAAGAGACTGTGAGACTTGCGGGAAGAAGATTTAGGCAGTACCTTGAGAGATGCCCTGTTCCTGAGTTACCCACACTTGCCAAACAAGTGGCTTTATTATTGGATGGATTGCTAAGTACAAAGTTGAGATCCTATGTGTACTTGAAGGACCCTAGGACCATAGAAGAGTGTGTACGCATGTGCATCGACATTGAGGATAACCTAGGGGAGGAGTTAGAGCTTTCCAAAATCTACAAAGATTCAGATAGTGCCACTAGCCTCTCTTCCTCACAATCCACATCAATTGAGGAACTGGCAGAAAAAGTAGCTCAAAAACTAGGTGTCTCTAGTAAACAAATTCCTAGATTTGCCCCAGTCAAAAGGTGCTATACTTGCGGTGGTGACCATATGGCGAACACATGTCCCATCATGGCTCAACCCCAGGTGAACCCTAGCAGCCAATATTGCACCATAGAACGGAGATACACCAATCACACAGCACAAGATTGTCCATACAATAAGCAAGCAGTTAGACAAACCTACCCTCAGCCCTATCCACAACAGGGAAGATACCAGAACTAGTACCCCCCACAACAATATGGTAGACCACAGTAACCCTATCAACAACCCTACCAGAACCAACAAAGGCCACAGCCTGTGTTAGCTCAACAACCTCCAACCCCAGCTAATGTGATTCCTGTGAAGTATGCAGAAGTTGAGGAAAATTTGAATAGAGCTATAGTGCCAGTAACACCACTGCTTTCAGAATGTGACCCGAGCAATCATAGCTTTGATTCTACACATATTGATAGTCCACAAGCTTACTACATGCAATCTCCTGAATATGGTGAGTCCTACTACAGTGAAGAACCAGGTGAACCTAGTTGGGAGCCAGAGTACACAAATGTAATGTACACAAACCCTAACTCTAGACCCCAACCTAGGCAGGTAAGAACCCCATTCCCTAGAGGACCATGCTACAGATGTCAGGGAGATCACCTCATTCGTGATTGCCCCTTACCTCCACCTACACAACCCAAGTCAGTGACGATTCAAGGCTTTTGCCAAGACTGCGGGAAGGAGCATCTCTTACGAGATTGCCCTAAGAATCCTAATAATATGCCAAAAATAACTCCAATTAACGTTATTGGCTTAGTTGGGAACTCAACAGGAAGTGTCACGTCCACTGCACCAGTACAGGTAGTCACTAGAGCCCAGGCTATGCAACAAAACCCAGGAGGAGGTCAAGAGAAGAATGCGGAGGTTAGTGAAACCGAGAGCATAGCCAAGAAACGGTCGAGATCCTGGAGGGATAGTCGAGAAAGAATGAAAAGACAATGGTCTAAAAAGATGAGCGACTTAGAAGAAAGCATAAGAGAAACAAAAGCCAAAATTGTGGAACTCACCTCTCAAACAAACTCTCACTTACCACCACCACCCTCACTTCTAGCACCATCTAATCCACCATCTGTCCACCTACCTCAGACCATCCCACCACCCCCTAGAGTAGGATCAGTGTTAGCTGACCCCACTTTTGAAGACATAGACATGATGCTTAAGGCATATCAGGCCGGCATCCAAGAAGGGCCAAATGTGATGGATCATGACAAGTGCTACCCTAGAGCTGACCTAGAGATAGAGAGAACCAAGCTATGTGCGAAAATGGTCGCATTGTCAGACCATGTTTGAAGCCAGTCGCCTTTTCAACTACTCAGGCTCAGCTAAGACACAATTGCACTTGGATGGACTCCTAGAGAAGTTAGAGAGCATAATTGCAAGATCTGCCAAGGAAGAAAAAAATCAAGAAAGAGATGAGGCAAGCAAAAACATAAGCCATCCCCCACAGGCAGCGTATGTGCCCAATTCCACTGAGCCAGACACCTCCTCGTCTATGAATAGGTTCACTCCATAATTCCTATGAGAGATTCAAGAAGACAAATGGGCTAAAGAAAGTGAAGTCCCTCCTCCCATTGAACTTGTGGATGACACACATGACCAATTCCCACAAGATATTCCCTCTATTTATGGAGAGCAGGAGAGCACCCAGTCTCAAGCGAGATTAGACTTTGAGTCTAATTCTTTACATGAATTACCCCACTTCACAGGCCCATGGGAAGCCAAGTCTACCTGTATGAGAGCACCCACAGTCATGGTAAGAAACGAAGACTCAGTCATACCTAGGAATACAGAGGTAGTGAAAAACACTAAAGTGCAGTGCAATCTCACTTTAGAAGAGCTACTCAAAGTTAGGCTAGAGCTATGGAAACATGTAGCCAAACAAGTACCAGAGATAGCAAAACCTCGTTCCCAGGTAGGATCCCAGAGAACAGTGCCAGAAATACCATGAGTGAGGGCAAAGAGGGAAACACATATCTTCCTATCACCCATCAAGGATACACCACCAAGGCCATTTTAGACTCAGGCGCAGGAGTGGCAATTGCTACCACTTCCCTATGGAAGCGTTGGGGCAAGCCAGCACTTAGACCCACGAGGATGAAATTGCAAATGGCGGATGGTCACATAGAGCGACCCTTAGGGCTGTTAGAAGGAATAACTCTCACCACATGTGGTGTTGAGTTCGAGCATACATTTGCTATATGTGATTTTAGCAAAAATCATGCCTATGAAATGATCTTGGGAAGACCATTTATGCGACGGTTGCAAGTGGTCCAGGATTGGGGAACCAATTCCTTGTATTTGCAACACTTAGGTGTTACAACCAAAGTCAATCTCAAGGATTACTCTCATAGAGATGTACCGCCTATTCAATGGAATCCCATCCATAGAGCCAAGGATGACACGGAGTCTGTGCACTCCATAGGATCAGGATCCTCATGGATGCATGAAGACACCCACTTATGGATGTGCAAAGTGGCAGTAGAAGAAGAGAAAAGAGAAAAAGCCAGAGAAATAGGTGCAAACGAAACACATAGATCCATTCAAGACCCAGCCTATGCACCTGTAGTATTTCCTGACGAAGAATTTCAACTCCACGGCTGGGCAAAAATCCTAGCAACAATGGATGTAGCCATCAATGAAGAACAATGGACACCTCACTGTGATGAGGATGGCTATGACCTTTCAGTTTTCTACATAGAGCCAATCACGGGAGAGGCAGTGTTAGAAGAGTGTGAACCTATCCCTGATGCATTCGAGGATGCAAGTGACTCTGATCTAGAGTCAATCATTATGGACCCACCTTTTGCATCAGATGAAGAATACTTCTATGAAGTAGAATTCCAACCCCAGAGGCACGGAGAGATTACAAATGATGTAAGGCTAGCCACACATGTAACTCCTAAGGAAGAAGGAAAGAAAAGAAAGAAGAGAGAAGTCACACTAGAAGAGGAAGAATCTTTGTTTGAGGTCCCAAAAAATTTTAAGAAGTATGAGATAGATGACAGGAGAGTCATGATCAGAATGCCTAAACGAGAGGCGCAATCAGTAGAGGCCTATGATAACAAAGAAACCACCAAGCAAATAGTAGTAGCCATAGAAGAAGGAGAAGAGAGATGTACTTATAGAGGACATGACCTAACAGAGGAAGAAGAGCATGTGTTAATAGCCTTGCTAAGAGAATACAGAGATGTATTCGCTTGGAGTTACAAGGATTTGAAGGGTGTTGATCCAGACATATGCTCACACACTATCCCCATGACCTCAGATGCCAAACCCTCCAAGCAAAAGCCATACACATACAATGATAACTATGCTACTAAGATCAAAGAGGAGATAGATAGACTGGTAGAAGCTGGATTCATCTATGAAATTGAGCACACTGAATGGGTATCCCCCATTGTAGTGGTGCCCAAGAAAAATGGAAAGCTGCGTGTATGCATTAACTTGAAGAAGGTCAATGCAGCCACAATTCGAGATAACTATCCGCTTCCTATCACAGAACACCTCTTAGAAAGAATAGCAGGCAAGGAAGTGTACAGCTTCCTTGATGGATTTTCGGGCTACAATCAAGTAGCCATAGCTCCAGAAGATCAGCATAAGACAGCTTTTGCTACTGAATGGGGCATATTTGCCTTTAGAGTAATGCCATTTGGGCTTACCAATGCACCCGCTACCTTCCAGAGGCTGATGTGCCATGTATTTAAAGAGTTCCTGAGGAAGAACTTGGAAGTCTATGTTGATGATCTTTGTGCTCATTCCAACATTAGACAAACCCATATTCCTGAACTCAGACAAATATTTGACAAATGTAGAGAATATCAAGTCTTCCTGAACCCAGAAAAGTGCGTTTTTATGGTCAGGCAAGGCAAGATTCTAGGACACATAGTGTCAAAGAATGGCATATCCACTGATGAAGAGAAAGTGAGAGCTATAGCTGAGTTACCTAGGCCAAAGAATGTCAAGGAAGTACAAGCTTTCATGGGGCATTGTGGTTATTACCGACGGTTTATACACATGTATGCCATCATAGCAAAGCCTCTGTATGGACTTTTGACTAACTTTGAGTGGACTGATGAATGTGAGCATTCCTTCAATGAGCTTAAACGGGGATTATGCTCAGCACCAATCTTGACCACACCTGATTGGAATAAGCCTTTCCATGTTCATGTTGATGCATCCAATTATGCTATTGGGTGTGTACTCGCGCAGCCTACCGGTGAAGGTAATATGGATCTTCCAATTGCCTATGCTAGTAGACAATTGAATGCAGCTGAACGAAATTATACCACTATGGAGAGAGAAGGATTAGGCATGGTATATGCAGTTAAAAAGTTTAGGCATTATTTGCTTGCAAATAGGTTTAAATTTTTTATTGATCATCAAGCACTGTTGTACTTGGTAAACAAGCCGTGCAATACAGGTAGATTAGTAAGATGGTTTCTCTTACTAATGGAATATGACTTTGAGGTAGTAGTGAGGAAAGGAAGAACTCACCTGAGAGCAGACCATCTATCTAGGCTCACATCGGGAGAAGCCCCACAAGGAGTATCAGATGACCTTCCTGATGCTTACCTATTCAATTTGGAAGTTATACCTCAGTGGGCTAAGCCGTTAGTGCCAGTATTGACATACGGGCCCAACCACCCAGTCATAAACACTCAAGGTAGAGAGGTAGTAAGAGCTCAGAAGTACCACATCATGGCAGGAAGCATGTACAAACAGACAGACCAAGGGATATTGGCTTGTTGTGTGGAAGAGGATGAGTACGCTAAATGGTTGCAATTAGCACATGTAGGCGCATTAGAGCAACACTACTCAAAGCAATGAACCCTGCAGACACTAAGGAGACTCGGAGTGCATTGGCCTACTATGGAAGCGGATGTACATAAGATGTGTAAAGAATGCCCAATCTGTTGCAGTAAGCCACCTGTGGAACATGCCACTCTTTATCAAGTGTCCATAGTGCCAGATTGGAGTGAACCATTAGTATCCTTCCTGAGGACGAAAACATTCCCTCAAGATATGACACTGGCCAGACGAAGAAGTCTAGAATAGGAAGCCCTAGATTACTCACTCATTGGTGATAATTTGTACAAACGTGGTAAAGATGGTTACCTTAGACTATGTGTCCATGAGAGTGAATATCTCAAGATCTTGGAAATAGCTCACCAAGGTGTAACAGGAGGACACTTCGGTCTAGATAGGGTGATCAAGGCAATACTATTTGCGGGCTTCTGGTGGCCGACCCTTCACATGGATGCTCATACCTATGTGAAACGGTATGATGTTTGTCAGAGAACCCAGTATTCTATACGCAAAGATGAGATGCCACTAAAACCTATGATGGGTGGACATGCATTCTCTAAGTGGGGAATAGACTTTGTAGGTCCTATTAATCCCCCAGCCAAGGGTTCACATGCTAAATACATCATTGTTGCCACAGACTATCTGACAAAGTGGGTAGAGGTAAAAGCTAAGACAAAGAACGATGCTCAGACAACTGCTAAGTTCCTATTTGAGAATGTGTTCACAAGATACGGGCTACCTATAGAGCTGGTAAGTGATAGAGGCACTCACTTCTTAAATGAAGTTATTGAAAATCTGCTCCAAGAGTTCTTGGTAGTACACAAGAAGTCTGCCCCTTATCACCCACAAGCTAATGGCCAGGCCGAAAGCACCAACAAGATTCTATGCAATGTGCTTACAAAATTGGTAAATAATAAACGCTCTGATTGGGACAAACAGCTACACCATGCTGTTTGGGCATACTGAGTGGCCTATAAAACGGTACTCCAAGCCACACCCTTTCAGATGGTATTTGGCCAAAATGCAGTGCTACCTTTGGACTTCTTGATTCCCACATTGAGAGTAGCACAGGAGCATGAGTGGACGGGTCATGAACTCTCTTCGAGAATTTTTGACCTTGAACGATTAGGTGAGACCAGACTAAGAGCTGCAGCCGGAATATATGCAGCCAAGAAAAGATAGAAGGCGTACTTTGATGCCCATGTTAAGGATAAAGGGTTAAAGGCTAGAGACTTAGTGTTGGTATATACTCTGAAACAACATGCGAGGAAGCTAGAAAAACGGGGTTACGGACCCATGATCATAAACAGGATTTCGACTAGTGGAGCAGTACAACTGGCCACTTAGAAGGCGATATTCTCCCTAGCTACATCAGCGGGTGCAGAGTCAAGCTGTATCAGGAACCCCTCATAGAAGAAATGCTCAGCCGACTCAACACTGCTAAGAAATGCAAAGAAGAAGAAAAACGAGTTCGAGAAGAAGCTCAAGCAGACACTTTAGCATGCATCAGAAGGATGAAGTTGAGACGGCAGGGTAGGGATCAACCTAGGACAGGTGCCTATGAGGATCCAGGATATCATGTGGCAATGTGTGAAGTCTCAGGAATAAGTTCCCAAAGGATAATAGATCGACGTCCTTTTGTGACTTTAGAAATAGGACAAGGAGTTGGTGCAAAAACTGTGCGAGCATTGATTGACTCAGGTGCAGCCACTAGTGCCATGAGACTTTCTTACTATTGAAATTAAAAGTCAATCCTATAGAAGCATATCTAATAGGATTGGGAGGTGTGGAAACCCCTTGCATGGGTGAGGTGGAACTTCCCCTCTCCATTCAAGATGCTCCAATGACAGTTAAGGTACTAGTGTGTCAAGATGAGGATCTCACTGAGCCTCTGGTCTTGGGTCAAGACTGGATTTACGACCATGCAGTCAACTTAAACCTAAGAAGTGGACTTCTTCAGGTATGGGTGAATCAGAGTCGAATTACAGTTGAGTTAGATAATGGAGCACTCAAGAAATTAGAAAAGGCACAGACTCCTGGTCCTTCCAGGGGTACACATGAAGTTGACCATGCTGTTCTTGTCCAAAGCTATGTGATGCAGAGGAATGGAGATCTCAATAAAGAAGTCAAGGCCTCGACGGAACTCCCTTCCTTTCCAAAGGCCAGAGGGAGGCAGCAACCAAAGGCAGATCAATTACTGAAGACTACCTATGCGGGAGACCAAAAGAATGTGCGAAGCAGAACAACTCAGCCATTGAAACAACTGTGGGTGCGAAAAGGCGAGCGGCCTACTGTAGTCAAGTCACGGCAACTGTCTCAACTTCCTATTAGTAATCAGCGACATGATACTAATAAGAGGACTTCCAAAACTTCTTTTGAGAAAGTGAAGAGTATCTGGGTACCCAAGCAATCGATGAAGGCTGGCCCACAATCAAGACAAATTTGGGTGCCTAAGGCTTGCTTGCGGGCTCAACTAGTCCCGCACGAAGCAACTATCCAATTTTCTGAATTTTGTGCTTCATCAAACAAAACAGGCTCATTATCATCACAAAGACTAGAGGCAACCATAACATAGCAATCTGATGCAAAAGAAGCACTATGAGAGCCAGAATGAGTACGATATGGTGCATTTAATTTTCTATCATGCAAAGTTTGCACTAGCCATTTTCGCATAGTTTTTGCCTTCTCAATATCAACTCTCTCATCAACATGTGCATCATGTAAATTTGCATCAGAAATGGAATGATTTACATCATCACATGAAACCTATAAAGGTTGAAAAGTTTCCTCATTTGGACCAACACTAGAGTGCCCACCTTTAAAAAGAGGTACCAAAGTGTCATACATATCTTTGGAGCTAACTAATGTCTCCTTAATACATGAAAGTGAGGGTTGAATAGCATCTTCCACAAAAACAACATCATGGCTAACCAAAATGCATTTAGTCTATGGATGATATAGATGATAGACTTTTCTTTCAGAACTATACCCAACAAAAATACATTTAATTGCTTTATCATCCAATTTCCTGCATTGATGTTCATGCACTAATGCATATGCCAGACAACCAAAAAAACGGAGGTGAGCAACATATGGCTTATGAACATGCCAAGCCTCATATGGAGTGATAGACTTCAATGCTTTAGTGGGACACCTATTAAGTACATATGTTGCACACATAACAGCCTCAAGCTAGAAACTATGTGGTAAAGCGTGACTCTTGACCATACACCTCTCCATCTCCATGAGTGACATGCTCTTCTGTTCAACAAATCCATTCTGTTGAGGTGTATATGACATTGTACTTTGATGTTTTATCCCACGTTCAACCAAAAATGCATTAAAATCAGAAGACATATATTCCTTGCCTCGATCAGAATGGAGGGTTCCCAATTTACATGCTTATAGTATTTTCGTCAAAACCAGAAACTGCTTGAAGCACATAAACACTTTGGGTATACCCATGCATGCCTAGAAAAATCATCGATGAAAGTCACGAAATAAAGATAGTTCCAAAAATAAGGTGTCTGTATAGGAGCAGAGCTGTGATTTCTGAGTAGCTCGAACTGAACCATCTTTTGGGAAGGAGGAACACTGCATTTAGCCCAAAAGATATCCTTCACATACATGCTTACCAGGTGCCTCAAGTTTGGGTAGAGAGGATACCATTTCATAGAATCATGTACTGCACATGCTGAATCATTCATAGATTTTTCATAGTCTATGAGCTTATACAACCTACGACATAAAATTCTAGAAGCAATAATGACATTGCCATTTGACAGATCATAAACTGTACATCTATCATCAATAAATTTCAAAACCAAGCCAATCTTGGATAAAGCTGAAATTGATAATAGATTCTTCTTGATCCCTTGCACACATAAAGCATCTGACAACGTAAAAGAACTACCATCAACAGTAGTCAGAATGATCTTACCAACTCCCATGCCAAGATAAGAAGAGTTGTTGGTACATGTGACAGTATTCCCTATAGGGGTAGGCTCGAGTGAAGTGAAGAAACTATGCTTCAAGGTAATATGTTTGGTTGCCACACTATCAAAGTACCAAACATCTGAGTCTACTGCAGATTTACACTGTTCATGAGAAGATGGGTCATAATTGCAAACAATGGTAAATGCCTATTCTTCATTCTGCACAAGATTAGCAGACCCTGATTTGGGTGTAGAGGCCTCTGTAACAACCATTCCAACCTCTTTCTTTCTTACCTCTTTAGCAACCAGTTTTGGACAACTCTTTATGACATGATCATTTCCTTTAGAGTATTTGCAAAACAATTTTTGCTTTTCTATTTTCTTCTCATCTCTGTCATCCTTCTTTGATTGTGTAGAATAAGTAGATTTCTGTTTACTAGTAGAAGAGCTCCATTTTCCTTTGCCCTTCTATCTAGCCAAGAAAGCTTGATCTACAACACACATAATGGACCTATTCTGCCTAGACTAATTTTCCTACAATAGAACACAGACTAACTCCTCAACTGTTAAGGCATTTGGATTGACTTTCATGATCAAACAAAGAGTAGAAGCAAAACTCTGATATGAATCGGGAAGACCATTCAGAACAATTTGCACAAGTGAACTGTCAAGCAAGACCTCATTAGCAAAAATCAATTGTTCCTTCAAATCTTTGATATTTGTTAGAAAATTATCCATGGAATCTCCTTCATTCATGTGCTCACTCTCCAACTATTTTAGAGATAAGCAACACAAGCCTCATTGATTGCTTGATATAAAATGGTAAGTGTATCCCAAGCATCCTTAGTTATTCTGCAAGAGTGACTGTGAGGAATAATGGCACGTTTGGCAGACAAGGCTATCAATGCATGTGCTTGAGCATCTCTACCATCCCAACAAATTTGCTCTGCAGTAGGTGACATAGGAACCGAAGCACAAACAAGAACATGAAGAATATCATCATCTTCAATGCCGCCTGCATCACCTTCAACAACTGTATTTGTACGTGTAATATGATGTTTTTCAACACCCTACACAATATTCCATAGTCCTTTTGCAACCAATACATGATGCATCACATAAGCCCGTAATGGGTAATTGGTATTGTCCAACTTATCCTCAATGGCCAACATACAGAATACATCATTGCTTTTAGCCATGGCCACTGAGTAAAATACCATAATGCAAAAAATTGATTGTATATCAAAAATCTGAACATAACTACCCTATTGAGTTCTACTAAACCGATAGCAGACTTGAGATGCTTATACTGACGAAGCAAAACCTGTATATATCTTTGGCAAAAAAAGACAAAATTTCTTGCATAAGCACTACGACAGTGCATTTGGAGGTCGAAGCAAGATTAAATCACAATTTCCACACGAGAGATCGAAGCCATTTTCATCTCCTAGTCACCTTGATTATGCTCACCAAATTTTGTGCGATTTTGAGATTGTGACCGGAGGGGTGTCAACGATGCCCTAGATGAAGTGGCGACCTTCTCTGATACTAATTCTTGGAGTTTGAGGTCTGTAGAAGCACATGAACAACAGAAGGAAGAAGAAGAAGCTTGGATCACAACACACAATACTGAATGTGTTACGACTAGAATGTACAAAGATAAGTAACCCGTTCGGGTAATAGGGAATGAATATACAAGCCGAGGGAAAAAACCTCTTAGAGAGGGAAAAAAATGCCTCTGGTGTCCTAGTGTGTTCACACACATCACCACCTAAGTATATCAACGATCATTATATGACTAACTAGGTTAGCTAGCACATGTGTGGTAGGAATTGAGATACATTGAGTGGTATTGGGACCAAGGCTTGACCAAGTTCTATGAAATGCATGTCCATCCAAGTGATGGCCATATGTTTGGCTGCCTATGGCCTTGATTCTCTATCTAGTTTAGTGGATGGGATTCTTTCTATTTCCTAGGAAGATTCTTTCATAGAGAGTTTCAATATCTACCCTTTTTAACATTTTTTTAAAAACTCCTTTCTTAATCATTTTTGGTGTATCTCTTGTAATCTAACATAGCTGTTTTTATCAATGAGCTATGGGTCCTAAATAGAGTTATAGTGGATTCAATCCCAACACTTTTCTTATGCTCTGATATATCTACCAGTGATCTTTTTATTGATTTATTGGTTTGGGGCCTCTCAGTAGGGGTTGGAGTTGATTCTTCAATTCCCTTTTCTCTGGTGTCTTCTTCTTGTTCCTCTTCTCAATTTGGTTGATAGGGATTTGTCTTATTGTCCCTCTATTTTTATATCTTATGTGTTCTTGCAATGATTGATGTGGGATATGTATCATGCACTTTTTATTTCGATAAGGTTGGTTGTAAGATGTTTGGCTTCTACAGGCATGCAAATGAAATTATGGTACTGGTACAAACTTGAAACTTGTTTTAGGTTTTAAAATATGGATGTTGTAAAGTCCACCTTAAACTTTTTCATCATTATGGATGTTGTAAAGTCCACCTTACACTTTTTCATCGTTCCATAAGAAAATATTATCACAACTTCTTTATGTGGTATGATGTATATGTCCACATGGACCATGGTGAAATGCACATAAAAGAGGTGAACCTTTTGTTTTAAGTCCAACAAAATGATTTATCAAAATGTTTTAGCTTCCTTCAATTTTTGGGTTTCTTATTCTTTTTCCTCCTCGATCTTTAGATGATGTGAATCATTAGAGATGATGTGCATATCTAAAATGCATACTTCCTAGGGTCTACCATAGAGATCACATACCACTACTCTTCTCATTACTTTTCCTACAACTATCTCTTTTTTATCACATGTCCTCATCTTGCATTATCCATCTTTCATAATCCACATGGATGATAGGAAGGGCCTTGAATTTCTTCAAGCCAATGAATTTCCACATACATTTGATCTTGGGTACAATGTGAACCTCATGAAATTATGTAGAGAAATAAAGAAACATTGCATGATCCACCAAAGCACCAATATGTAGGAAATGTAAACTTCTTTCCTCATTCTGTACATGTGTATTTTTGGCATACATCGTCCAATAAGCCCCATGAGTAATAATGCTACCTGTTGTTTGTACTGAAGTCTTGGATGCAAAAGCCATCTATATGATCAAAATAAATGTGTCAGTTCCTTTATCAAAAGTTCTAGTTTTATTAATTAGAAGATTAGTATGGTGATTATTATACACAAATAATCAATTGTTATATGTACAAACTTTTGCACTTGGGAATCCCAAAAGTGCCTATGCATATCCCATATTGGGCCTATGAATGCATACTCCATATTGGAACTATGAATGCATACTTTGTGATGCAAGTTCTAAGCATGATCTATTGAGAGCTCCTATGCTAAGTGCAAAAGGATTGTTGATGGTTGATGCACTAACAGTGAGTGAAGATTTTCACATATTAGCTTTTGAGTGGAAAGAGGGATATCCAAGAAAATTGTGTTAAATGTTAGAGGCTACAGCTTCTGATTTCGGACTCCAATACTTTAGGAGGTTGGGGGTCCCTGTCTATCTACTTTTCCGTATGCAGGTTACTACTATCGTGATGATTAAGAGTAATTTAACTCTTAGCCGCGTGGGTCCTTGGGAGTGGTAGGGGTCTGTTAGACAGAGGCCCTATACTATTTTCCCAACTCATTACACAATCATAATGCTCTCTCGTGTCTTAGCTCAGTACCCAACTCTGAACAACTGAAAACTGTTCGGTGTACTGGACTTAGAACTTCAGAACTTATCCTGCTGTAGCTATCTGAGCAGTAGTCCGGTTACTTGTATCCAATAGAATAATATACTTCAGTAACGAAGGTCACCTAATACGCACTTCTTCAGAACAGACAGGTATACCAAACAGACATCTATACCCTGAAGTTATGTAAACTCACCGTATGCCAAACTCGGGCAGCAAATCTCCTAACACCAACTAACTAGTCACGGACATAGTAGTGTCCTATTCGCACCCCGACCATCACATATACTAGTCTGCCTGTGATCAAAATCAACAGTGAACACAGACTACCGTATCACACTTAGTCACTTACAGAAAACGTTAACGCACAAACAGTTCGGGGTCGCTTTTTTCACATTCACTTGTTTAGCAGAAAGACTGACAAACAATACACTGCAACTTAATAACACTCAGAGACACGTTCAACCATTACTGAACAGATTCGTATACAAGGTTATCAATTCGTAACTCTGCACTACAGTGCGTATAAACGACTAGACAGAGCACATAACAGAACAGAACAGAGAAGGATTAATCCTCTCAACGACATACGCACTTCAAACAGCTTACAAGTCCCCAAAACGGGCTCTCGGCCACTCTTTTCTCATTGCCTTATATAGAAGATTTCTTTACAAGGGTGCGCGAATCTTTAGTTACCTGCGCATTTCCCAAAAGGTTCCTTTACATTTAAGCCGCCTGTCTTAGTACATTTGTCCTTTTTCGGCGGCCGTCTAACACTGGCACGCACGGTGGACTTGAACCTGCAGGTTCCTATGGTTCTGTAACGAGTCCTTCTAAATACATGTTTCGGGCGAGCCTAAACGTTCGGGTAATTTTCTTTTTAAGGGTTTCTATCATCTGAACTAAAGTAGTCGGTTCTAATAACTGAGCGTCCGTTCTAACGGAGCTAATAGCTATGACTTGGGTTAACAAAATTTCGGCCTGGGTCTGTAAGAAGGCCTCTTGTAAATAAAAGTCATTGGATAATGCAGCGTCCCAGGCTGTCTTTATTTCGGTGACTTTCTTCTGCATATCTGTGACTCGTTCCTTCTGATTTCCCAATTGGTTGTCTAGTCGCTCGAGCTGCTGGTTCTGAAATTCGATCGTTTTGTAGTAGGCATCTCGTTGTCTGCGAGCATTTGCTAGATCTTTTTGGTATTTGGCTTCCCTGGTCAATTGGTGTCTCAGCATTCTGTTCACCTCGTCCAAACATTCCTGGGCTCTTTGTAGCTTGTCTTTGACTTGTTCTGCTTCTCTCTGTTGGTCTTGATTTTTCTGGATGGTTTCCTGCAATTGGGCCTTCGTTTCTTCGACCAATTCCTCGAGGGATGAGCTGATGTCTTCTTTTTCTTGGAGTGCGGTCTTCAATTCCCGGATTTCTTCGTGTGCTGCGTGTAATAGCTGGTCCTTGGTGGCCAGTTGCTCCAATGCATCATCCCTTTGCTGTAGCAGTGCCTGTTGTGCCGAAACTTGGCCTTGGAGATCTGCTACTTTCATCTGTAATTGATGGTTCTCTGCTTTGACGGCATCGACTTCTTCCTGGAGGGGGGTGATGTCGGTTCCAGGAGGTCGACTTTGTGCTGTAGATCTTGCCGAATCGTGTTCGTGACTTCACTCAGCTGTACTGGAAGTTGTTGTGAAAGGGTAATGAGCATTTGGCCCATGGCGGCTAGTTCGGAAAAGACCGAAACGGAGGGAAGGAGAATTGGGTGTGATGGTGGCGCAGAGGTTTGGGTGTGGATTTGGGGGGATGTCGGGGGTGAATAATTGGGGGAGGATGAAGAGGATTCGGAAATTGGCGAGGGAAGAGGGTTGACTGGTGGGGATTGAGGACCAGGGGATGCAGGGTGAGTTACCTGCTGGATGGGTTGGTGTTCACCGGTATTGTGGGCGATGGTGGATTCTACGGCCTTCAACAGGGTGTTGAGTGCGCTGTTGGCCACTTGCTATTCGTCTTCTCGTCGTTCTGATGCTTCTTTGGTTGAGACTGGTTCTGTTTCTGTGTGATTCCGCTGGTCATGGTGAGCGGCCGATGATTCGTTGTGGATGGACGTGGCTTCGTCGTGGAAGGTCTCTTCTTGTTCTTCATGTCGGGTGTCCTGATCCTTTCCGGCGGATCCTTGTGCTTTGCTTTCTGAGGAGCTGATCCGGGTTCTCTTATTGCGGAAGAGTTGGTTGATCTCCTCATCTTCTTCTTCATCGTCATCGAGTGGTTGGACTGATTCTTCGTGCCTAAGTACGGGACCTCGGGGTGGAGGTTGTGCGGCAAGAATGGCTGGAAAAAGGAAGGATAGGATATGGGGGAGGCGAGAGCGTGGGGTGTTTCCTTTGTTTACCTACTTTACTATAGCTACGCAGTCTTTGTGGATTCTCTGAAAAAAATAGGAGGCGAAATTGACTGGTTCTTGGGCAGCTAAATCTAGGGCGGAATAAAATGGGCGTGAGATGCCGTAGGTGCGCTTCTGAAGATTGAGTATGGCGACTAAGAATTGCAGGGCGGATCGTTCGTGTTCAGGACGATAGAGAATAGCGTACTCGTTGGAGGAAGAGCGGGGGAATAGTTCGGCCATGCGGGCGAGGGGGATACTGGGGCCATTTTCTCGGCCTTGCGGGGTGAGGCGGAAAGCTTCGTAGGTAACTCTGAGTCTTTATTCAAAATTGCTAGACTGGTTTCTAACGGTGTCTTGGTAGATTCTGGAATTACTATATCTTCGATAGGCTGGGTTGAAGTAGCACCAGAATGTACCAGTGGCGTTGATCGTTCCACCGGAATATGACCGGAATCAATCGTAACGTTCTCAATTTGCTTGACCACTGGGTCAGATCGAGTTATGCCTTCTTCTCTCAAGGCTGTCTTTAGCGCTTTACGTGCTTCAACCTTACAGTTCTTAGGATATGTTTCGCCAGACCGAGTAACCGGCATGTATCATTGCGCAGTAACACTATCTGGGCAGTTTGCAACAATCTGGGTCTATTGCTACTGCTAGTTAATCAAATGTTAACTGAATGTTTGCTTCTGACAAACAGTTGGCTCTCTAATGCCACTTTCCCACAAATAACTAGCAATCAGATGCCACCTTCCCATAGACGGCGCCAAATGTTAAATGTTAGAGGCTACAGCCTCTGATTTCGGACTCCAATACTTTAGGAGGTTGGGGGTCCCTGTCTATCTACTTTTCCGTATGCAGGTTACTACTATCGTGATGATTAAGAGTAATTTAACTCTTAGCCGCGTGGGTCCTTGGGAGTGGTAGGGGTCTGTTAAACAGAGGGCCTGTACTATTTTCCCAACTCATTACACAATCATAATGCTCTCTCGTGTCTTAGCTCAGTACCCAACTCTGAACAATTGAAAACTGTTCGGTGTACTGGACTTAGAACTTCAGAACTTATCCTGCTGTAGCTATCTGAGCAGTAGTCCGGTTACTTGTATCCAATAGAATAATATACTTCAGTAACGAAGGTCACCTAATACGCACTTCTTCAGAACAGACAGGTATACCAAACAAACATCTATACCATGAAGTTATGTAAACTCACCATATGCCAAACTCGGGCAGCAAATCTCCTAACACCAACTAACTAGTCACGGACATAATAGTGTCCTATTCGCACCCCGACCATCACAGATACTAGTCTGCCTGTGATCGGAATCAACAGTGAACGCAGACTACCGTATCACACTTAGTCACTTACAGAAAATGTTAACGCACAAACAATTCGGGGTCGCTTTTTTCACATTCACTTGTTCAACAGAAAGACTAACAAACAATACACTGCAACTTAATAACACTCAGAGACACGCTCAACCATTACTGAACAGATTCGTATACAAGATTATCAATTCGTAACTCTGCACTACAGTGCGTATAAATGACTAGACAGAGCACATAACAGAACAGAACAGAGAAGGATTAATCCTCTCAACGACATACGCACTTCAAACAGCTTACAAGTCCCCAAAACGGGCTCTCGGCCACTCTTTTCTCATTGCCTTATATAGAAGATTTTTTTACAAGGGTGCGCGAATCTTTAGTTACCTGCGTGTTTCCCGAAAGGTTCCTTTACATTTAAGCCGCCTGTCTTAGTACATTTGTCCTTTTTCGGCGGCCGTCTAACAATTGGATGAAGAGTTGGTTTCTATATAGTCTCTGAAGCTTCTTGACTTTCCATACTGGTCCTTTCTACCTTTTATCTTGTACTAATTTCAATTTTTGTGAAGTTAGGGGTTTGAAGAGTTTCTTTGGTTGATCTGTTTTTCGTACCTATGTTTAACATTGATGCCTTTGTGCAGAGATTGACGTTTTTGGTGTCCATGTTCGTCTTTAATGTCTTTGTTGTCCATGTTTGTCTTTGATTTTGGGTCTTTTTGGTAGGGTCTTTTCTATGGGTTATACTTGGTGAATTACTACCAGTTTTTGTTGGGGATGTTGGCTTTGATGTTTGGGTATCTTGATGAAAAAGGCTTCTGTAGTGCATTCTTTTGAAAAGCTTCTATTGAAGGGTTTGCTTTCTCAGGTTTCAAAACTTGTCTTCAATGTTGTTGAACTTTAATGAATCTTTTAGAAATCCAAATTTTCCTTACATGAATTGGAGGTTACCTTTTTCCTCTACATAGTCACTTTTGGTGGTCTATTCTTTCATCTTCCATTAGGCTTCTAAATGGACGATTGGTGTAGAGTTTCTTGGGGTGTTACTTTAATTCCCTATGGGTAGTATAGGTTGTGGCTTCTAGAGTGATGGGGAACTAGGAGCTATAAGAGCAAGTTCTCAATCAAATCATCACATGCATACACAATGCATGACGAATATGATTTGGAATGGCAATATGACAAATTCTTTAGTGTAATTCTTGCCTTGTTTGCATGTAATTATATTCCATAATAACAAAATAAAAAAGTCCCTTCTTTGAAAAAACATGTGTGATAGAACATAAAAGGTATTTTGATATATATATATATATATATATATATATATATATATATATATATATATATATATATATATATATATAACAAAACACCTTTTATATTGGCCGTAGTCCAAAGAAGTTTATAGAGAAGAGTAGAGAGAGGAGAGACACATAAAGGCAAAGAAAGTACGGAACGTTGTTAGTTCAAAGAGACACATGGAAGAGTAGAGAGACGAGAGAAAAACAATCACATATAATTCTCCTTCTTCTTTCTCTCTCTCATGCACACATGGAGTTCTTAAAGGAAAGAGAGAGCTGTACAGAAAAGCGTAGAGAGAGGAGAGACAAACGTCAGACCAACAATGTCGCATTTGTGATCAGTGATTGCTAAAGTGACATCGTTAGTTCATACATATACACACATTCTCTCTCTCTCTCCCTCTCTGTCTCTCTCACACATGGAACTCCTAAATGAAATGGTGGAAACTAGGGATTCTCACAAAGGAGAGAGCAAGAATGTCACACCTAGGATTGTTAAAATAAGATGGTCAAATTCACACAAATACACACATTCTCTCTCTTTATTGCACACACATAGAGCTTGTGTGCGCTTTGGTTTCACAAAGAATCTACATTGGGCGTGTCAAATTTTGGAAGTGTGCTGCTGGCTTGAGCCCTGAATGGTCATGTGAAGAGAGAGAAAGAGTGTGTGGAATGGTCATGTGAAGAGAGAGAGGACATTCATTCCTATGGTCTGCACTTCAAAAAGCGCTGCTTTTTGCTTTTGTGATGTGGAGGGCAAAGATTGGGCCCCGGAAAGCATGATAAGAAATGCCGCGTTTTCCTTCTCGGAGTACTTAATATATTCCCTGCATGCCAATCAATCTTCTTCCACAGCGCACACTTCCATGATTCTGATACGATGTGATGTGATATGGACATTCTTGAACAACAGTAAAAGAATGTGAGCGACTGCTTTTGCTTTTCTTTTTTCTTTCGAAAAAACAGTCATTAAAACATAGACCGCTTTTTTTTTCTTCTTTTTTCCTGCTTTGAATTCTATGAAAAAGAAATGAAATTACAAGGAAGAGGGGAAGAAATATGAGGGATCCAATGCAAAGGGAATCAGAAGAGAGGAAGAAATATGAGGGATTCAATGCAAAGGGAACCATAATGATTCTTTCCTTAGGATGGTGTGGGGGATCCATTCTAGTTTCATTTTTCTCATGTAGAAAAGAGAACCTCGAAAATGTCATGAGAGATGTTACCAAACCCTAGGAATATGTGTGTGTGTGTCAATATGTCTTCACCTCGATTGGGACAGCTAGGGCTGAGTGAGTTAGTAAGTACGTGTATATCGTAGTAGTTTAATTGTGATAGGAATATGTAACTACCCAAAATATGATGCTACTTTATCAAATTCCATCCAATGACATCATTGACACAACCTACGAAGTGGTATGCTTTTAGTAGTACTAGAATAAAAGTAACATTCCCGATTAAGTGTGTAAGTGTGTATTTGTACATGTATGTGCTCATATATACGAATAAATATTATGCGTGTATTGTTAGGTAGTAACCTATGATGGAGTATATTCATTCTTAGTTGCAACACAAGATTGATGGCCCTTCTTAGGACCAAACTAGATTGATGGGCCTTCTTAGGATCAAACTATTCATTACCATGGTTCACCAAAGTTTGAATTGCTCTCCAGAACAGAGGACTAAACCTATGAAATTTTACAATGTATAGATAGACTTTTTAAGCTTTCCAAACAAGACACATATCACTCAATTTGGACAATGTTGACTATTCCAACCTCCTTCCACAAGACAAACTAGTAACTGTCCAAATAGGCACCTTGTATCTATGTGTACTCTTCACACACATGCACTTGGAAATATGTAAATATAAGACTATTGAGGTTTCAAGATCAATGATGATGAAGATTTGAGAGTAAGGCTACACTCAAAAGAAAGCTCACAAGGATAGGAACAAGATGAGCTATCTTGCTCATGAAACGGGCTACACAATGAGATAGAGATGATAAAAGAAGTCCTTTGGCTAAGAGAAAATTCCAGCTAGAAGGGAGTTAGCTTAGCCAGGGTGTAGCTTAGAATTGGAGTGTACACTCGCAATGAGAGCCTACAAGTGTCCAAATGGAGCTAGAGGATAGCCGCAACTTTCTTTCAATCTCTTGCTTATATAATGCTCCAAAGTTGTGTACAATTTGAATTTAAATGATGCCTTCAAAATTCCCAACTTTTATCCATCAAGTTAGATGGAATCTTGAGTGGAAGAACTCGTGGAAAAGTGGGTATAGACTTTACCAAAAAGTGAAGTGATGTGGCACGTGATTTTAGCTTTGGTTTGCACACATTTGAGCTTCTTAAATTTGTAACACTCCCCCTCAAGCTCAAGTTCTAGTCTCCATTGATCTCTGTTGAGGTTGATCTTGAACTTCTCCAACTTTCTTGCACCCATGAATTTGGTCACAATATATACTAGTTTATCTTTTCTGTTGATCTACTTGATGTCCACTTCCTTTGATAGTACCTTCTCTTTGATGAAGTGATAATGGATCTCTATGTGCTTGCTTCTTATGTGGAACATAGGGTTGTTTGCTAGATGAATGCATGATATGTTATCTCCAAATATAGTAAATTTGACCTCCACATCTAAGTCTTAGAAGAGCTTCTTGAGCAACAAGATTTCACATGTAGAAAGTTCTAAGATTCTATGATCACCCTTAGTAGATGATAATTTAATTATAAATTGCTTCTTGGGCATCCATGAGATGAATCTTTGACCTAGCATGAAGACATAGCCGGATGTGTTCCTTCTTTCCTCCTTTGAACAAACCCAATCAGCATCACTAAAGACTTGTGGTTATAATTCATCTCCATACGAGTAGTAAAACCCTTGGTTGACAGTATGCTTGATGTACCTAAGCAATCTCTTAGATGCATTCATATGAACATCAATTGGTGAATTCAAAATTGAGAAACAACTCCTACAATATAACACAAGTTAGGTCTTGTGATGGCAGCATAATTAAGCCTTCCAATTATGCCTCTATATGCTGAAATATCTTCAAGAGGCTGACCGTTACCTACACATAACTTAGTGTTTGGATCCACACATCAGTTGAGTGGCTTAGATCCACTCATACCATGCTTATAAAGACTTAATACAAAGCAAGTATTTCCTTTGAGCTAGGTAAATACTATTTTCTACATAAATGAATTCAGTTCTAAGAAAATATTTGAGAACTCCAAGATCTAAAACCTTGAATTCATTCCCAAAGCTTAGCCTTCATCCATTTGATACCTGCATCACCACTTCCTATTATGATCAAGTCATCCATATAGATGCATATGTAGACAACTAATCCTCCCTCCCTCTTGATGTATAAGGAGGGATCTGCATCACGTGCCTTGTATCCACACCCATCATTGGCACCCTTTTAAGCACTATCTCAAAATCCCACAAAATTTGATGAGCATACTAGGGGTCATGAGTAACTTGAAAACAACTCTTTGAGGATTTTTGGGGTAAAAAGATTGATTTAAGTTCATTTTGGCCTCCAAAAGCACTATCGTATAGATTGTGCAAGTAATTTCAGCCTTTTATCAAATGTACATATACATACACACACACATAGATACATATAACATACATACATACATACATACATACATACACACACATATACATATACATACATACATACATACATACATACATACATATATATATATATATATATATATATATATATATATATATATATATATATATATATATATATATATATATATATATATATATATATATATATATATATATATATATATATATATATATATATATATATATATATATATATATATATATATAAGCAACTCAAAGCACCTCAAAGTATGCTATATGTCTAGTGGAGCTTGTTTGGGTATTTTTCTTCAAGGTATTTGAGGAATAGTCAACCTTTTGCATTAGGGTATAGTCATTGGCCATGGCTGAAAGCAACGAGGTGTCTTGTATGTTGGTTGGTGAGGATAAGTTGGATGGTTCTAACTTCGTATTGTGAGCATACATGATGTGTCATGTATTAGTAGCAAAAGGCTTGTTGAATATTATATAGGGTAGACTAGCAAATACTATGATACCAAGTGACGCGGGTAGTTTTGAAGATGATGATCTTCATTTCCTAGTCCTATGGTGCTTCCTATTCCATCTACTATAGAGAAACTTCATTGGGATTGATGAGATGCATAGGCACATGCATCGATTGCTTTGTCTATCAAATATGCAATTACCTCTCAGGTTCATTTATGTAGAACAACCACAGAAGCTTGGGATACTCTTGCCACACTATACCATGCAAGAAATGAGGCTTGTGTTGCATAGCTTTGATAATTATTGAAGAGTGAGAATATGAATGAAGGATATTAAATGGACAATTTTTTTATAAAGATCAAGGATTTCAAAGAGCAGCTAATTATTGGAGATGAAATCGTGCTAGATAGTTCACCTGTGTAGAATGTTCTTAATGATCTTCTATATTCTTATCAACATTTTTCTTTTACTATTTGTTTAATGATGAAAATGAAATACAAGCACCTTAAAGTTTAAGTAGCTTTCTTTTGTTGCAATAAGATCAATCTATGCAAAATAAGTCAATTATGTGCTTTGTAGAACAAGATTTCTTAGCTAGTTAGAAGGGCAAAAGTAAATCATGCTGGTCTACTAGTAAGTAGAAATATGCTAATGTTGCACAATAAAAGAAGGATGATAAAGATGAAAGGAAAATAGAAAAGGAGAAACGATTTTGCAAGTACTATAAGACAAATGATCATCTTATTAAGAGCCATCCTAAATTGGTTGCGAAAGAGGAAAATAAGAAAGATCTTGGAATGGTTGTTAATGAGGCCTCTAATCTTCAAATTGAGTTTGCTAATCTTATTTAGATTGAAGAATGGGAATTTACGACTCATTCTAGTTATGATCCATGTTCTCATGAATTGTGTATGTCTGCAGTTGACAAATGTTTGGTACTTTGACAGTGGTTCCACCAAACATATTACCTTGCAACATATTTTGTTCACTTTACTTGAGCCTACTCCCACAAGAAATATTTTCACATGTACTAACAAATCCTCTTATCCTACTATGGGAGTTGGAAATATTACTCTTATTGGTGCAAATGGGAGTACATTCACTTTCATCAAATGCTTTATATGTACCAAATATAAAAAAAGAATATGTCATCAAGGTCAGCATTGGACAAAACTATCTTAGTATTGAAATTTGTTGATGACAAATATACAATTCATGCTCTTTGATGGTCACAAGATCATTGCATCTAGAATGCTATGTCGTGGGCTATCTAAGCTCACAAATTATGGCAAATCTATGAATGATTTTGTTCATGCACTTGAAGGTTCTCATACTATTTGTGATGTCAAATTTTGGTATGCACGTTTTAGTCATTTGATTTTTTCTAATTTGCTTCACTTGCACAAATTGGAAATGGTGTCCTCTTTACCCAAACTTGAGGGGCCTTTTAAGCATGTTTTTGAGGGTAGTATTTTGGGTGCAATGTTCTTCATTTCCCAAAGATGGTGTAGTGTGAGATCAAGAATTTTCACTTGTTCACATTGATGCCTATGGTCCCATTCAAATAGGTTCATTTGGAAATTACCTTGTGACTTTCATAGATGGATTTATCCATTGAAAGAGGATTTTTAAGCCTTTATGTGCTTCAAAGAATTCCTATTTATGATTGAGAATTTGTTAGCATGTAAAGTGTGCACCCTCCATTTTGATCTAGGGAGGAGTATATGTCTTTGATTTTTAATGCATTTTTTTCCAGCTGTGGGATAAAACATCAATGTATAGTGCCATAAAAACCTCAAAAAATTCTAGTTGTTGAGATTAAAAACAAGTCTCTCATGGAAATGGAAAGGTGTATGGTCAAAAGCTAGCCTTTGCCACATAGCTTCTAGCTTGATGCTGTTATGTGTGTAAATGCACGAAATTTGGTGAGCATACTCAAGGTGATTAGGAGATCAAAACATCTTTGCTCTATGGTGCGGAAATCACAATCTGAGCTCATTTCGGCCTTGAAACACACTATTGTAGTGCTTCTCCAAGCAATTTTATCTTTTTGTGCCAAAGATATATATAGATTTCGGTTCGTCAATATAAGCGTCTCGAAGTCCGCTACAGTTAGTAGAACTCAATAGAGTAGTTCTATTCAACTTTTGGAGATACAATCATTTTTCTGCATCAAGGTATTTGAGTCAGTGGCCATGGCTGAAAGCAAGGATGTATTCCGTATGCTGGCTATTGAAGATAAGTTGGACGATACCAATTACCCATTATAGGCTTATATGATGCGACATGTATTGGTTGCAAAAGGATTGTGGAATATGGTGCACGGTGTTAAAAAACGTCCTATTATAGCTAAAGGTGATGCAGACGACGTTGAAGATGGCGATATTCTTCATGTTCCTGTTCATGTTGTAGTTCCTACTGCACCTACTATGGAGCAAATTTGTTGGGATAGCAGAGATGCTCACACACATGCATTGATAGCCTGTTTGTCAAACATGCCATTATTTCTCACACTCACTCTTGCAGAATAGCTAAGGATGCTTAGGATACACTTACCACTTTATACTAGGCTAGGAATGAGCCTCGTGTTGCTTACCTCCGAAAACAGTTGGAGAGTTATCACATGAATGAAGGAGATTGCATGGATAGCTTTTTGATAAAGATCAAAGATTTGAAGGAACAATTGATAGCTGCTAATGAAGTCTTGCCTGATAGTTCACTTGTGTAGAGTGTTCTAAATGGTTTTCTTGATTCATATCAAAGTCTTGATTATGTCCATTCTTCATTTTGCACAAGATTAGTAGACTCTGTTTTGGGTGTAGAGGCCTCTACAACAACCATTCCAACCTCTTTCTTCCTTGCCTCTTAAGGAGCCAGTTTTGGATAGCTCTTTATGACATGATCATTTACTTTACAATATTTGCAAAACGATTTCTACTTTCTATTTTCTTCTCATCTCTGTCATCATTCTTTGATTGTGCAAAATTATCAGATTTTTGCTTACTAGTAGAAGAGCTCCATTTACCTTTCCCCTTCTGACTTGCCAGGAAAGCTTGATCTGCAACACACATAATGGACATGTTCTACCTAGACTGATCTTCTCGCAATAGAACAGAGACTAAATCCTCAAATGTTGAGGCATTTGGATTGTCTTTCATCATCAAATGAAGAGTACCAATGTTTGCAGTTATGACCCATCTTCTCATGAACAGTGTATGTTTGCAGTAGACTCAAATGTTTGGTACTTTGATAGTGGGGCAACCAAACATATTACCTCGTAGTATAGCTTCTTCACTTCACTCGAGTTTGCCCCTATAGCGAATATTGTCACATGTGCTAACAACTGCTCCTATCCTATCATGGGAGTTGGTAAGATGATTTTGAATACTACTGATGGTAGTTCTCTTACATTGTTGGATGCTTTATTTGTGCCACGAATCAAGAAGAATCTGTTATCAATTTTTGGTTTAGCCAGGATTGGCTTGGCCATGAAATTTGTTGATGACAGATGTATAGTTCATGATCTGTCAAATGGGGATGTCATTATTTCTTTTGGAATTTTATGTCGTGGGTTGTATAAGCTCATAGACTATGAAAAATTTATGAATGATTCAGCATGTGCAGTACATGATTCTCAGGCTTTATCAGATGCAAAGCTTTGGCATGCATGCTTTGTTCATCTAAATTTTGCTAGTTTGCTATGCTTGTAGAAATCTGAAATGGTGTCCTCTATGCCAAAACTTGAGGCACCTTGTAAACATGTCTGTGAAGGCTTTATTTTGGGCAGAACGTAGCATTCCTCATTCCCAAAAGATAGTTCAATTGGAGCTACTCAAAAATTGCATCTTGTTCACAATGATGTCTGTGGTCCTATGCAGGCACACTCTTTTGGAAACCATCTTTACTTCATGACTTTCATTGATGATTTTTCTAGGCATGCATGGGTATATCCATTGGAAGCAGAGTCCGAAGTGTTTATGTGCCTCAAACAGTTTTTGGTTTTGGCCGAAAATCTATCAGCATGTAAAATGGGCACCCTCCATTCTAATAAAGGGTGGGAGTATATGTCTTCTGACTTTAATGCATTTATGGCTGAATGTGGGATACATCATCATTGTATAGTTCTGTATACACCTCAATTGAATGGAGTTGTTGAACGGAAGAACATGTCACTCATGGAGATGGCGATGTGTATGGTTAAGAGTCAGGCTTTACCACATAGTTTCTGGCTTGAGGCTATCATGTGTGCAACATATGTACTTAACAAGTTTCTGGCTTGAGGCTATCATGTGTGCAACATATGTACTAAAGCATTGCAATCTATCACTCCATATGAGGCTTGGTATGGTGGCAATCCATCTGTTGCTCACTTGCATGTTTTTGTTTGTATGGCATATGCATTAGTGCCTAAACAACAACACAGGAAATTGGATGATAAAGTAGTGAAATGTATTTTTGTTGGGTACAATTTTGAAACCAAAGGCTATTGTCTATATTATCCATAGACTAAACGCATTTTGGTTAGGCATGATGTTGTTTTTGTGGGAGATGCTATTCAACCATTACTTTCATGTACTAAGGAGACATTTGTTAGCTCCAAAGACATGTATGATACTTTGCTGCCTCTTTTTATAGGTGGACAATGTAGTGATGGTCCTAATGAGGCAACTTCTCAGCATTTATAGGTTTCATGTGATGATGCATATCATTCCATTTCTGGTGTAGATTTACATGATGCACTTGGTAACGAGAGAGCTGATATCAAGGAGGCAAAAACTATGCCAAAATGGCTTGTGCAGACTTTGCATGATAGCAAATTAGATGCACCTCTTTCATATTTTACTTTTTCTAGCTCTCATAGTGCTTCTTTTGCATCAGATTGCTATGCTATGTCTGCCTCTAGTCTCTGTAAAGAGAATGAACCTATTTCGTTTGATGAAGCACAAAATTCAAAAAATTGGATGGCTGCTATGCAATTTGAATATGATGGTATAATGAAGCATGGTACATTGTCTTTATGTGACTTGCCTCGTGGCAAGAAGGCCATTGGCACTAAGTGGGTATACAAGCTGAAGTGTAAGCCTGATGGAATAGTTGATAATTATAAGGCTAGACTTGTTGCAAAGGGTTATGCTCAAGAAAGAGGCTTTGATTTTGTTAAACACGCGTTGCCGTCAGAGACACGTTTAAGCTTCTTTCGGGTTCTTGGGAGTGGAAGGGGTCTGAATAATCAGAGTCCCTATACTTGATTTTCCCAATTAACCACTCACACCACAGTACCTTAATGTCTAAATCTCTGTTAATACGAATTAATCTCTAGACTCTGGTTCGTTCTCTCAATGTCTTACTATCTGTACTCAGCCTATTGCTAGTTCTTCCACAACCTTACCGATTATGCTCTGGTTGATACGTTCTCAACACACAGTGCCGGAACTATTCATTACCATAATACAGACTCACAAGTCTTACTTACTAGAACAACGTTAACACAATTGAAGATAATAAAAAAAAAGTGAAATAACACAATACTACTCAGAATTCTCCAACATAACATAACGGAACTCGACAGAACGTATCGCCCAGACAGACAGTTTGGCGATTCTTCTGGTTGTTGCCGAAGCGTCCTTTCATTAGATTATAAATGGTTACATCTCTTCGCAGCGACCTTTCGGTTCGTGCGGAATACGAGAAGGAAAAGATTTACAATTGCCAATCCGACGGCTTACACTGGCACGCACGGTGGACTTGAACCCGTAGAGATACAAAATTTTATAGCTCTTCTACTATACCCTGAAGGTACATTGTTCGGGCTAACTTAAATGTTCTGGCAATTTTCTGCTTGAGGCTATCCAACATTTTCTTTAGAATGTCTGGTTCTACTAGTTGCGCATCAGTACAGACAGAACTTAAAGAAATTACTTGGCTCATTAATATTTCCACCCGTGTCTGCAAAAAGGCCTCTTGCAGAAAGAAATCATTTGCTAAAGCCGCATCCCGGCTCAATCTCATATCTGCAATCTGTTGATCTATTCGTGATAAACGTTCTGCTTGAGTTCCAAGTTGCCTTTCTCAACTCTGCTCCGTAGCAGGTGTGGTGGCAATAGCAGCGATAATCTGAGCATAATATGGATGGCACTCCACTGAATGCCAGGGCAATTCAGCGAAGTTGGACAAACCTCGGACCCGCAAGAATTCACTTACGTCCTGAGGGAGTCCGTCACGGAAGGTAGCAAAGTTTGCTAAAGCTTCCATGATGCGCACGCGAAGTAGCACAAATACACAGTGATTACAGAAAACACAGAGTACACAGAACACACAGACACAATAGCGATTAACAGCAAAAAGAAGAAGATTAAGTAGATACTTGGTAACAGGAGGCTATCAAAAATGCTAATCATCGCACGATGTTGAGATGATAACCTTCATAACTACGGTGTGCATGCATGAGCAGAATCAATAACAAAAGGCGGCAATTATTCATGGTTATGTAGCAAAACGAGGAGTTTATGGTCTTTATTCATCTAACATGCAAAACTAAAAAAAAAAAAGGAAAAGAAAAAAAACGAAAGAAAGAAAAAAAAAATACCCGGGCAACCACAGAATACTTCAGTGCGAATCAGGTACTTGATGATACGGCCACAACTTTGAACCATTTATTACTTTGGGAAGAGGAATTCCGGTCAAGGTAGTCAACCGAAAAGTAGCTGGGCCCACTTGTTCACTAATCCGGTAAGGACCAAACCACCGTAATTTGAATTTTCCAGCCGCACGATTTGATTTAGCATTATAGAATAACACAAGCTGTCCCACCGTAAAAACTGGAGTTTTAAGAAAGCAATTATGAGTACGTGCTTGTTGCAACTGAACTTCTTGAAGGGTCAAAAAACTTTCCCAGCGATGTTCATCCAAGTCTCTGAGTGTATCCAACCGAAATGATAAAGAATCTTCAAGTAAAAATTTCTGAGTGATAGCCACGCGCAAACTGGGTACTACAATTTCCATTGGCGCTATTGCTTCTAGCCCATAAGCTAGCTTGAAAGGAGTCAGTCCGGTTGCTACTTTGTATGTAGTTCCGTATGCCCATAGTACTGCAGGTAGTAACTGATCCCATCTTTCTGGTGATTCCATAATCAATTTTCGAAGCATACTCAGCAAGGTCTTGTTGGTACTTTCAGCTAAGCCATTAGCACGAGGATAATACGGTGAACTGAATTTATGCAAAATTTGAAAAGTATGCATTAACACTCGAATTAAACTGTTAGCAAAGTGCGTTCCTGATCTGTTACAAGTTCCAAAGGTAATCCATATCGTGGGAATACGTCCTTCATCAGACACTTTGCTACCAAAATAGCTGTAGCGGACCGTAAAGCCCAAGCTTCTACCCATTTGGTAGCATAATCTGTACATGTCAGAATGTAGCGATTGTTGCTAAGGATTGCTGGAGGTGTGATTGGTCCAATAAAATCAAGACCCCATTTCTGAAAAGGTTCCAAAGGTAATACAGGTTGCAGAGGAAAGAAATGGCGTTGCAAAGGCTGTCCAGATCGCTGGCAAGTGTCACACTGCTGCACAAACTGAGTCACATCTTTGTACATAGTAGGCCACCAGAGCCCACTTTGCAGAATTTTTTGGTGCGTTAAATCTGCTGCAAAATGTCCACCGGAGGGTATTGAATGTGCCAATACAATAACCGAGTTTACTTCATGTGGTGGAATACAACGAAGCAATGCACCAGTATGATCAATGTAGTACAACTGTTCAGCAATCAACCGGAATCTACGACTATAAACTGCAATTTTTCGACGCATAGCAGGAGAGGTTTGAGGGGGAAGACATCCATCAGTAAGAAAGGTTAATAACTGATCATAGTAGGTCGGTGTCACAGGAGGTTGTGCAGATTCATCACTAGTTGTTTCAGTAACATAAATTGCTGGTGTGGTGTCATCAACACCTACCGGAGCTTCATCGGAATCTAATCGAGAGAGAAAATCTGCTAATGCATGTGCAGTGCCGGGTCGATGAATCACTTCGTAATCAAACTCTTGTAACAATAAAGCCCAACGCGCCAAACGGCCACCTAAATGCTGCTGCCTAACCAGATACACTAGCGCATCATGATCTACATGAAAGATGAATTTTCGGCTTAGCAAATAATGCCAAAATTTCTTTACAGAATATACCAAACCGAGACATTCTCTTTCAGTCACTGAATAATTCTTCTCAGCAGGAGCAAGCCATCGACTTGCATAATAGACATGCCGAAACCACTTATCAATTTGCTGCATTAAAACACTTCCAATGGCTATATCCGGTGCGTCTACAAAAACATGGAATGGGCGTTCCCAATCAGGAGGTTGTAGAATTGGAACCTACATTAATAATCCTTTTAGACGATCAAATGCAGTTTGACATTCCGGAGTTCAATCAAACTATCGAGGAGTACTAGTTATTAGCCGATTTAGGGGTATTGCCAAATGGGCAAGCCACGGTAAATGTCGACCATGCCACCTGACTTGAACCATGAAGTGCATCACTTCTTTCGGCGTAGTAGGCACAGGTGCTTCTAACACGGCTGCAACTTTGTCTGGATCAACTTGTATGCCCTGTGTAGATACAATATGGCCAAGGAGCTTACCACAAGAAACCGCAAAGACAGATTTGGTGGGGTTCAGGCAGAGTCGGTATTCACGACATTTCTCAAAGCAACACCGTAAATGATACAGGTGTGCTACCATCTAACCGAATAAAGAGAAGTCATCTAGATATACTTGCATAAAAGAAGTGAGATAGGGTGAGAAGATTTCCTGCATACAGCGTTGAAAAGTGCTAGGAGCATTTCTTAATCCAAACCACATGACTGTACAAGCAAAAACACCCCAGTTGGTAATGAAAGCTATTTTCGGTATGTCTTGTTCAGCCATTCTGACCTGGTTATAACCACTATAACCGTCCAAAAAGGAGTACATCTCGTGTCCGGCCACTCTATCTAACATTGTGTCAAGAAATGGAAGAGGAAATGGATCAAGTACGGTGGCTGCATTCAATTTCCGGTAATCTACACATATTTGGAGCTGCTTGGTTTTCTTTGGTACGATCACGATCGGGGAGATCCATTCAACGTGCTCAATGGGTACAATGAATCCTACCTTTAATAGGCGATCAAGTTCTGCTTTGACCTGTGCTGCATAGTTGGGATTCATTCGGTAGCTGGGTTGTTTAATTGGTTTTGCTTCTGGTTTAAGCACGACCCGATGTTGATAGATGTGAGGGTCCAGACCTTTCATATCACGGTAATCCCATGCAAAAACATCAGAGAACTCACGAAGAAGCTGGATCAAATCTGCTTGAAACGCCTCAGACAATCCTTCCTTTATCTTGACAGGTCGCGGATTTATTTCATCTCCCAAATTATAGGTGATTAACTGATCTTCGGGAACATAGAATTGACGAGGTTTGCCTGGATCGTCAGTTGACTGTAAAAGTTGTTGTAGAGCGGCTTCATCCATAGCAATCGTATCTTCTGTCTCCACTTCTTTGGTCACGGGCATCACCGTACAGGCTGCCGGACTCCAGTGGTCTGCTACGGATTGCAAATCGACAGTTCCCAAAGAGATCAAATCTTTGTTATTCTTCAAAAATTCTTCTTCTTCATCATCGGATAAACCATCCAACATGTGGACGGGCTCTGCTACATATGGTCTGGCATGAAGTTCACAGGGCTGAATAGCATCCAGTTTGACAACATATTTATGGTGGTTGTCTTTGAAAGTTAGTTCCTGTGCTGACCAATCCTGTATAACTTTAGCCTGTTTCAACCATGGGCGACCGAAAAGAAGATTGTAATCGAGGGTAGATTTTAGTAGTTCTAAGACTACAAAAGTCATTTTGAATGTGATGCCTTGCAAAGTGATCGGGATATTCCTTACGAGTCCCACCGAATGAACTCGGGATTGATCTGCCATTCGGACAAAAAATTGAACAGGCTCGATTTGCATCCACCCTAACTTTTTACAGAGGGCTGCAGTTGCTATGTTTATACCCGAACCACCATCAATCAAGACTTGAGTAATTTTGTGATTCTTGTGCCATACCGTAATTAAGGGGACCGCATGATCCATCGTAGAGTCAGCTTCCGGTTGGATTGTGGCAGTTACCGGAGTACTGGGAGATCCAGAACTAAGCTGTTGCTGGAATTGCTGCCTAACTCCTGGTACTAAAGCAAGTAGCTGTCCTAATGGAAGTTTAATTGAGGCCTTAGAGAGAATATCCCATACGTGGTTTGCTTGATTTGTATTCTTCACTGATTCTGATGATGTCGTGCCTGTTACTGAGGTAGAATCTTGTTCAAGCGTCCCTGCCTGGGATAGAGGAAACTGTGTTACCGGAACTGGATCAGGGAACACCGTAGGCTCTTTGGTGGTCCATTGGCTAGCCTTGTTATACATTCTCTGTTGTTCATGGATGCCAGGTTCAAACACCTCAGCTGCTGGTTGCAACTGCTTACCGGATCTTGTCTGGACCACTGCTGCTTGAGTTTCCACTAGTGAAATATAGACCATATTGGTCATCGGGTTCTGACGCTCTTTCTTTCTTTGATCATATTCGGCTGCATCTTTACAGAATCTTTGGATGTGACCCAACTCTCCACAAAAATGACAGCGAGGTGGTGGCAAAGAAGTACCTTCCTATGATGTTCCCGTCTGCCAGCGATTTGTATTGAAGTTTGTATTCCTCTGTCCCCGATAATTTCTTTATCCTTGCTGCTGATTATTTCTCATCTGAGGTGGTACATAGTGGGTGGCCGGCTGTCCTGGTTCTTGTATAATGGCATTTATAGTTGCTGGTCCCTGCACTTTGGTGTTATATGCACAATTTTTGGTGGAATGTCCAGTGGTATTGCAGATACCGCAATACATCTGATTAAGGGCACATGTGACACTGGTATGCCCTGGATTCTTGCACTTAGTGCAGTACATCTATCTAGCCGGATCCTCTGCAACATTTTTACTGGCTTTCAACCACTCCAGGTCTTCAGTAAAGCCTCCAACCTTATGCTCGAGCTGCAAGGCCATTGCAATAACCGCATCTAGTGTCATAGCTCCCACACAACAGATGATCATAATCTGTCTGAGCTGCGGAGTCAACCCATTAATAAACCACTAAGTGATGACATCATTCGGTAGGTTGGCATGGGCCGGCGGTAGTTGTCTCAAATGAGTTCTAAACAGGGTGGCATATTCCTGCACAATCTGGTGCAGCTTCTGTTTATTGTTCTGCAAGTAATCGAAAATTTTGGCAGGGTTCTTCTTCAGCCGGAACCTCTGCAAAAACGCATCCCTTACCGCTTCATAGGTGCTGAAATGGTTGATATCATGCTCTGTTAACCACCTGGCTGCTTCATTAACTAATGTAGATTGGAATACGATGGCCTTGTACGCCGGATCAAGTGGATGGTTTAGTACTGCATAACTTATTTCAAAGGTGCGTACATGAGCATCAGGATCATCACCTGGAAATCCACCGAACTTTGTGTAGGTTACTCCTGTTGGAACCGATCAAGGTGGAAGTGGCTGTTGTTGCTACTGTTGTTGTTGCTGTTGTTGTTGTTGCTGTTGTTGTTGTTGTTGTTGTTGTTGTTGTCCACTCATGGTGCTAGTGGTGGTACTATTACTATCTCCTGAGTTCTGAGGAGGTGTTTTCGGTCCTTCGGAGTCTGTATGATCAGACTGCTCACCTTTTGGTTCGAAAATAGCGCTCAACCTTTTACGGATTTCCAATTCGAATAGCCTATCCTCTTCTTTGGTATCAAACATAGGCAAACTATCCCCGAACAGTGGTGTCCGGAATGAAGATGCACCGGGAAGTATAACACTGTCACCGGAAAATTGTAAATTCCCTGTAACTGGGACCGAACTGTCACCGGAATTAGTCGAACTTTCCCCAAACCAGGGTATTCTTTCACCAGCAATGGTGTCTCTTGATAACACACCTCTATCCTCAGAGAGGTTCGAATCTTGACCAGACGGTGTCGGATCAACTGCACAATGTGTTCCTGTAGACTCCAAAGTTATTGTATCTTCTGCAGACTGTGCCGAAATTACACCGGAATCTACCGGAATTGCAGTATGTTCCACCGGAATGATATCGGAATCACTGCTAACGCGCTTCGTTTCTTCGATGACTGGACTTAACCGATCTATGCTTCTACCTCTTGAGGATGTCCCTAATAAATTTGATATCTCCCAGGGCTGTCGGTCTCTCCTGTACTTCGGATACGACTCACCGGACCGAGTAACCAACATATATCACCTTTGCAACACTTGCGTACTACTCTACCTTAGTGTCAATTCACAATCTATGGTCACCTTCCCACAATCAATTTGTAACACTTTATTGCCACATTCCCACAATCAATTTATAACACTCTATTGCCACCTTCCCACAAACGGCACCAGTGTTAAACGCGCGTTGCCGTCAGAGACGCGTTTAAGCTTCTTTCAGGTTCTTGGGAGTGGAAGGGGTCTGAATAATCAGAGCCCCTTTCTTGATTTTCCCAATTAACGACTCACACCACAATAACTTAATATCTAAATCTCTGTTAATACAAATTAATCTCCAGACTCTGGTTCGTTCTCTCACCGTCTTACTATTTGTACTCAGTCTATTGCTAGTTCTTCCACAACCTTACCGATTATGCTCTGGTTGATACGTTCTCAACATACAACGTCGGAACTATTCATTACCGTAATAGAGACTCACAAGTCTTACTTACTGGAACAACGTTAACACAATTGAAGATAATCAAACAAAAGCGAAATAACACACTACTACTCAGAATTCTCCAACATAACACAATGGAACTCCACATAACGTATCGCCCAGACAGACAGTCTGGCGATTCTTCTGGTTTTTGCCGAAGCGTCCTTTCATTAGATTATAAATGGTTACATCTCTTCGCAGCAACCTTTCGGTTCGTGCGGAATACGAAAAGGAAAAGATTTACAATTGCCAATCTGGCGGCTTACAATTTTGATGAGACCTTTGCTCCTACATGCCGAATGACTACTGTTTATTGCATCTATGCACTTGGAGCTCATCATGGTTGGAATGTACATCAATTGGACATAAAAATTGTATTTCTGAATGGTGACTTGCATGGAGAAGTATATGTTTTTCTGCCCCATAGCTTTGTGGAGAAAGGTAATGAAAACCAAGTGCACAAGTTGAAAAAGGAATTATATGGTTTGAAACAAGCATTACATGCTTGGTATGAAAAGATACATGCCTATTTGATTGCACATAGTTTTGAGAACACTCCAACTAAGAGCGCCTTATATGTTAAGCATGCAAATGATGTGCTTCTGATCATTGTTGTGTATGTTGATATATGCTGCTTATTGGTCCTCATGAGAAGCATATTGATGATTTTAAGGCTTATTTGCATGCCTCATTCGAGATGTCAGATTTGGGGCATTTGCATCATTATTTGGGCATTCAATTTGTGCAAGTTGATGGTGGAATAACTTTGTGTCAAACGAAATATATTGACATATTATTGCAGCTTTTTGGCCTTGAAGACTACAAACCTATTGCCACTCCTATGCAGATAGGTTTACGATTGAGTCTTCATGATGCTAGAGATGCACTTGATGCTGTTCTCTATCAGTAGGCTGTTGGATGCTTGATTTACTTATGCATTACTCGGCTAGATATTCAGTTTGCTATCTCATAGATGAGCAAGTTTATGCATTACCCAGGTGTCAAGCATTTGCAGGCGATTAAGCACATCTTTTGCTACTTGAGTGGTACCTCACTTGGATTGTTTTATTCGAAGGGGGGATCACTACCACCAAATTTACATGCTTTTTCTAACTATGACTGGGCTGGTTGCTATGACACTCATGTGTCCACTAGTGTCTTTTGCTTCATGCTTGGTAGCTCATGTATATCTTGGTTGAGCAAGAAGCAGCCTACCGTGGACACTTCTAGTTGTGAGGCTAAGTATAGGGTAGCTTTCACAACGATTGTTGAGTGTGTGTGGCTTAGACACCCTATGTATGATTTGGGTGCTGTTCACTCTTCTGCCACCACCATCTTCACTAACAGTCAAAGTGCATTGGCAGTTGCAAGGAACCCTATGTTCCATGCTCGCGCTAAGCACATTGAGGTGCACTATCATTATGTCACGGAGAGGTTCTCTACTGGAGAGATTAGTTTGGCATATGTGCCCATGTAGGAGAACATTGCAGACCTTTTCAAAAAGGCTCTGCTTAGGAAGAAGTTTGAAGATTTCTACAAATCTTTGGGATTTCTTCCTTTTGTGAATTGATTCCATTGTTGGAGTTCGAGGTCTACGGAAGCACATGAACAACACATGAAAGAAGAAGCAGCTTGGAGCACAACACACAATACTGAATGTATTACCATTAGAATGTAAAAAGATAAGTAACCCATTAGGGCAATAGACATATATACAAGCCAGGGGAAGAAACCCCCTAAAGAGGGAAAAAAGTGCCTTGGTGGTCCTAATGTGTTCACTCACATCACTACCTAAATATATCAACAAATCCCCCATGGGAGTGATGCGGTGAACAGGGAGCTGGCACACATGTATAAGGAAGTGCCAAGCTATATGGAATCAATCCACAAATGGAAGTAAGCCCAAGAAAAGCCTTCGTGAAAAGGTCTCCAATGTTCTCTTGCATGGGCACATATGCCATGCTGATCTCTCTAGCAGATAACCTCTCCCTGACATAATGATAATGCACCTCAATGTGCTTAGTGCGAGTGTGGAACAACGGGTTCTTTGCAACTACCAATCCACTCTAACTATCAGTGAAGATGGTGGTGGCAGAAGACTAACCAACACCAAAACTAGCCATAAGGCATCTGAGCCACACACACTCAACAGTCACTGTGAAAGTTGCCCTATTCTCGGCCTCACAACTGGAAGTGGCCATAGTAGGCTATTTCTTGCTCAACCAAGATATGCATGGGCTACCAAGCATGAAGAAAAAGTCACTGATGGACACACGAGTGTCATAAAAACTAGCCCACTCAGAGTTAGAAAAAGCATGCAAATCTGGCGGTAGCGATCCCCACTTGGGATAAAATAATCCAAGTACCCAAGTACCACTCAAGTAGTGAAAGATGCACTTAATTGCCTTCCAATGCTTGACACTTGGGCAATGCATAAACCTGCTCGTTTATGAGACAACAAACTCAATATCTGGCCAAGTAATGCATAAGAAAATCAAGCAAATCAACCAAGTCACATAAAGACCATGTACCATTTTTCATTATAGCATCATACTCAGATTGCATAGCAACCATCCAATTTTTTGAGTTTTGTGCTTCATCAAAAGAAATAGGCTGATTCGCATCACAGAGACTAGAGGAAGCCATAGCATAGGAATCTGATGCAGAAGAGGCACTATGAGAGCCGAAATGAGTATGATTTGACAAAGATGCATCTAATTTGCTGTCATGCAAAGTGTGCACCAACCATTTTGGCATAATGTTTGCCTCCGCAATATCAGGTCTCTCATCAACAAGTGCATCATGCAAATATGCATCAGAAATGGAATGATCTACATCATCATATGAAACTTGTAAAGGTTGCGAAGTTGCCTCCTTAGGAGCAGCACTAGACTATCCACCTATAAAAAGAGGCAGCAAAGTATCATACATGTCTTCGGAGCTAATAGATGTCTCCTTAGTACATGAAAGTAGTATTTGAATAGCATCTTCCACAAAAAAAACATCACGGCTAACCAAAATGCATTTAGTTTGTGGATGATATAGACCATAGCCTTTGCTTTCAAAACTTTACCCAACAAAAATACATTTCACTCCTTTATCATCCAATATTTTTGCATTGTTGTTTAGGCACTAATGCATATTCCAAAAAATAAAAAATGCCTAGGTGAGCAACAAATGGCTTGCGACCATGCCAAGACTCATATGGAGTGATAGACTGTAATGCTTTAGTGGGACACCTATTAAGTACATATGCTGCACACATGGCAGCCTCAAGCCAAAAACTATGCGGTAAAGCCTGACTCTTGACCATACACCTCGCCATCTCCATGAGCGACTTGTTCTTCCATTTAGCAACTCCATTCTAATGAGGTGTATATGGCACTTTACACTGATGTTTTAACCCATGTTTAGCTAGAAATGCATTAAAGTCAGAAGATATATATCCCCCCCTCGATCAAAACAGAGGGTGCCCGTTTTACATGTTGATAGATTTTTAGCCAAAACCAAAAACTATTTGAAGCACATAAACACTTCGAACTTTGATTTCAGTGGATATACCCATGCATGCCTAGAAAAATCATCGATGAGAGTCACAAAGTAGAGATAGTTCCCAAAAGAGGGTGTTTGCATAGGACCACAAACATCACTATGAAGACGATCCAATTTTTGAGTAACTCAAACTGAACCATCTTTTAGGAATGAGGAACGCTGCATTTTTCCCAAAATACAACCTTCACATACATGTTTACGAGGTGCCTCAAGTTTGGGCAGAGAGGACACCATTTCAGATTTTTGCAGGCTTAGCCAAGTAGCGAAATTCATATGACCAAAGCGTGCATGCCAAAGCTTTGCATCTGAGATAGCCTGAGAATTATGTACTACACATGCCAAATCATTCACAGATTTTGTTGGAGTTAGACATCTACGGAAGCACGCAAAGAACACAAGGAATAAGAAGAAGCTTGTAGCACAACACACAATGCTGAATGTATTACCACTAGAATGTACAAAGATAAGTAGCCCGTTAGGGCAATAGGCGTATATATAAGCCCGGGGGAAAAACCTTCTAAAGAGGGAAAAAAGTGGCCCGGCGGTCCTAGAGTGTTCACACACATCACTACCTAAATATATCAACAAATCCCACCTAGGAGTGATGTGGTGAACAAGGAACTGGCACTCATGTATAAAGAAGTGCCATGCTATGTGGAATCAATCCAAAAAAGGAAGTAAGCCCAAAGATTTGCGGAAAGCTTCAAACTTCTCCTTAGGCAGAGCCTTCGTAAAAAGGTCAGCAATGTTCTCCTGCATGGGCACATAGGCTAAGCTGATCTCCCTAGTAGAGAACCTCTCCTTGACGTAATGATAATGCATCTCAATGTGCTTAGTGCAAGCATGGAACACATGGTTCCTCACAACTTCCAATGCACTCTGATTGCCAGTGAAGATGGTGGTGGCAGAAGACTGACCAACACCTGAATCATCCATAAGGCATCTTGTGCAAGCATGGAACATAGGGTTCCTCGCAACTGTCAATGCACTTTGATTGTCAGTGAAGATGGTGTTGGCAGAAGACTTACCAACACTCGAATTAGCCATAAGGCATCTGAGCCATGCACACTCAACAGTTGTTGATACTCAGCCTCACAACTGGAAGTGGCCACAATAGGCTGCTTCTTGCTCAACCAAGATATACATGAGCTACCAAGCATGAAGCAAAAGCCACTGGTGGACACACGAATGTCACAACAACCAGCCCAATCACTGTAAAAAAAAAGCATGCAATCTGGTGGTAGTGATCCCCCCTTGGGATAAAACAATCCAAGTAGCCAGGTACCACTCAAGTAGTGAAAGATGCACTTAACCGCTTGCCAATGCTTGAGACCTTGGCAATGCATAAACCTGCTCATATGTGAGACATCAAACTGAATATTTGGCTGAGTAATGGATAAGTAAATCAAGCATCCAATAGCCTGCTGATAGAGAACAACATCAAATGCATCTCCAGCATCATGAACACTCAATCGTAAACCTGTCTCCATAGGAGTGGCAATAGGCTTACAGTCTTCAAGGCCAAAACACTGCAATAATGTGTCAATAATTTTGTTTGACACAAAGCCATTCCACCATCAACTTGCATAATTTGAATGCCTAAATAGTGATGCAAATGTCCCAAATCAGACATCTCAAATGAGGCATGCAAATCAGCCTTAAAATCAGCAATATGCATGTCATGAGGACCAGTGAGCAGCATGTCATCAACATACACCACAATGATAAGATGCACATCATTATCACGATTAACATATAAGATGCTTTCAATTGGACTGTTCTCAAAACCATGTGCAATGAGATAGGCATGTATCTTTTCATACCAAGCACATGGTGCTTGCTTTAAATCATATAATGCCTTCTTTAATCTGCACACCTGGTTTCATGCCCTTTTTGCACAAAGCCACGGGGCTGAAAAACATACACTTCTTCATGCAAGAAACCATTCATAAATGCTGTTTTAATGTCCAACTGATATACATTCCAACCATGATGAGCTGCAAGTGCACAAATGCTACAAACAGTAGTCATTCGGCAAGTAGGAGCAAAGTTTTCATAAAAATCAATGCCTCTTTCCTATGCATAACCCTTTGCAACAAGCCTAGCTTTATACCTATCAACTGTTCCATTAGGTTTACGCTTCAAATTGTATACCCACTTAGTGCCGATGGCCTTCTTGTTAGGAGGCAAGTCACATAAAGACTAGCTATAAATTTTTCATGATAGCATCATATTCAGATTGCATTGCAGCCATCCAATGTTCAAAATTTTGTGCTTCATCAAATGAAACAGGTTCAGTCTCATCACAGAGATTAGAGGCAGCCATAGCATAACAATCTGATGCAAAAGAGGCACTATGAGAGCCTGACCGTGTAGAGATGCATCTAATTCATTGCCACACAAGGTCTACACTAGCCATTTTGGCATAGTTTTTGCTTGCTCAATATTAGCTCTCTCATCAACAAGTGCATCATGTAAATCTGCATCAGAAATGGAATGATCTACATTGTCACATGAAACCTGCAAAGGTTGAGGAGTTGCCTCATTAGGACCAGCACTAGACTATCCACCTGTAAAAAGAGGTAGCAAAGTATCATACATGTCTTTGGAGCTAACATATGTCGCTTTAGTACATGAACGCAATGGCTGAATAGAATCTTCCACAAAAGCAACATCATAGCTAACCAAAATGCGTTTAGTTTATGGATGATACATACGATAGCCTTTACTTTCAGAACTGTACCCAACAAAAATACATTTTACTGCTTTATCATCAAATTTTCTGTGATGTTGTTTAGACACTAATGCATATGCCAGACAACCAAAAACACGCAGGTGAGCAACAGATGGCTTGCGACCATGCCAAGCCTCATATGGAGTGATAGACTGCACTGCTTTAGTGGGACACTTGTTCAGTACATATGTTGCACACATAACAGCCTCAAGCCATAAACTATGTGGTAAAGCCTGACTCTTTGCCATACACCTCACCATCTCCATGAGTGACCTATTCTTTTGTTCAGCAACTCCATTTTGTTGAGGTGTATACATCATTGTACACTGATGTTTTATCCCACGTTAAGCTACAAATGCATCAAAGTCAGAAGACATATATTCCCCCCCTCGATTAGAACGGAGGGTGCACATTTTACATGCTGATAGATTTTCATCCAAAACCAGAAATTGTTTGAAGCACATAAACACTTCGGACTTTGCCTTCAATGGATATACCCATGCATGCCTGGAAAAATCATCGATGAAAGTCACAAAGTAAAGATAGTTCCCAAAAGAAGGTGTCTCCTTAGGACCGTAGACATCACTATGTACAAGTTGCAATTTCTGAGTAAGCCGAACTGAACCATCTTTTGGAAAGGAAGAATGTTGCATTTTTCCCAAAATACAGCCTTCACCCACATGTTTACTACGTGCCTCAAGTTTGGGCAAAGAGGACAACATTTCAAATTTTTGCATGCATAGCAAAGTATTGAATTTTGACCAAAGCATGCATGCCAAAGCTTTGCATTTGACATAGCCTGAGAATCATGTACTGCACATGCCAAATCATTTACAGATCTTTCATAGCCTATGAGCTTATACAACCCACGACATAAAATGCTAGAAGCAATAATAATATCTCCACTTGACACATCATGAACTGTACATGTGTTATCAACAAATTTCACAACCAAGCTACTAAGAGATTTTTCTTGATCCCTAGCACAAAGAAAGCATCTGACAAAGTGAAAGAACTACCATCCTTATGTACTGATCTTTATATATTGCACTTGTTGTATTCTTGTTTTTAGGTCATTCTTGTACATTCCTTTTTATGTAATAGAAGAAGAAGAAGATAATTCTTCTTGCCTCAATCTGTGTGTGTGATTCTCCTTGAGAGTGAGAGTGTGTGTGTGAGTTCTCTTCCTTATCTCCTTCCTTGTGACATGGTATCAGAGCCAGCATGGCTATAGAGAGCTCATGGAGAAGGCGACGGTGAAGAGTATGCAGGAAGGCGTGGAGAAAACGTGATTCACAAATGACCTCCGTTTGCTACGAAAATCAGCATAAAGGTAGAAAAACCAAGTCAGATAAAAGTTTTGGAGCCATCTTGACCTCCATTTGAGCCCGCAAGGTGGAGTCCGCAGAAAAACCAGGTCAGTTTCAGAAATTGTAACTTGCCTTGTGTTTGGAAACCCTCATATATTCCAGATCTAGAATTTCAAGCGATTTTGTGTACTGTTGTTACATGAAAACTGTGTTTTTCTGAGATCGAACTGTCACGTCATAGTGCAACAGTGTTCAAGCAGAAGTGCTGCTTATAGTGTTTTGCAGTGTTGTGAATTGCTACAGAAATGGCAAACACAGATGGAATGAGTGAGCTTATGAGCGATAAGTTAGACAAGAACAACTTCCATGCTTGGAGATTCAGAATGACGAATTTGGTGATGGGAAAAGGCTACTGGAAGTACACCAAAGGAGATAATGAAAATGCTCCACAATTACCAGAAAGGAATAAGACTGCAGATCAGGTAAGAGCATATGAGGAATGGAATCAAGGAGCATGAAAGATAATGTATTGGCTATCTGCTAGCATACAAGATAGCATGATTGGACACATACAGGATGCCAAGACTCCAAAAGAGGCTTGGAATAGTTTGGTCACATTGTATGAGACCAATACAAAGGCACGGAAATTGCAACTCAAGAACAAGCTGCATACATTGGAGAAGAAGAGCATGTCGGTAAGTGACTACACCTTGAAAATCAAAAGCATATGTGAGTCACTTGCATCTATTGATGTGAATGTAGATGATGATGATAAGGTGGAAGTGTGCCTTCGTGGTTTAGGAGCTGCATATAAGCAGTTCAAAACTTCTATACAGACCAGGGAAAATATTTCAAATTTTGCTGATCTAGTATCTATGCTCATTACTGAAGAAAAGAATCTTGGTGAGGATTCAAACTCCCAAGGAAAATCTAGTTATGAGAAAGTATTCTATTCGGGTAGAGGAAGAGGCAGAGGTAGAGGTTTTGGATGTGGAAGAGGAAATAGTAACCAAGAACAAAGTCAACAACAGAATCATGCAAGAGGCAGAGGAGAGTTTAGAGGCAGGGGGAGCAAAAGAGGCTGCAGAAATTTCCAAAGAAATGATTCAAGTAATGACAATAAAGGATGTTGGAGTTGTGGTAAACCTAGACACTTTGAACGTGATTGCAGGTTTTAAGAATCAAATAACAAAAGGTAGCCTCCAGAATTTTAAAGCTATGGTGGAAAAGGATACAGGGAAGTACATTCAAACATTAAGATCTGATGGAGGAGGTGAATACATGTCAAATGAATTCAGCAGTTTTCTACAAAATCATGGAATTTGGCATCAGTTTTCATGCAGGTACACACCACAACAGAATGGTGTTGCTGAACGCAAAAATAGACATATTGCAAAAATAGCAGAAGCCTTCATGGTTGAGAAGAATATGCCTCATTGTTATTGGGCAGAAGCTATGCATACTGCTATATACATCATGAACAGAACTCCCACTGCTACTGTACATCCAGTTACACCTGAGGAGAAGTTTACAGGTAAAAAGCCAAACTTATCACATCTGAAAGTTTTTGGCTGTCTTGCATATGTACATGCCCCAGATGAATTGAGGACGAAGCATGATCCAAAAGCAGAAAAGTGTGTCTTCATTGGATACTCCCTTGAGCAAAAGGGATATAAATGTTATAACCCACTCACACGACAGGTAAAGGTGAGCAAAGATGTGGTATTTGATGAAATGTCAAGCTTCTATGCAGATGCCAAAGAAGGACTAAATCTTGAACCAAATGACAAAGAAAATGCTAAAAAATCAAGTGCAGAATGTCAATTTTTGAGTGGACCGGATGCATCACCAAGAAATAGTTCCAACTCAAATCCATGGAGTGGAAGATTGCATGGAAATTTCAGTCCATCAAATTCATCAAATACATCCAAGAAAGGTAAATAAAATCTTTCTGAAGATCATAAAACATGTGCATGTTTTGAAGGTGTTGATGGAGATTCAAGCGGTTTAGAAAGGAGTTTTGATGAAGAACTTGGATTGCCTTCTGTGAAGAATCCAAGAGTAAGAAGGGCACATGCAGATGATACAAGGAGAAGTGACCTAGGACCAAGAATATCTCAGAGGATGCGGAATTGAGTACAACGATTGATGTATGAAAATTATATGGCTCGTCATTGTGCCTATATGACAAAGGTAATACAAGATGATGAACCTTCTTGCTTTGAAGATGCAATTGGAATTGCAAATTGGGAAAAAGCTATGGATGAGGAGATGGCTGCACTTTATGGAAACGATACATGGAAGTTGGTTCCATTGCCGCAAGGAAAGAAACCCATAGGCTGCAAATGGGTTTACAAGGTAAAGCATAATGTTGATGGTAGCATAAGCATGTATAAAGCACGATTGGTAGCTAAAGGATATGCACAGACATATGGCATTGATTATGAGGAAACATTCAACCCTATAGCTAAAATGTATACTATCATAACACTTGTTGCATTAGCTACATCAAACGGATGGACTTTGCATCAAATGGATGTGAAGAATGCTTTCCTACATGGTGAGTTACAGGAAGAAGTATATATGGACCAACCACAAGGATATGAAGATTCAAAGCATCCAGAATATGTTTGCAAGTTACAAAAGGCTTTGTATGGGCTGAAGCAAGCCCCTTGTGCATGGCATGCAAGGAACCCTGATTATTTAACCAACATTGGGTTTTCTATGTGTGATGCAGATCACTCACTATATGCAAGAAAGGCTGATGATGGCATCACTATTGTGGCTATTTATGTTGATGACCTGATTGTAGGTGGTGATAAGGAAGGAAGCATCAAAGAGGTAAAGCAACTTCTTATGCACGAATTTAACATGAAAGATCTTGGTGTGCTGCACTACTTCTTGGGCATTGAGTTTATACATATAGAAAAAGGTATATGGATGTAGCAAAGGCAATATGCCTTGAATATGCTACAAAAGTATGGTATGGCTGATTGTAAGCCAATTTATATGCCATTAGATCAGAATTTGAAGTTGGATACTACATCAAGTGAAGCATTGGAAAATGCTACTATGTACAGGAAAATTGTGGGAAGTCTTATATATATCATAATTACAAGGTTTGATCTAAGTTATATTGTTGGACTTGAAAGTCAGTTTATGCAGGTTCCCAGGAAGCCACATTTGGATGCTCTGAGGCACACTCTACGTTATGTGAGTGCTACTTTGGATTATGCATTGTTTTATGAGGCTGGTGTAGATTTGCAAGTTTATGGATACACCAATGCAGATTGGGCTGGTAGCATTCCAGATAGAAGATCTACTAGTGGTTTTCTATTTTCACTTGGGAGTGCAGCTGTTACATGGAGCAGCAAGAAGCAACCCACTGTTGCTTTGTCGAGTATAGAGGCTCAGTATAGAGGTGCTCCAATTGCAGCATGTGAGGCATCATGGCTAGAAATGCTACTTGTAGATTTAGGTGTGGAAGTGGGAAAGCCTATCACTATTTATTGCGATAATCTTAGAAGCGTATAGTTAGCACGGAATCCTCTTTTCCATGCTACAACAAATCATATTGAGGTACATGATCACTTCATCAGAGAGAAGTTATTAACAGGTCATATTGATCTTGTTTATGTGAGAACAGATGAGTAGGTTGCTCATATTTTCACCAAAGCACTTGGAGTTGAGAAGTTGAAGTTTCGGGAGATGCTTTGATTACAGGACATGGCGTTGAGCTTGAGGGGGAGTGTTGAGTTTTCAAGCTCAACATGTGATGATCCAGGATGACATGTACCAATTTTTCATTTCTCTGACATGTATAGTGGTCACGCCGGTAAATATTAGGGATACTTCATTGAGCTTTATTAGATTATCTATTGAGGGTGATGGCACATTTGTTCCTTGCCAACTCACTCATTCGCGGACATTAGGTTTTTCCTTATGTGCTGATCTTTATATATTGCACTTGTTGTATTCTTGTTTTTAGGTCATTCTTGTACATTCCTTTTTATGTAATAGAAGAAGAAGAAGAAGAAGATAATTCTTCTTGCCTCAATCTGTGTGTATGCTTCTCCTTGAGAGTGAGAGTGTGTGTGTGAGCTCTCTTCCTTATCTCCTTCCTCGTGACATAGAAAGGGCATGAAAACCAGGTGTGCAGGTTAAAGAGGGCATTATATGGTTTAAATCAAGCACCACGTGCTTGGTATGAAAAGATACATGCCTATCTCATTGCACATGGTTTTGGGAACATTCCAATTTAAAGTGCTTTTGGAAAATGTATGTTTCTAGTTGTTACATGTATACTTCGTCTTCAAGTAGGCCATTGAGGAAGGTATTGTTTATATACATTTGTTTCACCATCCACTTGATTATGGAAGCAAGGGAAAGTAATAACTTAAATAAACTCATCTTTGCTATGGGCTCCTATGTTTCATTAGAATCCATTCCATATTGGTAAAAAAAAACTTCAGCTACCACCTTGCTTTGTGTTTATGAATTGTCCCTTCCTTATTGAACTTCAAATTGTAGATCCATTTATAGATAATTGCATTCTTATAGGAAGGTAATGGACATAATTCCCATGTCCCATTTTGATTGAGAGCAGCCATCTCCTTATCCATATCTTCTTGCCATTCTTTTTAAGTACTAAAAGCCTTATATATTGAGGGTTCTTCATGTTGTAAAATAGATACAAGAAAAGCAACATTACTTTGCTGAAAATTTGAGGAATTACCTCATTGATATGTAAAACTTTGAGGTTGTATTCTGATCCTTGAAGAACATCTAAGAGTTTCTCGGTGTTCATCATCTTCTTCCACGGATTCTTCAATGGTTTCATCATGTATAGAAGAGAGAAATTCAACTTTAACTATTATTGAATATTTTTATCCAAATCTAAAACTGAGGCTGAACTAAACTTTGTATTCTCATAAAAAATCACATCACTTGATAGGAATGTCTCCATCTTGGATGGATCATAAACTTTCTAAGCTTTTCACACATCACTTTATCTGACAAAGATGAATTTCCTTGAATTAGCATCGAGTTTCTTCCTCTTTTCATCCACAATATGAGAGATTGCATGACATCCAAAACCTTTAAATGATATACCTTAGGCTTGATTTTGTGAAGAGCTTCATAAGGGGAATTTCTCTTCAAGAAATTTATAGGAGATCCGTTCATCAAATAGCATAAAATTTTGATTACTTCAGCCCAAAATATGTTGCGTAGAACTTTATCTTTGAGCATGCACTATGTTATTTCAAATAATTTCCTATTCTTCCTTTCAACGACTCCATTTTGTTGTGGAGTGTAGCTACAAGTAAGCTGTCTTTGAATGCCATTCTCAAGTAGGCAATTGATGAAATCCTTCAACATAAATTCTCTTCCATTCTTTGACCATAGAATCTTTGGTCTTCATTGTGTCCTCTTTTCAACCATAGCATGAAAGTGTAAAATATTTCAGCCTTGGACTTCATGCAATAAACCAAAGAATATCTAGAAAACGAACTCCTGAAGATAAAAAAAATAAATATTTCCTCAAGTGAAGGAGTGTTGGTTGATTGACATACATCAACATGAATTAATTTGACTATATCATGGGCCCTCGAGTTGCTCTTTGAGAATTTAATCCTAACATGCTTTTCAAGGCAACATGCCTCACATTTTACCAATCTTTTTTAAGGTTGGAATGACAATAACCACATCAAAATTCACATACTTTTGAAATTTAAGTGCATATACCTTTTGTGATTCATAACTTTATAAGCATAATTGAAGTTGCTTTATCACTACCCATTATTGAAAATAGAGAGGCTTCTCCTTCTAATGTGAAAAGATTTCCTTGCTTCTTTCCCATTCTAATCACTTTCTAGGAATTCTTTGTGTCTTTGATGAGGCATTGGTGGCCTTTAAACTCTACTTTCATCCCTTTCTCAATCATAAGCCTAACTAAACGTAGATTCTTGGTAAGAAATGGCACACTGAGAACATTACCACTATCAATCGACAATGGTTCCTCTTTGTGATCATTGTATGTGATGCTACTCTTCCAATGATAAAAGTGAAGAATCCTCTTCAAATGGAGTGAATTGTTATTGAACTTCTTCATCCATGTAGTGGGATGACCTTCCTCTTTGATTATCTTGATTACACCTACAATCCTTATCAAGATGGCCATATCTACACCAACTATGGCATTGTGGAGAATAGTTCCTACTTCTATTTTTCCTCTTCGTCTACCTCTCAAGGAAGAATGTCCTCTTTCTTGGAAAAATTTATTACCTTCATGATCTTGTTGATCTTGGTTGTGAACAAGCTCACATCTTCCTTGTCCTCTTTGAATGTTGAATCTCCTTCTTCCCCTTGATGAGAATGGTGCTTTATCATTTGATATTGATAAAGTTCATCCATCATGCATTGAGTTCATGGCATCGTACTTTGATCTTCATCTCTAAAAAGTTGTTCCACCTCATCAAGTGATGGCTTCTACCTCAAGATGGTGAGTCGTTGAACTAAGATTTCATATCCAGTGCTTAGTTCCTATATGATTACTGTGAAGAGCTCATTGCCAAAAATCTTATCTTGAAGAGCCACTAGTTCCTGATGTCACTACAAGGAATACGGGCGTGTAGCGACGGTTAACGCGACAGAATTTCGTCGCTATAAAATTGCAACTTGCGTCGGAATTACCGTCGAGCGCGGACCGTCGATTATACGACGCAAAAAACGACGGTATTTGCGACGGTATTTGCCTAACGTCGCTTAAACGACGCTTGTCAAAGGCGTCGCTTAAGCGACGCTTTTTTGCGTTGCATAAGCGACGGTCCATAAGCGACGGTCCATTATGCGACGGTCCATTATGCGACGGTCCACACTGTCGTATAAGCGACGGTGCAGACCGTCGTATACGTGACGCTAAGCAAATGTCGGTTATACGACGACGCGTTGCATCGCTTACACGACGATCTGTTGACGGACAAAAATTAAAACGTTGGAGGCTCTGCAATCGGCATTTTCACGCATCCGATCGAAGAGCTCTCCAACGTTCGCAATTGCGCTGCACTTACGAGCTGAAGCAAGTATATGTAGAATTGTTGTTTTGCTTAAGCTCTCTGTTATTGTCTCCCTCTGTCTTTGTTTCTCTCTTTCTACATCTTTCTCTCTTTGAATTTTCTCTCTCTCTCTCTAGATCTCTCTCTCTCTAGATCTCTCTCTCTCTAGATCTCTCTCTCTCTAGATCTCACTCTCTCTCTCTCTCTAGATCTCTCTCTCTCTCTAGATCTCTCTCTCTCTAGATCTCTCTCTCTCTCTCTCTCTCTCTCTCTCTCTTCTCTCTCTTTATTGCAGGTTATTCAAGAAGCTAACCAAGCAAAAACTATGGATCACAATTGTAAGTACAATTTCTATTATTTGTAGATCATTTGAATTGTGTTATTTTCATTACATACCATACTCACACTTATTGATATGCACTCATACACTTATACATGATGAAGAAGCACACACACATGCATATACCTACATATACACATATACATGCACATACACACACATACACATAGAGTTATACATATACACACACATACACAAGAACATGCACATATTGATACATACATATACACTTATACATGCACATGCATATACATACATATACGCACACATACACATGCACATATACACATATACATGCACATACACACACATACACATAGAGTTATACATAGACATGCATATACATATACACACATACACATGCACATGCACATACTCATACACACATATACACTTATACATGCACATGCACATACATACATATACACACACATACACATGCACATACATACATATACACACACATACATATACACTTAGGTACACACATATGAATGAATTATATCATTAAAGTATTAAAACACATGCTTAATATAAACAATAATAACAATCAATAGAACAAAACTCTTCATTACTTAATACCATACACACAATTCAAAACATGACTGAAATGAAAAATATATAGATAAATATATGTATATATCAATGTAAATACATATAATCCAATGTCATAATCAACGTCTAAAATCCTAATCATCATCATCATGATCATCATCATCATCAGCAATATCATGATCATCCTGATCTTCCTCATCCTCATCCTCATGATCACCCTGTGACGATCGAGATCGTCCCTCCTGTGTCTGTCTCTCCACCTCATCCATATTTGTCTCCCCATAATACTCCTGTATTACATATAACAAACATAAATCAATAAAATAATTAAAACATTCATAACAACAAAATAATTACATAAAATTTAAAAATACTCACAAAGGCATCAGGATGATCTTGTATATACTCGCTCAAACGCCGATATCCAAAATGTGTAGCATACTCGATCTCGTGTTTCGTAGGATATCGGCCATAATCCTTTCGCTGCAATGAAACAAATAAAAAACATTAGTTGCTTGCATTTTAACTAAAATAAAAAATATACTCACAATAACACATATACTTACAAACGTAGCTACAAAACCATTATGGCCCATTTGGCCTAAGTGCGATGTGTGGCCCGACTCCACTCTCTTCTTAGCAGCAGCCTGTTTATTCAAGGAAAAAAATACATAAATTAAATTAAAAAATTACTAAAATATCTAAAAATTATAAATATAAACTATTAATTTGTGTACCTTCTGCTGAGGAAATGACTCCTGAAGACGTAGCTGTCTACGAAAAAACTGCCACGACTCAGGTGGTATGTTAGCTCGCCTCTTATTTTTTTCGACCATACAATATCTCCTGTTAATTTAATCTCAAACAGAAAAAAAAGTCAGAATACATACACATATATACACACATATACACATACACATACACATACACATACCCACATACACATATACATGCAAACATATACACATGCATATATGTATATATATACACATATACATACATATAACATAAACACACATATACATATCCACATATATACGTACACACACATGCATGCATATACACTCATTCATACAAAATACATGCATTTATCCCACAATAATATGTGTTGTGTATATGTGAATATGTGTGTATGTATAAATGTGTATATGTGAATATGTGTGTATGTGTAAATATGTATATGTGAATTTTTTATTTATGTAGATAATCAAATTATTAATATCAAATACCATTATTTGTAGATTCTGATCAATCAGATGGAACTTCACCACCATCTCCTCATCGTGCAACGACTTTATACTGTAAGTATATGAAATATTTAATTTTAACTATATTTGATGGATACATAACTTATATATTTTTTTTATGTTTCTTATGATGTGCAGATTCTGATCAATCAGAGGGTACTCCACCACCTCCTACCCATGCAACGACTTCACATGTGTCCTCCGATAGGAATTATGATGAATTTTACTATCAAGAGCATATTATATGTTGGTGTAACTCTTGTTATGGCACGTATCGAAGACCACGATTGGAATGTATTGAACATGAGGCAGAGTATGGTACTTTTGAGCATGCACCATCACCTAGTCAACGTGGTAATGCTTGGGTATGTATTTTCTATATATATTAATGTCATTTTTTAATTTAAAAACCATGTATAAAATCAAATTATTATTGATATACAGGAATACTTGCTCGATGATGATGATGATGATGATTTTTCTCATAATGTTAATATACCTCGTACACGTCATGGACTTGCTGTTCATCAATTACAAGCAGAGGTTTCTAGAAATCCTCTACCTCCTGGTTTAGAGAATGAAACGGCTGGAGATTATCCATTGCCAGCTCGTGATCGTTCTTTAGTACAAACATATGATAGAAGAAGATATGGAGGATGGAATAGAGGACCACTTCCTTTAGATGGAGATGTTTTCAACTTTTGGGGTAATCGCTATATGATTGCTCCATCCACTATTACTAATGCTGGTCGTGGTCTCTTTATTGTAGAGGATTTGTATGTGCCTCCGAACTCTGAAGTCACTCTTATGTCATTTTGTGGTCCTATATATGGATGGGGAGATTGGCATCGACTTTCACGTTATGTTCAAAGCATGAGTACTTATGGAATATGCTTGAACGCAGCATCTCTTACTAGTAGAAGCATTTTACATGCAGAAAATGAAAGATTATATATTGATGGAAGACCTTACACACATGGAAATATAGCAGGTTTAATAAATAGTAGTCGAGGGTTACATAATAGTTCAAGGACTAATTGCACATTTGAGGAGCGTGAAAATAGTCATGAATCACCATACATGAGTAGAGATGTATCAAGATACATAGTTGTCAATGCTATTACTACATTACATGCTGGTGATGAACTATTAGTGAATTATGGATGGCGTAGACCTCCAAGAGCACCTTTTAGCTTGAGAGAATAAAAATTTTCTATCCATATTTAATAAGTTATATACTTAATTTTATATTTGAAGTTTAATTTTTATTCATTTATGGAATACTAATGAGTTTTATTTATATGTGTAGATTCCAACGTATGATGTTGATGATATTCGTCCACAACATTCACAATTACCAATAAGACCTCATTTATCAGAAGCTTCCATGAGGAGGCTACGCAAAACTAAGCCTGTGCAATATGCAAAGTTGAAAGATCTATATTCAAAAGATGATAAAGTACAAGATTTGTGTGACAATGATGAAGATGATGGCATGGCAGATTTTATTGAGGATTGGTATCAAAATGACAGTGAGAGCATGGATATTTCTAAAAATGAGAAATATCTTCGAGAGGAATGTCTAAAGCATGTATATGAAGGAAGTCGTTTGACACGACTAAGTGCGAGCTTACTTATTCTCAACCTTCAAAATCGTTTTGGATGGAGTAATGTATCTGTTTCGACACTATTAAGGTATAATTTTCAATTTTCTATCTATTTATATATATGTCCATATATATATATATACATGCAGGTTTTTATTCTTACTATAGATAAGGTAAGAACAAGAACTTGAATTGAATGGACACTTTTTGTCCGCGCATCTTTTAAAACTATTAATGCATCTTTCAAAATATTCGTAAAAAATTTGATTGTTTGGATGGCAGGATACGATTGTTTGTTTTGGAGGATATGAAGTATGTACCTTCATTGAATGATTTGTCGATTCACGCATATGTTCAGTTTGAAAGTGTGAGAAGCGGATTTATAATTTGTATTCAAAGAATTTGGCCCTGTTTATAGGCCATACAATGGTGACCTGGATGCATCACATGCACAGAGGTTACTCAAGATAGAGCAATCTGATTATAATGGAATAGTGCCAGCAAGATTCCTAGGGTATGCAGTAAACCTCTTGCATGTCAATGATGAGCATTTGAACTTTAGGATACAAAGTGGAAATCATGGTGGCTTGAGAGGATCACTTTTATACATGCAAGAGGTTTACTGCATACCCCAGGAATCCTGCTAGTACTAGTCCCTTATAATCAGGTTGCTCTATCTTGAGTAACCTCTGTGCATGCGATTCATCCAGGTCACCATCGTATGGCCTATAAACAGTGCCAAATTCTTTGAATAGCAATTATAAACTCGCTTCTCGCACTTTCAAACTGAACATATGATAGAATCGACAAATCATTCAATGAAGGTATATACTTCATATCCTCCAAAACAAACAATCATATCCTGCCATCCAAAACAATCAAATTTTGCGGAAATATTTTGAAAGATGCACATAAGCATACACATATATAAAATTATATGCATATATATATGTATATTTATTTATTTACTTTCTTTAATATATCATTTTTTTGATAAACTTACAGGTTATTATCTGAAAAGTTTTTACCAAGTCAAAATATTCTTCCTACCTCACATGATGAAATGAAGAAGATAATCAACAATCTTGGTATAGATTATCAATGTATACATGCATGTCCTAACGATTGTATTTTATATAGAGGTGAATATGCAGACTCTTTGACATGTCCCAAATGTCAATCTCCTCGATATAAGGGTGAAGAAGGTAAAATCCCGAATAAGGTATTGAGACATTTTCCATTGGCTCCACGGATTAGACATATGTTTCAAAGCCCCGAATTATCAAAGCTTTTGACTTGGGGACATGATCACAAAAGTACTGATGGAATAATCAGAATTCCTCATGATAGTGTTGCTTTTCAGCATATTGATTCTACATGGCCTGAATTTGCACAAAATCCACAGAATCTAAAGTTAGGAGTTGCATTAGATGGGGTTAATCCATTCTCCATGAAATCCAGTAAATGGTCAACATGGCTAGTGGTAGTCATAAACTACAATCTTCCGCCATATCTTAGCATTAAAAAGGAACATTTAATGCTTTCACTTTTAATCCCAGGCAAAAGACAAGTTAAAGATATGAATGTATATCTTGCTCCTCTCATTGATGATCTTCAAGAGTTATGGAGAGGTATTAATGTCATTGATATATCAAAAAGCATCAATGAAAGACATATTACGATTCGTGGTATTGTGGCTTGGACTATTCACGATTTTCCTGGATATGGCGTTTGTTCAGGTATTGATGTAATTTTTTTATTCAATATGCATGTAAATAAATATGATTTAATCTAATTATATTTTTATCCTTTTCCATGATGCAGGAATATCTACTAAGGGTTATAAAGCTTGTCCATATTGTGGTGATTGGTTGAGATCAATCTATAGTAAGAATCTCAACAAAAATATTTATCTTCGACATCGACGATTCTTGCCTGATGATCATCCATTAAGATCGAAAAGAGAAGCGATACATTTTAATGGAAAGCTTGAAACAGGCCAGTATCCAAAACCTATGACGCCTATGGATTGGTATAAAAAATGGACAGATGGACTTCTGATAGATCCAGAAGCAGAAATCTTCAGTGATGATTCAGATAATGAGTATGTGAACAAAGGTAAAGGGAAATTGGCACTCGCAGAGAACATATCAATATGGTATTCTTTGGAGTATTGGAAAGAGTTAAAAGTATGTCATCTTCTTGATCCTATGCATATATTCAAAAATATTGGTTATTCACTATGGCAGCATCTTCTTGGACTAAAAGATACCACAACATCAAGGAATGATTTGAAAGATAAAAAATCCAAACCAAAGTTATGGCCAGTTTTTGATAGACATCGACAAGAAACGACTTATGCATCTGCTCCTTGGGTACTTACGACAAAAGAGATACAGACTATCAACAATAGAATTCAATTGATCAAGACTCCTACAGGATATGGAGCATCGTTTCAAAACATGTTTACTATGGATGATAAGAGCTTATCTGGATTAAAGACCCATGACTGGCATAACTTTTTGAAACATATTTTACCTTTGGTTATCGATGGATGTACAACGAAAGGAGTACGAGATGTGATCTATCGTCTTGGATCACTTATAAGGTAATTATGATACTTTTATATTTAATATGTATGAATATTGGATATCTTTTATTTTTTAATTAACTTCTTTACAATTGTTTTTATGATTTGTATAGGTGGATTACATCCAAAGAGATCGATAAAAATTCGATCCCACAAAAAAAACGTGAATGCAAAGAGCTACTATGTTTGATGGAAAAAGAACTTCCTACTTCATTTTTTGATATTCAAGTTCATTTACTAGTCCATCTTGTAGATGAGATAGAGATTGCCGGTGTTGTCAACACTCGATGGATGTTTTGGGTCGAGCGATTTATGGGAACACTAAAAGGTTATGTGCGACAAAGAGCAAAACCAGAAGGATCCATGGCAAAGGGTTGGATGCTTGAAGAGTGCATGTATTACGTTAGTGAGTACCTTGAAAGAGTTCATGAAGAAGCTCCACGTGCATGGACCAACGAGTCTTCTTCAAAAATAACAGATGAGGTATTATCAGGTAAGGGGGTTCCATTCTTATTTACATTTCAAGAAAAAAATGATGTTTCTACTTTTGTAGCATATAATAGCGAATGCATGTAAGCATTCGTTAGCGAGTACGAGGAACTTCAAAGTCTCCAAAGTAAAAGGCGAAAAAAAAAAAGATCTAGACGTAATCTCGATAATAATGAGATTACAGATATACCTTCTTTCACGGATTGGCTATATAGTCGTTTGCAACGCGCCAACGCAAATAATGAAGAAATCTCAGATGAGCAAAGAGAGTTAATGATAGGTTGTGAACAAAAGGTAATTTTATTAAAATATATATTTTATTTTTTTCATATATGTATGTTAGTTTCTATTTACTAATTGAATTTATTTTGCAGGCTCAAATGTTCACTAATATGTGGGCTTTTGGACAACATATTAGAATCAAATCCATTGATTCTTTACGTAAAACAGAGGATTCTAGTATTGTTGCTTGTTTCAAGCAACTATCGCGTGCTAGCTCAAAAGACACGAACCTTATAGATAGCGAACTTGGTTACATAGGAACTATTGTTGGTATCTACGAAATTTCATTTCGTACATTCAAACAGGTAGAAAAAAGTTTATATATTTTTTTTAGAGTTAGTTATTTTTTTAAGCACCTAATAATGGGACGTTTTTGTTGTTATATATTTTGATAGGTCATTTTGAAGGTTGACTGGTATCGAGCGGAGTATAAAGGTAGTAATTCTACAATAAGAAAGGAATTATCTGGGTTTTGGGCAATTGATTCTTCCAAGGTAATGCGATCTACTAAAGAACCATATATTCTTCCTAGGCATATTGAACAAGCATTTTTTTATAAAAACCCAGATGCTCATCCTTGGTGGCAAGTCATTCATGTGCAACCTAGAGGTAGGTCATTGTTTGAACAGTTTATTGTTAGAGAGATTGAAGAAAGTCCTCTTGATGATTCAGCATCAGATACTGATACATCAACATCTGGAATAGAAATTAGACTCATTATACGTGATAATGATACTAATCTTTTTGATGAAGAGGATAATTCTCTACATGCTGATTCTACTGATGAGGAAGAGGAATTACCAGAAATAGATATTAATCCACCAATAGATGATGTGATTCATGAGAACATAGATTTAACAATAGAAGAAATAAATGAAATCAATAAGGATAATGAAGATGAGACTATATTGATGTCTTACCAAAATGATGGCAATAATGAAAACATATGAGCAGATTAGATAGTAACTTGAAGCTTCTGAATGGATATCAGATAATAGGTTTTTTTTATTAACTTGAATAACGACGAATCCTACTAGAGAGATGAAATCATGTTCTTCTAAGTTAGAACATGAAGCTCGGGGGTATGCCTAATTATTTTATATATAGCTTTATCTTCGAGGAGTAAATTTTTATCATGTATGTATGCATATGTGTGTGTATTCATGTGTATTATATGTATACATATATTAGTATGCATATATATGTATTTCATGTATATGTATGTGTTTGCATGTGTGTGATATATGTATACATGTATTCGTGTACGTAATATATGCAAGTGTTTATAATTGTGTACATGTATATATGTATATGTGTCTATGTGTAAATATGTACATGTAAATATGTATGCATGTATATATATGTTTACGTGTGCATGTAGGCATGTACATGTATGTGTAAATATGTACATGTAAATATGTTAGTATGTATATATATATTTATGTGTGCATTTAGGCATGTATGTGTGAAGCATAATATATCTACTCCATTTTATATTTATGTATCCTATCTACATGATGTGTATATATCTTTACATATATTATGAATCATGATCCTCGTTGATTCGAGTAGCTATATATAGAGGCATAAGGTTGGGAGGAGAGACATCTCTCTAGTAGGACGTCGGAGGTGTACATATACTTCAAACATATGGCTAAAAGGTTGAATTAGAGTTTTTAAATTAGGGATTTCAAAACCCTAATATCGAGATTAGTGCTCTCTGTCTCTCTCATAGTGGTTAGCAACGGGATGGCAACGTCGTAGGCAACGGGTTGCTAACGCGTTAGCAACGGGTTCAAGTTGCGAACCCCAAGTTGCGATAAAGTTGCGTACAAATCAATTTTTATTTTAGATTTTTTTATATGTATATGTGTGTGTGTGTGTATATATATATATATATATATATATATATATAGATACATAGATACATACATACATATATACACACACACATACATACATACATGGATTATATTATATTACATACATAGCAGTAAATATATACTACATACATACGTGTAATGTAATACACACATTTTTATGTATATATACACATAGTATATACATATTACATTTATACACAACACATAGATGTATACATACATGATACACATGCATACATACATACTACAAAAATAGAAACATGTATATTAGACACATATATAAGTTAATATACATGCCTTTCAGTAAACATAGAGTAATAGATTTTAGGAATGACATCATACATACATAGATGCATATATAGATACATACATACGTACATACATACATACATACATACATAGCTAAATAAATAAACATATCTTTGGGTAAACATACAAAAATAGGAATATACATCATAGATTACACATATAGTTAGTACATACATACATACATATTACATAACCACACACACACACACACACACACACATATATATATATATATATATATATATATATATATATATATATATATATATATATATATATATATATATATATATATATATATATATATATATATATATATATATGCACTTCTCTTTTCCACCTTGAGGTATTGGTCTTTCTTCCTTGATCAACAACTTTTTTGTTCATAAGTTGTAAGGGTTAAGACTTAAAAGACCCTTGTGAACCATTTTTGGACTTTTGGGAAATATTTTTTTTTGAAAGATTAGCAACGCGTTGCGAACGTGTACGCAACGTGGAGTTGCGTTGCGAAAGTTGCGAACATTCGCAACGCGTTGCGTATGCAACACTGGTCTCTCTCTCTCTCTCATATATATACATACCGTGCATTGTCGCGACGATGAGCCATAAGTGTCCGCATCTCTTTTAAACACCACTTAAGGGACCATCCTGTCCCAAAATCTGTCTCAAGTGAACTAAGCACGTACTTTTTATCCCTCTCATCATGCTCACTACAAAAATAAAAAACATAATGTAAATAAAACATAAGATATACATTTCAATTTATATGTAAAACTTTTACTTACTTCCATGGTAAGTGGATAAAGCGCAGGTAAGAGTCGCATAGTGCCCGCATTCTTCTCTTGAACTCCAATCCATTCCCTATGTACACAATGTTCCCCTCCGGCTCTATGTCGCACTCTAGTCCTAAGGTGCCTATGCATGTCCTCATAGGCAACTCTGCTCTGCTATCACGTGCTGGAGGTGGTATAGGTGTCCTAAAAATAGATAGATAGAAATAAATAAAAATATGTGCTATAATATCATTAAAAAAATTTATGAAAAAAAACATACCTATGAGCAGATAGCTCTCTTCCTGCATGTGGATCCGCAGAAGAGCCCTCGTCTGATCGTGTAAGCATCTGGATCGTATAATCCAGCTCCTCATCGGACATCTCTGCGTAGTCCCGCATTATGGCCCCTAGAGTATCTGACGGAACTCTTGCTCTCATAAGACTTTTTATGAGAGTGAGTTTCGCCTTTCTCTCTTTACTGGGATCCATAATACCTAACATATAAAACAAAATGGTTAGAAATCAATATATATATACGTGTATGTGTGTGTATGCATGTGTATGTGTGTGCATGCATGTGTATGTGTGTGTATGCATCATTATGTGTGTATGTGTGTAGGTATATGTGTGTGTTGTCTATGTGTATGTGTGTGTGTCTATGAGTGTGTATGTGTTTATGTATATGTATGTATCTACGTGTGTGTATGTATCTATGTGTGTATGTGTATGCATGTATGTATGCATGTGTGTGTATGCATATGTATGTGTGTGTATGCATCATTATGTGTGTCTATGTATGCATTTGTACGTGTGTATGCATCATTGCATGTGCATGTGTCTATGTGTGTATGTGTGTGTATATGTGTGTGTGTCTATGTGTATGTGTGTGTGTTTATGAGTGTGTATGTGTTTATGTGTATGTATGTATCTATGTGTGTCTATGTGTCTAAGTGATTATGTGTATGCATGTATGTATGCATATGTATGTGTATGCATATGTATGTGTGTGTATGCATTATTATGTGTGTCTATGTATGCATGTGTATGTGTGTATGCATCATTACGTGTGTATGTATCTATGTGTGTATGTGTGTGTGTATATGTGTTTGTATGTGTGTATGCATGTGTGTGTGTATGCATGTGTATGTGTATATGTGTGTGTATATGTGTGTATGCATGTGTGTGTGTATATGTGTGTATATGTTTGTATGCATGTGTGTGTATGCATATGTATGTGTGTGTATGCATTATTATGTGTGTCTATGTATGCATGTGTATGTGTGTATGCATCATTACGTGTGCATGTGCCTATGTGTGTATGTGTGTGTATATGTGTGTGTGTCTATGTGTATGTGTGTGTGTGTCTATGAGTGTGTATGTATTTATGTGTATGTATGTATCTATGTGTGTGTATGTGTATGCATGTATGTATGCATATGTGTGTGTATGCATATGTATGTGTGTGTATGCATAATTATGTGTGTATGTGTCTATGTGTGTGTGTATACATTATGACAGTGTATGTAAGCATGTGCATTATGTATGCATATAAGTATGTATGTATGCATATGCATATGCATATGCATTATGTATGCATATGCATATGCATTATGTATGCATATGCATTATGTATGCATATGCATTATGTATGCATATGCATTATGTATGCATATGCATTATGTATGCATATGCATATGCATTATGTATGCATATGCATATGCATTATGTATGCATATGCATATGCATATGCATGTGTATGCATATGCATGTAAGTATGTATGTATGCATATGTGTGTGTGTATGCATATGCATGTAAGTATGTATGTATGCATATGCATATGCAATATGTATGCATGTATGTATATGTGTGTGAATGTGTGTGAATGTGTGTGTGAATGTGTGTGTACATGTGTCTGTATGTGTGTATGCATGTGTATGTGTGTGTATGCATCATTATGTGTGTATGTGTGTGTACATGTGTCTGTATGTGTGTATGCATGTGTATGTGTTTGTATGCATCATTATGTGTGTATGTGTGTGTATGTGTGTGTGTCTATGTGTATGTGTGTGTATCTATGAGTATGTATGTGTTCATGTGTGTGTATGTGTCTATGTGTGTATGTATCTGTGTGTGTGTATGTGTCTATGTGTGTATGTATCTGTGTGTGTGTATGTATCTATGCATGTGCATTATGTATGCATGTAAGTATGTATGTACATTATATGCATATGCATATGCATTATGTATGCAAATGTATGCATGTATGTGTTTATGTGTGTATGTCTCTCTATGTGTGTGTATGCATATATGTGTGTGTATGTGTGTGTATATGTGTCTGTATGTGTGTATGCATGTGTATGTGTGTGTATGCATGTGTATGTGTGTATGTGTCTATGTGTGCATGTGTGTGTATATACTATATGTGTGTGTGTCTATGTGTATGTGTGTGTACCTATGAGTGTGTATGTGTTTATGTGTGTATGTGTCTATGTGTGTGTATGTGTTTATGTGTGTATGTGTATGTGTGTGTATGTCTCTCTATGTGTGTGTGTATGCATATGTGTGTGTGTGTATATGTGTGTCTATGTGTGTATGCATGTGTATGTGTGTGGATGCATCATTATGTGTGTATGTGTCTGTGTGTATATGTGTGTGTATGTGTGTGAGCGTCTATGTGTGTGTATGTGTGTGCGCGTCTATGTGTATGTGTGTCTGTGTGTGTATGTGTGTGTATCTATGAGTATGTATGTGTTCATGTGTGTGTATGTGTCTATGTGTGTATGTATCTGTGTGTGTGTATGTATCTATGCATGTGCATTATGTATGCATGTAAGTATGTATGTACATTATATGCATATGCATATGCATTATGTATGCAAATGTATGCATGTATGTGTTTATGTGTGTATGTCTCTCTATGTGTGTGTATGCATATATGTGTGTGTATGTGTGTGTATATGTGTCTGTATGTGTGTATGCATGTGTATGTGTGTGTATGCATGTGTATGTGTGTATGTGTCTATGTGTGCATGTGTGTGTATATACTATATGTGTGTGTGTGTCTATGTGTATGTGTGTGTACCTATGAGTGTGTATGTGTTTATGTGTGTATGTGTCTATGTGTGTGTATGTGTTTATGTGTGTATGTGTATGCATGTATGTGTATGTGTGTGTATGTCTCTCTATGTGTGTGTGTATGCATATGTGTGTGTGTGTATATGTGTGTCTATGTGTGTATGCATGTGTATGTGTGTGGATGCATCATTATGTGTGTATGTGTCTGTGAGTGTATATGTGTGTGTATGTGTGTGAGCGTCTATGTGTGTGTATGTGTGTGCGCGTCTTGTGTATGTGTGTCTATGTGTGTATTTGTGTGTATGTGTGTGTGTGTCTGCGTATGTGTGTGTGTGTGTCTATGCGTGTATATGTGTGTGTGTGAGTGTGTGTGTGCGCATACCTTGTGTATGTCTCGCTTCTCTCTCTCCCTCTCGTGCGCTGTATGTCTCTCTCTCTCTCTCTCTCTCTCTCTCTCGGTCTTTGTGTTCTTCCTCGCGTTCAAGGCCCGACACAAATGTGCCGGGAGAATTGAATTTTTTTTTACATTCCAGAGCGTCGCATATGCGACGCTCTGCAGTTTGCCATCGTCGTTAAGTGCGTCGCTAACCTGCGACGCTACTAGCGACGCTTCTGGTCTAGCGTCGCTTATGCGACGAGGCTCGGCCAAAAAAAAAAATCCGAAATTTTTACCGTCGCTTATGCGACGGTTTCGTCGCATAAGCGACGGTTTTCGTTTTTTTCCCGATTCGGGGGCGTCACTACGCCCCCCTTTTTCTTGTAGTGTGTAGATCCTTGACTACCTTGATGAAGTCTGAAGCATCCCATCCTTGCTTTCTCTTAGAATTGGGAAGTTTTGGCATCAATTCTATTGCTTGCATCAAGGTGCTCTTGGATATTAGACTCCTTTTAGTATTATAAGGGTAAGACAAAAGTGATTCAAACACTTATAATAGTTCATAATCACTCTCTAAGATGTTATGAGAGTAAGAATCAAAGCTTATCTCTAAGTGTGTGTGTAAATCTTTGTCATAAGATAACTTCCATGCTATTAGGATCGTAAAAATTGACATGAATCAAACACTTGTATTAATCCATAGAGTCTGCCTAAGATATTATGAGAGTAAGAGTGAAAGCTTAACTCTAAGTATGAGATTGAATCACTAAAATTATACTTCCATACAGTTATGAGAGTAAGAACTAAAATGAATTGAACACTCATCATACTCCTTATATACATCAGACATATTACGAGAGTGAGGATCAAAGTGCTGATTTCAACAAACATAATATTTTCTTCACTTTCTATACTATGTGATGGTAAGAGTTGAAGTGGAAATTGAAGCACTCACAATAGTTATTAAATAAAATCTATAAAAATATACAACTAAGAGACGCCTTCACGAACCATACCAATCATAGTTACCATAAAACAAGCATACACAATCATATATTTGTAAGAGTACTCATGAATCATAACTTACGTATGAAAAACACTTAATCTAATAGAGAACAAAGGAGAAGAACTAAAAACAAAATAAAAAGAAACATGCCTAAATATGAGATTGGAGTATGATGATGGTAATTTTAAATTGACCTTCTGGTAAAAAAGATTGATAGAAAGAACTTTCAATGAATTTTTTCTTGTTCAAAATGTATTTATCAAGAGGGCATTCAATCGAAAATCTTGTGATTATAATATTGAGAAACTAGACTTTCACTAAGAATAAAATAAAATCTTTGATTTCGTTGCATACTGGTATGCTATATTATTCAACTCAGTAGTGCAAGATAGATAAAGAGAATGGTTGTTTGCAAGGATAATTAAATAAAACTACCCTATGCAGCTCCACTACACTGAGTGAAAACCAAAATTAAAATCTACCCAAAAGATAAAGTTACGTCCAAAACAATTATGAGAGTAGAAATGAAGACATAAAGGAGGCCAAGTATAATTTTCAACAACAAATGAATCTTCAAGTTGGCTTGTATTGCTTTTTTACCTGAATAATCACAAATCGCATCACATATTTGACACAGTGAGTAGACATGACAACACTCGAGATGTAGAAGCCTACTCTAATGCCCATTGTTTGTATGCATGAAACTACAAATTTAAACGAAGAGAATGATGAGGAAGAATCTCAAGAGTGCAACACATAATGATACTAGAAAGTGTGTAATGTACAAAGTTAAGTATCCCATTAAGGTAAGTGTGTAATGTACAAAGCTAAGTATCCCATTAGGGTTTCATCTCTAAGGAAAAAAAAAATCAGGCTCGCATGTCTAAGTGTGTTCATAGATGAACGCCAAAATATAAAAAAATACTATACAAATCCATAGGTAGAGTGTGATCGAAAGGGGTCTTCTTTAATATTGAAGTAGTTTTGTCATTACAATAATCTCATTCAAGTTTACGTTTCACTGTTCTAGTGGTTGAGTCTTTGGTCTCTTGAGGTAGAGGTTCAGAGTTCAATCCCCGAGCTGGACATGTAATGGCTTTGGCGAGTCTTGACCAGTTGAAACCACTTGTAATCTCAACATGGGTGAGAATATCATAAAATATGTATGATTTTCTGCATCCCCTCGCTCAAGTATCATATACGCCTAATCTAATTGGAAGTCTCAAAGAAAGAAAAAATGATAACATGGGCTTGGGAATCAGCGATTCATCTGTGTAAAAGTTGTAGATACAATGGAGCAGAAGACACTCGTGAGTACTTCTGTCGTCTACTCTCTCAAAAAGATGCTGGCTTCATGAGGTTCTTGTCGTGTCGCCTGCAACGAGCCGTGCTTTTGTCGGGATTATTATTCTGTTGCTTAATTGATTGGGTGATTAATGCTACTGTGTTTACTTCTTTGGAAGGATCGCCCCGGAAAATCATGGGGTTTTGTATGGAACGCGTCCATACTCCTACGCAATGATGCAGATCACTCACGTGAGCTAGTCCTGGTTCTGCATGCGATCGCTCCTCATTTCTTAGGGATACAGTGATGCGACGTTGTGTCCGAACAATGACTTTGTCGTATGTCTGTCATTGACTGATGTGCTGATTAGGTTTGATTGTATTCTCTCCTCGTAAGGCAGACCCTCGCGGATCGATGTGCTTTTGTGTCGGACCTATTGCCGTGTTGCTGAATTGAAATGCTGATTACTGTTCATAAATTTACTTCTCAGGAAGGACGTCCTCGAAGGATCATGTGCTCCGATTTGGAAGGATTCTTTACTTGTACGCGGCGACCGAAGGCACTCACGTGAATTGGTACTGTTTCTACGCGTACACGGTTGTCATATCTTTGGGATGTTATAATGGGAATGTTGTGTTGGGATCGTCGTTTTATCATATTACTGTTGCGCTCAGTCATTTTTTCGTTCATTCACTCTTGCATGACAGACCATCGAGGATCCATGCCATTTGAATACCGCTACCTGATTTTGCTTGACAATGAAGGGTGCATCTGTCGGCATTTTCAGTAATGTTTTACTTTATTCACTCATGACGGACCATGGTTTTGCTTGACAATGAAGGATGCATCTGATTTTGCTTGACAATGAAGGATGCATCTGTCGGCATTTTCACGCTGCGGCTTGATTGAAGCTTTGATTTTACTCATTTTTTTGCTTGCTAGGAAGGATCTTTCGGAATGATCATGCAGGAGAGCCTAAAACTGACGGGCATGTTGCCTGTCAAGGCCATTTTTCGCCTGTCAAAACCAGATTATTTTTGAACTTCGTGTCGAACTACAGGCTGAGATTGGTAATCTGCCTGTCATTTTTTACGCATCTACCATGATATTTCAAAATTTCTCATGTGAAAGATAGAAGCAAAGCTCTGCCTGTCGTACGACATTTTGTCCTCCTCAGAATGATTTACGCATGCTCTTTGATTTGGAAAGGAATGTGCAGTGTTATGCACCGATTTATGTTACTCACGTGATTTGGTCCTTGAAATGAGCGCTATGGTTAGCGTGCTGCTTAGTTGATGCGCGAACTGTTTTTATATGTTCGCTTTTCAGAAATGATTTCGCTTCACCGTCATCTCTATCTAAATTCAAACCTTTACAACGCGATCTGCGATAATCACGTGAAATGGTCCTTGTTCTGCGAGTATCTACTGGTCAGATATCAGAGATGTGATGATGGCAATGTTCTGTAGGCCTTCAATATAATTTTCTGTGTTCAGTTTTAACGAGGCAGGCAAGAAGGATGATTGCGCTTTGATTCTTGCTCACTGATTTCGCCTTACAATGCGCCCTGGCGTGCTGTGTCAGATTTTTCGATCGTTTTCGTCAATTAATTTGCTGATTATTGCGAAGCTCCTCGCTTCTGAGGAACGATATCCTCGGAAGATCATCCATCCTGATTGGAACATTATTATACACTCATACTCATATCTTGGGAGATAACTAACTATCTTCTATCTATCTATCTATCTACCTACCTACCTATCTATTTATCTGTCTATCTATGTATGTCTATCTATTTATCTATCTATCTATCTATCTGTCTGTCGAACTACCTATCTATCTATCCATCTATCTATCTATCTATCTACCTACCTATCTACCCAACCATCTATCTATCTATCTATCTATTTTCTATCTATCTATCTATCTATCTATCTATATTTCTTTCTTTCTTTCTATTTGAGACATAAGAGATGATGATGGATTCAAGCGATAAGGGCCATGGGAGTTTCTTCGATTGCCCTAATTGGTAATGTCTTTTCTCTCTACAAAAAAAAATTATGTGAGCCGTATACTACATGTAAGAGAAAAATATATGAAGATATAACATTTGAGGGAAGAAGCAAATCAGAATGGAAAATCCTAGACGCAATACAAGGCACGAACAAATTCAAGAGATTAGGGTCATTAGAAGGTCATCGATTGCTCTATTCGGTTGAATTGTTTTTGTCTTTTTTCTTTACAAGAAAATAATTATAATTAAGGCCATATAATAGAGATCAAATTAGAGCAAATGAAGATAAAGCATTTGAAGGAAGAAGTACATCATAATGTTAAATCCTTCATGGATATGAGAGGTAACCAATTCAATGATTAGGGCCATCTAAATTTGTCGGATGGATCTCTTTGCTTGAATTGTTCATGTCTTTTTTCTTTACAAAATAATAATTTATACAGGCCAAAGACTACATTTCAGAGATAAACAAATCAAGATATAGTATTTGAGGAAAGAAATAAATGGTAGATCACTTAAGATATACATTGATCTCATAAGTGACAGGTGCACCACAAAACCTTCCTTTATTTCAAAAAAACATAAGGACACCAACATTTAGAAGTAGAAACAATGAATTCAATCTAGAATCACGAATTACAAACATAATATCTTTAGGATCAAGATAGAATGGCATCATTTTTAAATACATTACTCTATAAATACAATGTTGTGAAGGGATCTTTCTATACAGAAATTTGCATTCACAACATAAGAGAGCGAAAAACGTATCTTCCAGGATATGTTGGAAATACATGGGCCTCCTATCTAGTTCTAATCATACATATGGAAAACTGTACATCTACTTTTGCTTCTTATGCTTTTTCTTCTTGGAGCCTTCACCTTTGTGTTTTTCCTTTGGAACATGCTTTAATGGAGAACGAATAGGATTTTCTTTCTTATTATCATGTTTCTTATTATCTGCTAATAATGGAGGTGATTGTAGATCATATGGACAAGTAGCATCTCTTCTGATGTTATGAATTGATTTTTCTCTCACCAAAAGGATCTATGCATCTGGATAAGGAGATAAATTCAAATCATGAATATAAAACATGCACTCTCAGAACCTTATTGCATTGGCAATTAATCTCCATCCACATGATGTACAATATTTTTGTAATGGCACAAGTATTTTGCATATAATCAATTCTTTTCTCTTCATCTAGTTTGCAGATGCTTGGATATTTTTTGTCAAGGTGCATCTTCAAAAGCTTTGCAGCGCTACAAAGCCAAAAAATACCAAAAGGCATGGAAATGTGGTGATACAAAAGTGCATCAAAATAATATAATACATGAAAATGCACTAGAAGTCATAGTTTGCAATGCCATGTTTGGATTGAAAGGAATTCATAAATAAAGCCTGGTAATCATTGCAGTAAATCACCTTTGAAATGGTCAGCCCGACTTGTTCATAAGACTTCAAGCTTAGAAAAGGAATGACTATATATGGAAAATATAATGAAAATGTACTTCTCAACATATGGGTAAATAATATATTCCATATCCTCTTTAAAATTTCCAAGGAAATGATCAATTTCCCCATGCTTGTAAAGAATACACTGAGTGACAAGTGGATCCAAGGTAAACATCTTCCTCTGACCAACCTCTTCACATTTTCGGAGTAGGACTCTAAAAAATAAAGTCTAGAGTAGATGTATCAAGAATGCTTTCAATTAGTGAATAAATTATAAACATATTATGGCTTGTGGACAATACCTAAGACCTATGTTGGCAATGTTATCAGAGATTTGAACATTTAAATCTCTCAATATCTTATTGTTTTTAGGCCTAGTGTCAAGCAGGTATTCTTTCTCCCATGGCATTAAAACTTTCACAATAATATAGCCATCTGCATTCTTTAATAGTTATGAATTTGCTTTTCTCAGCTTTTGAAGGCCTTCAAGGAAAAAAAACTTCTTTTGACATAAGATTCTTCTTTCTCTAGTCCTGTCTAGATTGTGCTATGGTTCTTTTCATGTGATCATGATTAGAGATATCTTCAATATTCACTATAGAGGGCTTAGGTAACATATGTACCACAGAATACCCAATTTTGTATCAAGAAGCTCCATTTTGTGCAAGCCGAGGATTCCTCGAGCTTAAGGACTTAGGTAGAATGCTCATACCAATTTTGGTAATTTCTAGACTTCATTTGGATCTCCAAATGACCTCTAGAACCTAATTTTTAACTATGCCAAACACTAGGTGTTGGGAATTGAACTCACAACCTCCCAGTTAGGAGTGCGATGGGCTAACCACTTGCCCCAAAAGCCATGATTATGTGACATTCCATCCCCCTTAAACTGAGCATTGTCCTCAATGCTCACTTGTGGACCCTTATAACTCTTGGACCCACTTTCCATGCATGAGCACTTCCACCAACCTCAAACTCCACCACATGGACCAAATTTGGACCCATCCCACCCTCCGTGGGTGCCCAAATGCCCATGCGCTGTCGTCGAGATTTTCTCTCCTCTCTCACTTGTGAAGGCCTACAAAAAACATATTTGGTGAAGGTAGCCAAAATTCCCCGAGAAGTCCAGGATGCATCAAGGATGTCAAAGGAAGGTCACATACAAAGTTTCAAAGAAATCAAGAAAGTCCATGGTAGCGGTCAAAGCTGGTCAAAGCTGGTCAAAGTTGGGAAATTAGGGCAAAAATTTCATTGTCACCAAATTAAATGAAAATCCATATACTTGTAAAGATTGTCAAAGGCAGTCTATAGCCCAAATTTCAGCAGAAAATGGATTTTGTAGCACATTGATATGCTATGTTCATTTTGTAAAAATGTAATTTTTCTAGTTTGACCCTACAAATTCTTGTATAGAAAATTATGTTAGCCATATGGTTTGGCATGTATAAAGAACATATGTGGCTACATATTTGTATAAAGTTTCAAGGCTATCCGAGCTTCCTAGACACCTTAATGCCACCTTGCAAGCTTCCAAATGTAGTCAAACTTGTACAAGTTAGATTCAGATGGGAGTTTTTTCTGCATATTCCTGAAGGAGATCTTTGGAAACATAGTCCTACAATGTTTCATCTTCATCAAAGCCTATTTGGAGGGTCAAAGAGTACAAAGTCCAGTTTTCAGGATCACCGCAGTTTTCTAGTTTAAGAAAATTGAAGGCTTGAATGTCTGCCACATGTCAAAATATGATTGAACCATGTTGTACGCTCAAGATGAGCTCATATTCAAGGGTGGAGATGCACTAAAGCATAAAGGAAGGAGGATCCACGAATTTTTTCCATAAAAGAAGACCTTTTTTACAATCAAAGATCAATAATGCAGCATTTCTCCAAAAATAGTGGCTTATCTTATCCGAATTGATGTCAGCACTGATCCGACGGTCCAGATCATCCCCAGATCCAATGGTGGAGAATGAGGGCGCCTAAATTTCACTCCTTTACACTAGATTTGATAGAAAGAACAATTCCAAGCCATTGATTTGATTAATCAAATGGTTGTAATCAAAAGTAGTGATCCTAGAGTTGAGAGTTGATTTCTCTAGATCCAAGGGCCCAAATTCATTCAAAAAACTATATAAACCCCCCTCCAAACTCCTAGAGCATGATTGTTAGGCATCCATAGGGCTCATGCTAGCTTACGGTTTCCTTGAGACGATCACCCTCGGTTGAGCGAGTGAGGATCCAAGGTGAGCTAGTATGAGTATAGAACCTAGTTTCAAATTTAAGTTAGAACTCCAATTTAGGATAGGCTCTTGAAACCAGCATCTCTATCTTGACTCACCCTCGGTGGAGCGTGTGAGTGAGTTAGAGCTGATTTTAATGAGTCTTAGACTTCTTTAGTTAGACGTTACGAGCCTAGACAGACATAGGGTCACTGGAGTGGAACTCACCTTCTTACGTGTGACATTCGGTTGAACTGTCATGGTTTGAGGGTCGGAACCACCTTTGATCAGTAGACTGCTTAGCATGACGTACCACGACGATATTTTACATGTAACTTAATTCAAATTCTTTTAATTCATGTCACTTGTCACTTGTCTCTTGTCTCCTCTCTCAGTCTCTTAAGTATTTTTACATGTCTTCTATTTCTTCTATGTGTGAGAAGGCTCCGCAGTATTGCGTTGAACCAGTGAGGATGTTTCTTTGAGCTTGTGAGTGAAATCCATCATCATAATTCACTTGCATGTATATAATCCATACAAATCCATACATATTTATTAGTTTCTGAAAGTGTATAAGAAGCTCCAATATTGGACCATTCTTCCTTTCGAAACTGATTTATGTGTAAGGATTCCATCTATTCTCGTCATGCATACATATCATCCAAAGAAGGCTATACATATGGATTAGAATTAGGAAGTGTTTAAGAAGCTCCTCCAATGGACCATTCTTCCTTCCAAATTTGATTCGTGTGTATGGTTCTCTTTCATTCTTATCATTCATGTCATCAATCTAACTTGCACACCTACATTCCCATTCCCATAATTATTTCAACATCTCTCTCTTCTCCATACTCAACATTAATTTCACTTTCATGTCCTTAAACCTTCCAACATTCATTAGCTTCATACACCCTGTGTGTGCCACGACCGGACCCGATCCACCCGGGTTGCGATCACCTCCACATTTGAACCCGACGTGAAATGCTTCGTGGCATTTGCTTCTGATCTTGTTGGGAGGTTGTGATCCATATCCTTTGTTTCATATTTTTCATCCTCATCATATCATCATCATCAGTCTTGAGTGTTGCACTGGATTTCTCACAATATCGTGCACATCTTCGTCGTGAAGTAAACGCATTTGTGAGAGATCTAGAGCATCGTGCATCACTTGCTTATTCACACAAGATGGAGGAAGGATTCAAATCCCTTATTGTTGAGAAACAAGGCCAAAGAATAGTCTCTTCTATGCTGAGAGAGAAGGGAAAAATTCAATGGCATCAACATCACAAGCTACTTAGATTTGTTTGAAGAGCAAGCTATGATTTTTGGTCTTCCCGAAGATCTTTTGATATCATTCTTTGAACGAATTGTTGATAGCTCTATCATAAACCGTGTCACTCAATATGATAGTCTTCCTTGGAGTGATTTTAGAAAGGAGATGCTCAAAGAATTCTATCTTGAAGATTATAGCCAACATAATCGGGATGGATTCTTACGATGGGTCAATTCTCCAAAGCCTAGTAGCTCTATTACTCACTTACAAAATGAGTATATTAGACGCTATGAACAACTTCCTGATGAGGATAAGATAACTTTGGAACCTGATCTTGTGATCAATTTTCTTAAGCTTCTTCATCCTGAAACTCGTAGGGAAGTTGAACGGCGATTAGAAGAACCAGATAAGCGCTATGGTCTTACTGACAATTGGCAAAAAGTGCATAAAGTAGTAGAGGTTGTAGCCCATAGACATCAAAGACAATCCATGCTTTATGAGCAAACTAGTCTTCCTCAAGCTAGCCTTCCACAAACTAAGGAGCAAGTTAGAGAACAATCCCATGCTATGCTTTTTGACTCTACTCCTATTCCTCAAATGATGGAGCCTACTCAAGGTTTTAAAGTAGAGCCAAATAAAAGTGCAGTTGAACAATCTCAAGTGGATATTCTCACTAAGCAAATGGAAAGTCTTATTGCTACACAATCCAATTTGGCCAAGACTATAGATGCTTTACAATCTAGTTACACCAAAACTTTCCAAAATCAAATGAACCCAATGACTTTTCAAGAGCCTAATCAACATATTATAGCTACCAATCAAAATCCACAAATAGCTCCTACTCAAGCATATCAAGTTCCTCCAATGCATAATCCTTCAATGCAAAATCCTCATCCTCATGTGCAAAATCCTCAAATGTATCAAAACATGTATCCTCAAGCTTCTCAAATAGCTTTTCAAAATCCTCAAAATCAAAATTTTCAAAATCATCAACCGTATAATATGGAAGCTCCTCTTGCACCTCAAGTACCACATGTTGCTCCCCAAGCTCCTCAAATACATCAATTGCATTTTCAAAATCCTAATTATCCTGTTCAAGCAATACCTTATCAACAAAATCCTCAATTTCAAAATTTCCCACCACAAGTTAATCAAAATCCTCAAAATCAAAATGGTTTTGTGCGTGGCCCTCGTAGGTGTCCTTGGTGTGATTCGTTAGAGCACTTTTTGAGAGATTGTGAATTATTGAAGGCTGCTAAGGAGCAACGACTAGTAATAGACATAGACAAGAAAATTTGTGATTATCGATCTAGGCTACCTTTGCAAGGAAATTATGGTAAGGGAGGAATGAAAAAACATTATGAAAATATAACCATAATGGATGTAGGAACTAGAGGAGTGAAACTAGAAGCTCTTGATGAACAACAAGTAGAATCAAGTAAACCCACAAAGGAAGGTGATTTTTCCATAGAGGCTTTAGTAAGAGCACGGGATGAGATTAGGAGAATAACGGCTTGGGAGTCACCGATAGAAGATCAATCTCTTATTTCTCACATATCCAATGTAGAAGAAAAACGAAAAAGAGATGAAGCTGAGCCTAGTGAAAGAAGAGTGACTCGAAAACAAACCTCAGAGGGAATAGAAACAATCATAGAGCAAGGAGAAACATCACAATCTAAAGATAAAAAACAAGAATCAGAACCCAATGAACAAAAACAAGAGGAGAAACAAAAAGGGAAGAAGACAAAGCAAAGAAAAACAGAACCAAAGCCTTTAGATAAACCAGAACAATCAAAACAAACTGAAGACCAAACATGAGAACATGAACAAAAACAAGATCCTGAGCAAAAACAAAAGAAACCAAAGAGAAAACCTAAAGCCATCTTGATTTCAGAAATTGAGAGAAAAATAGATCCTATGGAAATTTTAGATGACATTTTGCTTAAGAGTCAAGTGACTATGTCTTTAGAACAAGTTTTCTCTATTGCAAAGCCTGTTTTTAAAGATAACTTTATCGGCCTAATTAAAAGGAAGAGGTTTCCGCTTAATCTAGATACTGAGATGCAAGATTCTCTAGATCAAGATCAAGCTATGAATGAAGCCTTAAACTTTGATGAATCTGATGAAGAGAACTTTGATGATGATGAAGTAAATGTTAATAAAAATTTCTTAGGACCTATTCAACCTGACCATGAAAATCATGAAAACAATCCTGAAAGTCACTTTAAAAGAACATTTTGGTCTAGAGGTACATCAGAGATGCATGTTAAAATAGGAAATGATAAGAACACTGTCACTGTAAATGCATTAGTAGATTCCGGCTCTGAAATCAATGTGATTTCAAGAGAAGTCTATGATAAGTTTCGATGGCCCATAGATAAAGATTGTGGATGGCGTATGAGAACTGGAGATAATGGTGTAGGTACCCTGTATGGAGCTTGTGCTAGTGTGCCCATATCCATAGGAGGAATCACAGAAGAGTTTCACTTTTTTATTCAAGATAATTGCTCCTATGAAGTTCTCTTAGGTCAACCCTTTATTTGTGAGAGTCGTATGGAAACTAAAGCCATGGATGATGGGTCTACCTATGCTAGATTTAAGTCTAAGGATGGAATGCAATCACTTCAAGTCATGACAGTAGGAGTGAATCATCCTAGGAATCGATTGTCAATTAGAAAGAAACCTATTGTTACTCAGGGTCATGAGCATGCTTGTAGTGATTGTGCACCTCGATTCATGTTTGGAGCTACATATGATCAAAATTTCGGATAGAATCCATTGTTGAGCGGGACAACAGTGGATATTGGTTTGACATCTCGCATCCAACCAACATGTACAATAGTTTGTCACTTTGTTTTCCACATTCTAGATTAGATTTTCTTCATAAGAGTCAATTGTCCAAGTCTTTTATCCAAAAAACCCAAAAAAATTATAAAAATAACAAAATCATGGAACATGATGAGAACATTGAGCATGTGATTGAAACATCTCATTGTTTCTCTACTCTTGAGGAGTTAGAGTTATGTCTTCAACAAAATTCTAATTCCCATAATATTCTTCTTTCTTCCCTTGATGAGTATGCTCTAATCCAAGAGTATGCTCTCAATGTTGACAAGTGCTCAAAATTTAACCAAACACATGATGCCTTAGTTGAAACAAAGTACAAAACTGTAGACAAAAAAATCAAACCCATAGCTCAACCGTTACCTCAAGGAAGTAATGAAAAAATTATTGATGTGAAAAATGATCCAATTCTTCGGGATAAGAAAAACATAGGATATACATTCACGGATGAGACAATCAAACAAGTGAAAATTGGTAGAGATGATGACTTTCTTTTGCCAGCAGAGAGAGATAAATTTGAGAGAGTCATACGTAGCCATGGAAAAGCCTTTACTATGTATCCTCATGAGATTGGTTGTGTAGATCCTAAGCTAGTTGCACCCATGATAATCTTTACTATTCCACATATTCCATGGAATCTTCGTCCTATACCTGTTCCAAAGGCTCACTTACCTGAGCTAATGAAACTACTTAAGGAGAAGATAAACATGAGAATTTTAGAGCCATCTTTTGCACCTTACTCAAACAGATGGTTCACTGTGCCTAAAAAGAATGGGAAACTACGTTTTATTCAAGATCTCCAACCCGTCAATAAAGTCACCATAAGGAATGTAGGAACAGGACCCATTGTAGATGAGTTTGCTTAATCATTTTCAGGACATTCTATCTATTCAATGGGTGATTTATATTCTGGATATGACCAATTCCAGTTAGCAATTGACAGTCGTGACATAACCACAATGAAAACTCCTTTAGGCTTAGTGCGAATTTGTACTTTACCTCAAGGAGCGACTAATTCTGTGGCTCATATGATGAGTGCTATGAATATGGTCTTACATGACTTTATCCCTCATATAACTATGCCATTCATTGATGATATTCCAATTAAAGGGAGTGAGGAACGTGTAAAGGACATTACTTTAGATTCATCGGGATGTCGTAAATTTGTTCTTGACCATATCTCTGATTGTGAAAGAATATTTCAACGATTCGAAGAGGTAGGTCTCATATTTTCCATAGAGAAATCTGTTTTTGGTGTCAACGAGGTGCTTATTGTTGGACATTTATGTGGCCATTATGGTCGAAAGCCATACCCACAAAAAGTTGATGCCATTAGCAAGATTTCTGAAACATGTAACAATGTGAGTGAGGTACGTAGATTTCTTGGTGCTTGTATCTTTTATGTTATTTGGATCCCACACTTTGCTCATGTTGCTGATTGTCTTTATGACTTGTTGAGGAAGAAACGAAAATTTATTTGGACTGACAAACATACTCAAGCTATGCGTAAATTGAAGAAATTATTGCTTGAAGCTCCCATCCTTAAGCGTGTAGACTATTCTGCTAACAAACCTATTATATTGACTGTTGATACTAGTCCTATTGGTATAGGTTGGGTCATAAGTCAAGACGATAGTGAAGGGAATAGATATGCAATTAGGTTTGGTGCCAAAATTCTACATGAAACACAACGAAAATATCCACAGATCAAACGAGAACTATGGGGTATGGTAACAGCTTTGAAAATAGAAAGAATATTTCATTGGTGCAAATGTCAAAGTTGAGACTGATTGTTTGCCTCTCATTGGAATGATAACCAATTGTTCATCTCCTGATATAGCCATGCTTAGATGGATCTCATATATTAAGTTCATAAATCCTGAGTTAGTTCATATTTCAGGTAAGTCAAACTCAGTTGCTGATATGTTATCGAGAGCTAGATTTGATGATGATCTTGAAAGTGATCTAATAAAGAATGTGAATTTAGTTGACTATGTTCCACATATATATGAGTATGAGAAATTTCATGAGTCTGAGTACGAAGATGAATGGAGAGACATAGGAAAGTATCTCAGTACACTACAACCATTACCTAGCTGGACTACGAATAGATTCCGTAACATTAGGAAACGAGCTTATAACTTTTTCCTATGTAATGGTTATCTTTAGAGACATGCTAAGGGTAAGGTTAAGAATCCACAACGAGTCCTGGGAAAACGAGGTCTTCAATTGCAAGTAATGAAGGAAATGCATGAGACATTATGGGCCGGTCATAAAGGATTTTTTGGAACATATGAGAAAATTAGAAGTACCTATTATTGGCCTAGGATGTATGTTGACATTAGTAGCTATGTTTCTACATGTTCTACTTGTCAACTTCATTCATCAATCAAACATAGAGATCCGTTGCATCCTACTTATCCACCTTGTATTCACTACAAGTGGGTAGTAGATCTTGTAACTATGCCTAAAGGTATCGACAAAATGCGTTACATTGTACTTGCAAGAGAAGACTTAACTAATCATGTAGAGGGACGTGCACTACGATCTAAGACCACTTACAATGTTTGCAAATTCTTGCTTGAAGATGTCATAAGTCGCTTTGGGTACATAGAGAAAGTAGTTGCCGATCGTGGAGAGTTAAATGCGAGAGAAGCTAAAGAGTTCTTTGAGCGTCACGGTATTTGTTTGTCTCTCACTACTGCATATAACCCAGAGGCCAATGGTAAAATAGAGAGAGGGCATCCACCTATTGTGAAAGCCATATCTAAAGCATGTAATGGTGACATCAAACAATGGCATAAATTCTTACCTTTTGCACTTTGGGCAGATAGAATGACATGCACACGTACTACTGGATATATGCCTGCTGAACTCATGTACTGTCAAAAACCATTGTTTCCAATTCAGTCTCATATTTCTGCATGGTCAAATTTTCCTTGGTCTGAAAACATGTCTACTGATGATTTTTTGAGTTTGCGTATTAAACAGTTAGAACAAGGTAAATTAAGACTTGATGATGCTGTTGAAAAATTAAGAGAATCTAGAATGAAGAACAAGCATTATTTTGATAAAACTCATCGATTGCGTCCTAAGCCAATTGAAGTAGGAGATTGGGTGCTCATTTATGATAGTACATTTGACTCTCAATATGATGCACGCAAAAAGCTCACTCAACGGTGGTTTGGGCCATACATAGTATCAAAAGTCAACAACAATGGTACGTATGCTCTTTGTGAATTAAATGGTGTTGCACTAAAAACTTTGATTGCAGGTAAAATGATAAAGCTATTCAAGAAACGTGATAATGAAGAGTACATTTTGGATGAGGACATTGAAGAAGATGACAACGATGAGGCCGATTCATAAACAGGAGTATCCATGTTATAAAAATTAAAAAACAAAAGGAAGAAAAAAAATATATATATAAAAATATCATTTCAAGTTCATGTTGCTTTGTTTTTTTTTTTTTTTTAAGTTCATTCTATTTTTTTTTCATGCTTGTTTCATGCATGTTTTTTTCAATCTTTGCATCACATTGCATATCCACATCACTTGAGTCAAAAAAGGGCAAATGATGATTTCTCTACTTGTGTAAAATTTTATCTTAAGTAGTAACTTATCTACCAAGAAATTGTTTATAATCTAGGATTGTGGAAAGATAGGGCATGTAGATTTGGAGGTTTATTTTGGTGACAAGACTTTCATATATAAACATGCATATGTATCCTGTATCGAAAGCATAATTGTTGAAATCCTAGCTCCTGCTATTGCATGTTTCTACATCCTTAGTCCATCTCACAGCACTTGTATCGGAGTTTAAACGACTGTTCTCCGTCATAAAAAATGGTTGTACCTTGTATCGGGGTTTAATTTTTCCCCGTCATCAAAAAAAAAAAAAAAAAGTTGCTACATGTTACCAAGAAGTTTACACTTTCTTCCACCCCAAAAAAGTGATCGTAACCATAAAGTTGCCAAATCATCATCATCATCAAAAAAAAAAAAAAAAAAAAATCAAAGATCAATAATGCAGCATTTCTTCAAAAATAGTGGCTTATCTTATCCGAATTGATGTCAGCACTGATCCGACGGTCCAGATCATCCCCAGATCCAATGGTGGAGAATGAGGGCGTCTAAATTTCACTCCTTTACACTAGATTTGATAGAAAGAACAATTCCAAGCCATTGATTTGATTAATCAAATGGTTGTAATCAAAAGTAGTGATCCTAGAGTTGAGAGTTGATTTCTCTAGATCCAAGGGCCCAAATTCATTCAAAAAACTATATAAACCCCCCTCCAAACTCCTAGAGCATCATTGTTAGGCATCAATTGTGGAGGTGATCGCAATCCGGGTGGATCGGGTCCGGTCGTGGCACACACAGGGTGTATGAAGCTAATGAATGTTGGAAGGTTTAAAGATGTGAAGGTGAAATTAATGTTGAGTATGGAGAAGAGAGAGATGTTGAAATAATTATGGGAATGGGAATGTAGGTGTGCAAGTTAGATTGATGACATGAATGATAAGAATGAAAGAGAACCATACACACGAATCAAATTTGGAAGGAAGAATGGTCCATTGGAGGAGCTTCTTAAACACTTCCTAATTCTAATCCATATGTATAGCCTTCTTTGGATGATATGTATGCATGACGAGAATAGATGGAATCCTTACACATAAATCAGTTTCGAAAGGAAGAATGGTCCAATATTGGAGCTTCTTATACACTTTCAGAAACTAATAAATATGTATGGATTTGTATGGATTATATACATGCAAGTGAATTATGATGATGGATTTCACTCACAAGCTCAAAGAAACATCCTCACTGGTTCAACGCAATACTGCGGAGCCTTCTCACACATAGAAGAAATAGAAGACATGTAAAAATACTTAAGAGACTGAGAGAGGAGACAAGAGACAAGTGACAAGTGACATGAATTAAAAGAATTTGAATTAAGTTACATGTAAAATATCGTCGTGGTACGTCATGCTAAGCAGTCTACTGATCAAAGGTGGTTCCGACCCTCAAACCATGACAGTTCAACCGAATGTCACACGTAAGAAGGTGAGTTCCACTCCAGTGACCCTATGTCTGTCTAGGCTCGTAACGTCTAACTAAAGAAGTCTAAGACTCATTAAAATCAGCTCTAACTCACTCACACGCTCCACCGAGGGTGAGTCAAGATAGAGATGCTGGTTTCAAGAGCCTATCCTAAATTGGAGTTCTAACTTAAATTTGAAACTAGGTTCTATACTCATACTAGCTCACCTTGGATCCTCACTCGCTCAACCGAGGGTGATCGTCTCAAGGAAACCGTAAGCTAGCATGAGCCCTATGGATGCCTAACAATCATGCTCTAGGAGTTTGGAGGGGGGTTTATATAGTTTTTTGAATGAATTTGGGCCCTTGGATCTAGAGAAATCAACTCTCAACTCTAGGATCACTACTTTTGATTACAACCATTTGATTAATCAAATCAATGGCTTGGAATTGTTCTTTCTATCAAATCTAGTGTAAAGGAGTGAAATTTAGGCGCCCTCATTCTCCACCATTGGATCTGGGGATGATCTGGACCGTCGGATCAGTGCTGACATCAATTCGGATAAGATAAGCCACTATTTTTGGAGAAATGCTGCATTATTGATCTTTGATTGTAAAAAAGGTCTTCTTTTATGGAAAAAATTCGTGGATCCTCCTTCCTTTATGCTTTAGTGCATCTCCACCCTTGAATATGAGCTCATCTTGAGCGTACAACATGGTTCAATCATATTTTGACATGTGGCAGACATTCAAGCCTTCAATTTTCTTAAACTAGAAAACTGCGGTGATCCTGAAAACTGGACTTTGTACTCTTTGACCCTCCAAATAGGCTTTGATGAAGATGAAACATTGTAGGACTATGTTTCCAAAGATCTCCTTCAGGAATATGCAGAAAAAACTCCCATCTGAATCTAACTTGTACAAGTTTGACTACATTTGGAAGCTTGCAAGGTGGCATTAAGGTGTCTAGGAAGCTCGGATAGCCTTGAAACTTTATACAAATATGTAGCCACATATGTTCTTTATACATGCCAAACCATATGGCTAACATAATTTTCTATACAAGAATTTGTAGGGTCAAACTAGAAAAATTACATTTTTACAAAATGAACATAGCATATCAATGTGCTACAAAATCCATTTTCTGCTGAAATTTGGGCTATAGACTGCCTTTGACAATCTTTACAAGTATATGGATTTTCATCTAATTTGGTGACAATGAAATTTTTGCCCTAATTTCCCAACTTTGACCAGCTTTGACCAGCTTTGACCGCTACCATGGACTTTCTTGATTTCTTTGAAACTTTGTATGTGACCTTCCTTTGACATCCTTGATGCATCCTGGACTTCTCGGGGAATTTTGGCTACCTTCACCAAATATGTTTTTTGTAGGCCTTCACAAGTGAGAGAGGAGAGAAAATCTCGACGACATTCGCCCCCACTAAACCTGCGATTCCTCCGGAAGCGCCACTCTAGCATCTGTGAAAAACAAAATGTTCCAGGCATCAAATTCTTTTATAGGCAACATAAGAAACATGGAAGGAAAATTGATTATATGCATGAATAAGTAGGTAACTTGACATGAAGCAAAATTTGCATGAAAGAAAGAATTGAAACAGGCAACATGAATATGCATGAACAAATAGGCAACATATATGCAAATGAACAAGCAACATTGGCAACAAGAAAGAAAAAAAACAAGCATCAATATGAAGTGGAAGTGGATGTATTGAGTCGTTTTAAGCATCAGTTCCTCTCATCTTGAAGAAAATTTTGTACCTTTTCATAAAGCAATCTACCTTAAATATGATTATAAACAAAGATTTAGGATTTTCAAGAGACATCTTTCATCTTTAGCTTATTTTAGATCAACTCCTTTCCTACATAAATATGAAAATGCTCTTTCTCTAATAACATGCAAGGAAATCTAACTAAACTCCACTTATGCATAAATCTGCTTATATAGCCCGTGATTTATTCTACTATGCCTCTTTATCCTCCTTTGGTTTGCTCTTTTTTTTTTTTTTTTTTCGACGATGATGATGATTCGGCAACTTTATGGTTACGATCACTTTTTTTGGGGTGGAAGAAAGTGTAAACTTCTTGGTAACATGTAGCTTTTTTTTTTTTTTTTGACGAGGAAAAATTAAACCCCGATACAAGGTACAACCATTTTTGATGACGGAGAACAGTCGTTTAAACTCCGATACAAGTGCTGTGAGATGGACTAAGGATGTAGAAACATGCAATAGCAGGAGCTAGGATTTCAACAATTATGCTTTCGATACAGGATACATATGCATGTTTATATATGAAAGTCATGTCACCAAAATAAACCTCCAAATCTACATGCCCTATCTTTCCACAATCCTAGATTATAATCAATTCCTTAGTAGATAAGTTACTACTTAAGATACAATTTTACACAAGTAGAGAAATCATCATTTGCCCTTTTTGACTCAAGTGATGTGGATATGCAATGCAATGCAAAGACTGAAAAAAAACATGCATGAAACAAGCATGGAAAAAAAAAAAAAAATAGAATGAACTTGAAAAAAAACAAAGCAACATGAACTTGAAAAATTAATGATATTTTTATATGTTTTTTTCCTTTTTTTATTTATATTTTTATTTTTTATAGCATGGATACTCCTGTTTATGAATCGGCCTCATTGTTGTCATCTTCTTCAATGTCCTCATCCAAAATGTACTCGTCATTATCACGTTTCTTGAATAGCTTTATCCTTTTACCTGCAATCAAAGTTTTTAGTGCAACACCATTTAATTCACAAAGAGCATACGTACCATTGTTGTTGACTTTTGATACAATGTATGGCCCAAACCACCGTTGAGTGAGCTTTTTGCGTGCATCATATTGAGAGTCAAATGTACTATCATAAATGAGCACCCAATCTCCTACTTCAATTGGATTAGGACGCAGTCGATGAGTTTTATCAAAATAATGCTTATTCTTCATTCTAGATTCTCTTAATTTTTCAACAGCATCATCAAGTCTTACTTTACCTTGTTCTAACTGTTTAATGCGCAAACTCAAAAAGTCATCAGTAGACATGTTTTCAGACCAAGGCAAATTTGACCATGCAAAAATATGAGATTGAATTGGAAACAATGGTTTTTTACAGTACATAAGTTCAGCAGGCATATACCCAGTAGTACGTGTGCATGTCATTCTATCTGCCCAAAGTGCAAAAGGTAAGAATCTAGGCCATTGTTTGATGTCACCGTTACATGCTTTAGATATGGCTTTCACAATAGGTGGATGCCCTCTCTCTATTTTACCATTGGCCTCTAGATTATATGCAGTAGTGAGAGACAAACGAATACCGTGACGCTCAAAGAACTCTTTAGCTTCTCTCGCATTTAACTCTCCACGATCGGCAACTACTTTCTCTATGTACCCAAAGCAACTTATGACATCTTCAAGCAAGAATTTGCAAACATTGTAAGTGGTCTTAGATCGTAGTGCACGTCCCTCTACATAATTAGTTAAGTCTTCTCTTGCAAGTACAATGTAACGCATTTTGTCGATACCTTTAGGCATAGTTACAAGATCTACTACCCACTTGTAGTGAATACAAGGTGGATAAGTAGGATGCAACGGATCTCTATGTTTGACTGATGAATGAAGTTGACAAGTAGAACATGTAGAAACATAGCTACTAATGTCAACATACATCCTAGGCCAATAATAGGTACTTCTAATTTTTTCATATGTTCCAAAAAATCCTTTATGACCGGCCCATAATGTCTCATGCATTTCCTTCATTACTTGCAATTGAAGACCTCGTTTTCCTAGGACTCGTTGTGGATTCTTAACCTTACCCTTAGCATGTCTCCAAAGATAACCATTACATAGGAAAAAGTTATAAGCTCGTTTCCTAATGTTACGGAATCTATTCGTAGTCCAGCTAGGTAATGGTTGTAGTGTACTGAGATACTTTCCTATGTCTCTCCATTCATCTTCGTACTCTGACTCATGAAATTTCTCATAGTTCTTGTTTGATCTGTGGATATTTTCGTTGTGTTTCATGTAGAATTTTGGCACCAAACCTAATTGCATATCTATTCCCTTCACTATCGTCTTGACTTATGACCCAACCTATACCAATAGGACTAGTATCAACAGTCAATATAATAGGTTTGTTAGCAAAATAGTCTACACGCTTAAGGATGGGAGCTTCAAGCAATAATTTCTTCAATTTACGCATAGCTTGAGTGTGTTCGTCAGTCCAAATAAATTTTCGTTTCTTCCTCAACAAGTCATAAAGACAATCAGCAACATGAGCAAAGTGTGGGATCCAAATAACATAAAAGATGCAAGCACCAAGAAATCTACGTACCTCACTCACGTTGTTACATGTTTCAGAAATCTTGCTAATGGCATCAACTTTTTGTGGGTATGGCTTTCGACCATAATGGCCACATAAATGTCCAACAATAAGTACCTCGTTGACACCAAAAACAGATTTCTCTATGGAAAATGTGAGACCTACCTCTTCAAATCGTTGAAATATTCTTTCACAATCAGGGATATGGTCAAGAACAAATTTACGACATCCCGATGAATCTAAAGTAATGTCCTTTACACGTTCCTCACTCCCTTTAATTGGAATATCATCAATGAATGGCATAGTTATATGAGGGATAAAGTCATGTAAGACCATATTCATAGCACTCATCATATGAGCCACAGAATTAGTCGCTCCTTGAGGTAAAGTACACATTCGCACTAAGCCTAAAGGAGTTTTCATTGTGGTTATGTCACGACTATCAATTGCTAATTGGAATTGGTCATATCCCGAATATAAATCACCCATTGAATAGATAGAATGTCCTGAAAATGATTCAGCAAACTCATCTACAATGGGTCATGTTCCTACATTCCTTATGGTGACTTTATTGACGGGTTGGAGATCTTGAATAAAACGTAGTTTCCCATTCTTTTTAGGCACAGTGAACCATCTGTTTGAGTAAGGTGCAAAAGATGGCTCTAAAATTCTCATGTTTATCTTCTCCTTAAGTAGTTTCATTAGCTCAGGTAAGTGAGCCTTTGGAACTGGTATAGGGCGAAGATTCCATGGAATATGTGGAATAGTAAAGATTATCATGGGTGCAACTAGCTTAGGATCTACACAACCAATCTCATGAGGATACATAGTAAAGGCTTTTCCATGGCTCCGTATAACTCTCTCAAATTTATCTCTCTCTGCTGGCAAAAGAAAGTCATCATCTCTACCAATTTTCACCTGTTTGATTGTCTCATCCGTGAATGTATGTCCTATGTTTTTCTTATCCCGAAGAATTGGATCATTTTTCACATCAATAATTTTTTCATTACTTCCTTGAGGTAATGGTTGAGCTATGGGTTTGATTTTTTTGTCTACAGTTTTGTACTTTGTTTCAACTAAGGCATCATGTGTTTGGTTAAATTTTGAGCACTTGTCAACATTGAGAGCATACTCTTGGATTAGAGCATACTCATCAAGGGAAGAAATAAGAATAATATGGGAATTAGAATTTTGTTGAAGACATAACTCTAACTCCTCAAGAGTAGAGAAACAATGAGATGTCTCAATCACATGCTCAATGTTCTCATCATGTTCCATGATTTTGTTGTTTTTATAATTTTTTTGGCTTTTTTGGATAAAAGACTTGGACAATTGACTCTTATGAAGAAAATCTAATCTAGAATGTGGAAAAAAAAGTGACAAACTATTGTACATGTTGGTTGGATGCGAGATGTCAAACCAATATCCACTGTTGTCCCGCTCAACAATGGATTCTATCCGAAATTTTGATCATATGTAGCTCCAAACATGAATCGAGGTGCACAATCACTACAAGCATGCTCATGACCCTGAGTAACAATAGGTTTCTTTCTAATTGACAGTCGATTCCTAGGATGATTCACTCCTACTGTCATGACTTGAAGTGATTGCATTCCATCCTTAGACTTAAATCTAGCATAGGTAGACCCATCATCCATGGCTTTAGTTTCCATACGACTCTCACAAATAAAGGGTTGACCTAAGAGAACTTCATAGGAGCAATTATCTTGAATAAAAAAGTGAAACTCTTCTGTGATTCCTCCTATGGATATGGGCACACTAGCACAAGCTCCATACAGGGTACCTACACCATTATGTGCAGTTCTCATACGCCATCCACAATCTTTATCTATGGGCCATCGAAACTTATCATAGACTTCTCTTGAAATCACATTGATTTCAGAGCCGGAATCTACTAATGCATTTACAGTGATAGTGTTCTTATCATTTCCTATTTTAACATGCATCTCTGATGTACCTCTAGACCAAAATGTTCTTTTAAAGTGGCTTTCAGGATTGTTTTCATGATTTTCATGGTCAGGTTGAATAGGTCCTAAGAAATTTTTATTAACATTTACTTCATCATCATCAAAGTCCTCTTCATCAGATTCATCAAAGTTTAAGGCTTCATTCATAGCTTGATCTTGATCTAGAGAATCTTGCATCTCAGTATCTAGATTAAGTGGAAACCTCTTCCTTTTAATTAGGCCGATAAAGTTATCTTTAAAAACAGGCTTTGCAATAGAGAAAACTTGTTCTAAAGACATAGTCACTTGACTCTTAAGCAAAATGTCATCTAAAATCTCCATAGGATCTATTTTTCTCTCAATTTCTGAAATCAAGATGGCTTTAGGTTTTCTCTTTGGTTTCTTTTGTTTTTGCTCAGGGTCTTGTTTTTGTTCATGTTCTCGTGTTTGGTCTTCAGTTTGTTTTGATTGTTCTGGTTTATCTAAAGGCTTTGGTTCTGTTTTTCTTTGCTTTGTCTTCTTCCCTTTTTGTTTCTCCTCTTGTTTTTGTTCATTGGGTTGTGCTTCTTGTTTTTTATCTTTGGATTGTGATGTTTCTCCCTGCTCTATGATTGTTTCTATTCCCTCTGAGGTTTGTTTTCGTGTTACTCTTCTTTCACTAGGCTCAGATTCATCTCTTTTTCGTTTTTCTTCTACATTGGATATGTGAGAAATAAGAGATTGATCTTCTATTGGTGACTCCCAAGCCGTTATTCTCCTAATCTCATCCCGTGCTCTTACTAAAGCCTCTATGGAAAAATCACCTTCCTTTGTGGGTTTACTTGATTCTACTTGTTGTTCATCAAGAGCTTCTAGTTTCACTCCTCTAGTTCCTACGTCCATTATGGTTATATTTTCATAATGTTTTTTCATTCCTCCCTTACTATAATTTCCTTGCAAAGGTAGCCTAGATCGATAGTCACAGATTTTCTTGTCTATGTCTATTACTAGTCGTTGCTCCTTAGCAGCCTTCAATAATTCACAATCTCTCAAAAAGTGCTCTAACGAATCACACCAAGGACACCTACGAGGGCCACACACAAAACCATTTTGATTTTGAGGATTTTGATTAACTTGTGGTGGGAAATTTTGAAATTGAGGATTTTGTTGATAAGGTATTGCTTGAACAGGATAATTAGGATTTTGATAAGGCAATTGATGTATTTGAGGAGCTTGGGGAGCAACATGTGGTACTTGAGGTGCAAGAGGAGCTTCCATATTATACAGTTGATGATTTTGAAAATTTTGATTTTGAGGATTTTGAAAAGCTATTTGTGAAGCTTGAGGATACATGTTTTAATACATTTGAGGATTTTGCACATGAGGATGAGGATTTTGCATTGAAGGATTATGCATTGGAGGAACTTGATATGCTTGAGTAGGAGCTACTTGTGGATTTTGATTGGTAGCTATAACATGTTGATTAGGCTCTTGAAAAGTCATTGGGTTCATTTGATTTTGGAAAGTTTTGGTGTAACTAGATTGTAAAGCATCTATAGTCTTGGCCAAATTGGATTGTGTAGCAATAAGACTTTCCATTTGCTTAGTGAGAATATCCACTTGAGATTGTTCAACTACACTTTTATTTGGCTCTACTTTAAAACCTTGAGTAGGCTCCATCATTTGAGGAATAGGAGTAGAGTCAAAAAGCATAGCATGGGATTGTTCTCTAACTTGCTCCTTAGTTTGTGGAAGGCTAGCTTGAGGAAGACTAGTTTGCTCATAAAGCATGGATTGTCTTTGATGTCTATGGGCTACAGCCTCTACTACTTTACGCACTTTTTGCCAATTGTCAGTAAGACCATAGCGCTTATCTGGTTCTTCTAATCGCCGTTCAACTTCCCTACGAGTTTCAGGATGAAGAAGCTTAAGAAAATTGATCACAAGATCAGGTTCCAAAGTTATCTTATCCTCATCAGGAAGTTGTTCATAGCGTCTAATATACTCATTTTGTAAGTGAGTAATAGAGCTACTAGGCTTTGGAGAATTGACCCATCGTAAGAATCCATCCCGATTATGTTGGCTATAATCTTCAAGATAGAATTCTTTGAGCATCTCCTTTCTAAAATCACTCCAAGGAAGACTATCATATTGAGTGACACGGTTTATGATAGAGCTATCAACAATTCGTTCAAAGAATGATATCAAAAGATCTTCGGGAAGACCAAAAATCATAGCTTGCTCTTCAAACAAATCTAAGTAGCTTGTGATGTTGATGCCATTGAATTTTCCCTTCTCTCTCAACATAGAAGAGACTATTCTTTGGCCTTGTTTCTCAACAATAAGGGATTTGAATCCTTCCTCCATCTTATGTGAATAAGCAAGTGATGCACGATGCTCTAGATCTCTCACAAATGTGTTTACTTCACGACGAAGATGTGCACGATACTGTGAGAAATCCAGTGCAACACTCAAGACTGATGATGATGATATGGATGAGGATGAAAAATATGAAACAAAGGATATGGATCACAACCTCCCAACAAGATCAGAAGCAAATACCACGAAGTGTTTCACGTCGGGTTCAAATGTGGAGGTGATCGCAATCCGGGTGGATCGGGTCCGGTCGTGGCACACACAGGGTGTATGAAGCTAATGAATGTTGGAAGGTTTAAAGATGTGAAGGTGAAATTAATGTTGAGTATGGAGAAGAGAGAGATGTTGAAATAATTATGGGAATGGGAATGTAGGTGTGCAAGTTAGATTGATGACATGAATGATAAGAATGAAAGAGAACCATACACACGAATCAAATTTGGAAGGAAGAATGGTCCATTGGAGGAGCTTCTTAAACACTTCCTAATTCTAATCCATATGTATAGCCTTCTTTGGATGATATGTATGCATGACGAGAATAGATGGAATCCTTACACATAAATCAGTTTCAAAAGGAAGAATGGTCCAATATTGGAGCTTCTTATACACTTTCAGAAACTAATAAATATGTATGGATTTGTATGGATTATATACATGCAAGTGAATTATGATGATGGATTTCACTCACAAGCTCAAAGAAACATCCTCACTGGTTCAACGCAATACTGCGGAGCCTTCTCACACATAGAAGAAATAGAAGATATGTAAAAATACTTAAGAGACTGAGAGAGGAGACAAGAGACAAGTGACAAGTGACATGAATTAAAAGAATTTGAATTAAGTTACATGTAAAATATCGTCGTGGTACGTCATGCTAAGCAGTCTACTGATCAAAGGTGGTTCCGACCCTCAAACCATGACAGTTCAACCGAATGTCACACGTAAGAAGGTGAGTTCCACTCCAGTGACCCTATGTCTGTCTAGGCTCGTAACGTCTAACTAAAGAAGTCTAAGACTCATTAAAATCAGCTCTAACTCACTCACACGCTCCACCGAGGGTGAGTCAAGATAGAGATGCTGGTTTCAAGAGCCTATCCTAGATTGGAGTTCTAACTTAAATTTGAAACTAGGTTCTATACTCATACTAGCTCACCTTGGATCCTCACTCGCTCAACCGAGGGTGATCGTCTCAAGGAAACCGTAAGCTAGCATGAGCCCTATGGATGCCTAACAATGATGCTCTAGGAGTTTGGAGGGGGGTTTATTAAGTTTTTTGAATGAATTTGGGCCCTTGGATCTAGAGAAATCAACTCTCAACTCTAGGATCACTACTTTCGATTACAACCATTTGATTAATCAAATCAATGGCTTGGAATTGTTCTTTCTATCAAATCTAGTGTAAAGGAGTGAAATTTAGGCGCCCTCATTCTCCACCATTGGATCTGGGGATGATCTGGACCGTCGGGTCAGTGCTGACATCAATTCGGATAAGATAAGCCACTATTTTTGGAGAAACTTTGCATTATTGATCTTTAACTGTCAACAAAGTCTTCTTTTATGGAAAACATTCGTGGATCCTCCTTCCTTTATGCTTTAGTGCATCTCCACCCTTGAATAGGAGCTCATCTTGACCGTACACCATGGTTCAATCATATTTTGACATGTGGCAGCCTTTCAAGCCTTCAATTTTCTTATTCTAGAAAACTGCGGTGACCTTGAAAACTGGACTTTGTGCTCTTTGACCCTCCAAAAAGACTTTGATGAAGATGAAACTTTGTAGGACTATGTTTCCAAAGATCTCCTTTAGGAATATGCAGGAAAAACTCCCATCTGAATCTCCCTTGTACAAGTTTGACTACATTTGGAAGCTTGCAAGGTGGCATTAAGGTGTCTAGGAAGCTCTGATAGCCTTGAAAATTTGTACAAATATGTAGCCACATATGATCTTTATACATGCCAAACCATATGGCTAACATAATTTTCTATACAAGAATTTGTAGGGTCAAACTAGAAAAATTACATTTTTACAAAATGAACATAGCATATCAATGTGCTACAAAATCCATTTTCTGCTGAAATTTGGGCTATAGACTGCCTTTGACAATCTTTAAAAGTATATGGATTTTCATCTAATTTGGTGACAATGAAATTTTTGCCCTAATTTCCCAACTTTGACCAGCTTTGACCGCTACCATGGACTTTCTTGATTTCTTTGAAACTTTGTATCTGAGCTTCCTTTGACATCCTTGATGCATCCTGGACTTCTCGGGGAATTCCGGCTACCTTCACCAAATATGTTTTTTGTAGGCCTTCACAAGTGAGAGAGGAGAGAAAATCTCGACGACATTCGCCCCCACTAAACCTGCAATTCCTTCGGAAGCGCCACTCTAGCATCTGTGAAAAACAAAATGTTACAGGCATCAAATTCTTTTATAGGCAATATAAGAAACATGGAAGGAAAATTGATTATATGCATGAATCAGTAGGTAACGTGACATGAAGCAAAATTTGCATGAAAGAAAGAATTGAAACAGGCAACATGAATATGCATGAACAAATAGGCAACATATATGCAAGTGAACAAGCACACATTGGCAACAAGAAAGAAAAAAAAAGAAAAAAAAAAGAAGCATCAATATGAAGTGGAAGTGGATGTATTGAGTCGTTTTAAGCATCAGTTCCTCTCATCTTGAAGAAAATTTTGTACCTTTTTCATAAAGCAATCTACCTTAAATATGATTATAAACAAAGATTTAGGACTTTCAAGAGACATCTTTCATCTTTAGCTTATTTTAGATCAACTCCTTTCCTACATAAATATAAATATGCTCTTTCTCTAATAACATGCAAGGAAATCTAACTAAACTCCACTAATGCATAAATCTGCCTATATAGCCCGTGTTTTATTCTACTATGCCTCTTTATCCTCCTTTGGCTTGCTTTTTTTTTTTTCTCGTTGCCAATGTGTGCTTGTTCACTTGCATATATGTTGCCTATTTGTTCATGCATATTCATGTTGCCTGTTTCAATTCTTTCTTTCATGCAAATTTTGCTTCATGTCACGTTACCTACTGATTCATGCATATAATCAATTTTCCTTCCATGTTTCTTATATTGCCTATAAAAGAATTTGATGCCTGTAACATTTTGTTTTTCACAGATGCTAGAGTGGCGCTTCCGAAGGAATTGCAGGTTTAGTGGGGGCGAATGTCGTCGAGATTTTCTCTCCTCTCTCACTTGTGAAGGCCTACAAAAAACATATTTGGTGAAGGTAGCCGGAATTCCCCGAGAAGTCCAGGATGCATCAAGGATGTCAAAGGAAGCTCAGATACAAAGTTTCAAAGAAATCAAGAAAGTCCATGGTAGCGGTCAAAGCTGGTCAAAGTTGGGAAATTAGGGCAAAAATTTCATTGTCACCAAATTAGATGAAAATCCATATACTTTTAAAGATTGTCAAAGGCAGTCTATAGCCCAAATTTCAGCAGAAAATGGATTTTGTAGCACATTGATATGCTATGTTCATTTTGTAAAAATGTAATTTTTCTAGTTTGACCCTACAAATTCTTGTATAGAAAATTATGTTAGCCATATGGTTTGGCATGTATAAAGATCATATGTGGCTACATATTTGTACAAATTTTCAAGGCTATCAGAGCTTCCTAGACACCTTAATGCCACCTTGCAAGCTTCCAAATGTAGTCAAACTTGTACAAGGGAGATTCAGATGGGAGTTTTTCCTGCATATTCCTAAAGGAGATCTTTGGAAACATAGTCCTACAAAGTTTCATCTTCATCAAAGTCTTTTTGGAGGGTCAAAGAGCACAAAGTCCAGTTTTCAAGGTCACCGCAGTTTTCTAGAATAAGAAAATTGAAGGCTTGAAGGGCTGCCACATGTCAAAATATGATTGAACCATGGTGTACGGTCAAGATGAGCTCCTATTCAAGGGTGGAGATGCACTAAAGCATAAAGGAAGGAGGATCCACGAATGTTTTCCATAAAAGAAGACTTTGTTGACAGTTAAAGATCAATAATGCAAAGTTTCTCCAAAAATAGTGGCTTATCTTATCCGAATTGATGTCAGCACTGACCCGACGGTCCAGATCATCCCCAGATCCAATGGTGGAGAATGAGGGCGCCTAAATTTCACTCCTTTACACTAGATTTGATAGAAAGAACAATTCCAAGCCATTGATTTGATTAATCAAATGGTTGTAATCGAAAGTAGTGATCCTAGAGTTGAGAGTTGATTTCTCTAGATCCAAGGGCCCAAATTCATTCAAAAAACTTAATAAACCCCCCTCCAAACTCCTAGAGCATCATTGTTAGGCATCCATAGGGCTCATGCTAGCTTACGGTTTCCTTGAGACGATCACCCTCGGTTGAGCGAGTGAGGATCCAAGGTGAGCTAGTATGAGTATAGAACCTAGTTTCAAATTTAAGTTAGAACTCCAATCTAGGATAGGCTCTTGAAACCAGCATCTCTATCTTGACTCACCCTCGGTGGAGCGTGTGAGTGAGTTAGAGCTGATTTTAATGAGTCTTAGACTTCTTTAGTTAGACGTTACGAGCCTAGACAGACATAGGGTCACTGGAGTGGAACTCACCTTCTTACGTGTGACATTCGGTTGAACTGTCATGGTTTGAGGGTCGGAACCACCTTTGATCAGTAGACTGCTTAGCATGACGTACCACGACGATATTTTACATGTAACTTAATTCAAATTCTTTTAATTCATGTCACTTGTCACTTGTCTCTTGTCTCCTCTCTCAGTCTCTTAAGTATTTTTACATATCTTCTATTTCTTCTATGTGTGAGAAGGCTCCGCAGTATTGCGTTGAACCAGTGAGGATGTTTCTTTGAGCTTGTGAGTGAAATCCATCATCATAATTCACTTGCATGTATATAATCCATACAAATCCATACATATTTATTAGTTTCTGAAAGTGTATAAGAAGCTCCAATATTGGACCATTCTTCCTTTTGAAACTGATTTATGTGTAAGGATTCCATCTATTCTCGTCATGCATACATATCATCCAAAGAAGGCTATACATATGGATTAGAATTAGGAAGTGTTTAAGAAGCTCCTCCAATGGACCATTCTTCCTTCCAAATTTGATTCGTGTGTATGGTTCTCTTTCATTCTTATCATTCATGTCATCAATCTAACTTGCACACCTACATTCCCATTCCCATAATTATTTCAACATCTCTCTCTTCTCCATACTCAACATTAATTTCACCTTCACATCTTTAAACCTTCCAACATTCATTAGCTTCATACACCCTGTGTGTGCCACGACCGGACCCGATCCACCCGGATTGCGATCACCTCCACAGCGCCTTCATCCAAGGCCACTTTCACACTCACCATGGATAAGCACTTTTTCTAAGTGCCCACGAATGAGGTGTGAACCTCTGTCTCTCCCAATTTCTCAACTAGGCTCTGATACAATGTTGGGAATTGAACTCACAACCTCCCAGTTAGGAGTGTGATGGGCTAACCACTTGCCCCAAAAGCCATGGTCGAGGATTACTTCCTAATCCTATCTCTTAAGGCATGGTTGAACCATCTCCTACTAGGATTATGTGACACTAGGTTTGAAACCGATCAAAATTAGTCTATATTCAGCTATAAAAAGAGCTAGAGAGCTCATTTTTGAGGTTAGCTTGTTCGAGATTGTAGCTCGTGTAAAAGCTTGTAAGAGTGTTCTTGAGTAATAGAGCTAAATCTTCACCTTCCATTGCTTCTCTCTTGTCTCTACCATGTGTGTATGTTAGTGTATGTGTGTGTGCATGTATATGCTTCTCACCTTCACTATCACTCACCTCACTCGTTGATGATCTTCACATCAACCTATGTCTTCCATGGATTGACAATTAAGGAGGTGGAACTAATTCTTCATGTGATGCTTACCCTTGGCTAGAACAAAAAGGGGTCCTTAACCTTATAGATATGGAAGCACAAAAGAAAGAAAATGGAGGGATTAAATACATGACCAACTCAAGCAATAAAGGCCATTGGGAGTTCTCGGATTGCCTATATCACTTGAATCTATCATGTCCAAAAAGAAAAGACATTGAGTGATCTCTGTGTATTTCATGAGAAAACTCCAATATCAAGCATTTGTTACATTGAAATAAGCAAATATACATCAAACAAGTGTTTTTAATGGAGAGGATTGATTCAAGTGATTAAGGACATCCGAACTTCTCTTATTGCCCTTATCACTTGAATAGGTCATGTCGAATAGCACAAGCTATTAGGGACACATTGTATCTTGCTACCCTTAGTGCTATTATAATGTTTGGATGAGATTTGATGTAAATGACTTGAGAGTGGTATGAAGAGCCTTGAAAGGCCACCAAATTGTATAAAAATGACCCTTGATGTTAATGAAAATCCTCTTCATTTCTCTCCACTCTTGGATCCGGATGTGTGGTTATATGTCTTGTTTAGTTATCTTTACTTACTTCTTGAAACTTGTGTTGTTCTTTGTCTTTATAATTATTCATCATAGGGCATATAGCAACATGAAGTTGATGATGGGCTCTTGCATCCTCTCTCTTTCTCTCTCTCTCTGTCTCTCTCTCTTCTTCTTCTTCTTCCTTGCATGGAGGTATGAACCACCATGCAACACTATCAACAAGGATGGGATGCAGACCCACAGACATGGAGGAAACGAGAGAGTTCCATTCATTATCTCTATAGTTGCACGTTTCTTGGATTTCAAAGGCTCCAAAGGTTCCATGGAGTTATGTGCATGGATTTCTATTGTTAGTAGAGGGCAAGGGTCCTATTAAATATGCAAAAGAGTCAATCAATAGTTTCCTGGTGTTGGTGTGGTTGCTTCAAAGCCTTATCCTCATTTGCTATTCCCTTAGCCTATTCCATCTATTCCATGTTGATGAAATCTCATGCATGTAATCGTTTCTATCCAGGGCTGCTGAACCCTATGCAAATGGTGCTCTTAGTTATATGGATGGGTAACTATACAAGATTGACAAGGAGTTAGAATGGTCCTTTTGTGTGGCTGATTCCATTTTCTCATGATAATTTTTAGATTTTTTTAAGTGTGCAGGTTGGTGCCGCTATGTGATGCATCTACACAATGAATTAAAGATCCCTCTCACAGTCATTACAAGCATTTATCTATTTTCTGTGGAATGTTTCACAGAGAATTGTAGCATCCATTCATACATTGCAATATGGTGTTTATCTAGTTTCTTCCCTACGTGGTGATGTTTTATCTTTCTACCAAAACCTTTATATATGTTTTCTTCCACAATGGAGATTCACATGAGGATTCATTCTTTAATGATTTGATGCCTTGAGCACACTATCAATAAGCTTTTATGTTGTGATGTGTAGTCCTTGTTGGAGTTAGACATCTGCGGAAGCACGCGAACAACACAAGGAAGAAGAAAAAGCTTGGAGCTCAACACACAATACTGAATGTATTACCATTAGAATGTACAAAGATAAGTAGCACATTAAGGCAATAGGCATATATACAAGCCGGGGTGCCCCGACGGTCCTAGAATGTTCACACACATCACTTCCTAAATATATCAAAAAACCCCCCTTGAGAGTGATGCGATGAACAAGTAGCTGACACTCATGTATAACGAAGTGCCAAGCTATGTGGAGATCACTTCACAAAAGGAAGTAAGCCCAAAGCTTTGCGGAAAGCTTCAAACTTCTCCCTAGGCAGAGCCTTCCTGAAAAGGTCTGCAATGTTCTCCTGCGTGGGCACATATGCCAAGCTTATCTCCCCAGCAGACAACCTCTCCCTGACATAATGATAATTCACTTCAATGTGCTTAGTGCGAGCATGGAACACATGGTTCCTCGCAACTGGCAATGTGCTTTGACTATCAGTGAAGATGGTGGTGGCAGAAGACTGACTGACACCCAAATCAGCCATAAGGCATCTGAGCCACACACACTCAACAGTCGCTATGAAAGCTTCCCTATACTCAGCCTCACAACTAGAAGTGGCCACAGTAGGCTGCTTCTTGCTCAACCAAGATATACGTGAGCTAGCAAGCATGAATCAAAAGCCACTAGTGGACACACGAGTGTCATAGCAACGAGCCCAATCAAAGTCAGAAAAAGCATGCAAATCTCACTGTAGTGATCTCCCTTTGGGATAAAACAACCCAAGTAGCGGAGTACCACTCAAGTAGCAAAAGATGCACTTAATCACCTGCCAATGCTTGAATCCTAGGCAATGCATAAACCTGCTCATCTGTGAGACAACAAATTGAATATTTGGCTGAGTAATGCATAAGTAAATCAAGCATCCAACAACCTACTGATAGAGAACATCATCAAATCCATCTCCAGCATCATGAAGACTCAATCGTAAACTTGTCTCCAGGTTTGGAGTGTATACTCCAGATCAAAATTGCAAACAATAGTAAATGCCTATTCTTCTTCCTACACAAGATTAGCAGACTCTGCTTTTGGTGTAGAGGCCTCTGCAACAACCATTCCAACGTCTTTCTTCTTTGCCTCTTGAGCAAAGCCAGTTTTGGACCGCTCTTTATGATATGATCATTTCCTTTACAGTACTTGCAAAACAATTTCTGCTTTTCTGATTTCTTTTCATCTTTGTCTTCCCTCTTTGATTGTGCAGAATTAGCAGATTTCTGCTTACTAGTTGAAGAGCTCCATTTTCCTTTGCCCTTCTAACTAGCCAAGAAAGCTTGATCTGCAATATGCATAATGGACCTGTTCTGCCTAGACTGATCTTTTTGCAACAGAATAGAGACTAACTTCTCAAATGGTAAGGCACTTGGATTTCCTTTCATCATCAACCGGAGAGTAGAAGCAAAACTTTGATATGAATCAAGAAGACCATTTATAACGGTCTGCACAAGTGAGCTATCTGGTATAAACTCATCAGCAGAAATCAAATGTTCGCTCAAGTCTTTGATCTTTGTTAGAAAACTATCCATAGAATCACCTTCATTCATGTGCTGACTCTCCAACTGTTTTCGAAGGTAAGAAACACGAGCCTCATTCATAGCTTGGTACAATGTGGTAAGTGTATCCCAAGCATCCTTAGCTATTCTACAAGAGTGAATGTGAGGAATAATGGCACGTTTGATAGAAAACGCTATCAATGCATGTGCCTGAGCACCTTTGCCATCCCAATGAATTTGCTCTGTAGTAGGTGCAGTAGAAACCGTAGCACGAACAGGAATATGAAGAATATGATAATCTTCGACACCTTTTGCATCAACTTCAATACTTGCAGTTGTAACAGTTGCAGGTGTGATAGGATGTTTTTCAACACCTTGCACACTGTTCCAAAGTCGTTTTGCAACCGATACATGTCGCATCATATAAGCCCACAACGGATAGTTGGTACCATCCAACTTATCCTCAATAGCCAACATGCGAAATACATCACTGCTTTCAGCCATGGCTGGTGACTAAAATACCTTGATGCAAAAAATTGACTGGATCCCAAAAAGTTGAACAGAATTGCCCACATGAATTTTGCTAAACCTGTAGCAGACTTCGAGACGCTTATACTAGCAAACCAAAACTGGTATATACCTTTGGCACAAAAAGATGAAATAGCCTACACAAGCATTGTGATAGTGCATTCAGAGGCCGAAACGAGCTCAAATCGAGATTTCGGCACCACATAGCGAAGCTGTTTTGATCTCGAAAACATGTTCAGTATGCTCACCAAAATTCGTGCGATTCTGAGGCTGCAACCGGAGAGGTGTCGAGGCCGCCCTAGATGAAGCAGCAACTTGCTCTGATACCAATTGTTGGAGTTAGACATCTGCGAAAGCATGCGAACATCACAAGGAAGAAGAAGAAGCTTGGAGCTCGACACACAATACTGAACATATTACCACTAGAATGTACAAAGACAAGTAGCCCATTAGGGCAATAAGCGTATCTACAAGCCGGGGGAAAAAAACCTCCTAAAGAGGGAAAAAGTTCCATGGCAGTCCTAGAGTGTTCACACACATCACTACCTAAATATATCAACAGCCCTTGGATGCACGAGGAGTAATAATCACATGTTGGAAGCATGTGATGCATTTGTTTGGGATGGGAGCAAACTTTTGGTTTGATGTCGGCATTCTTTGATTCCATGTAATGCAAGCTTTCCGTTTTTTTAATGGGACCAACATGTGTTCTTCCATATATGACGTGATCATAGGGATGTGCTTGGATCATGTGTGGCTGGATGGGAAATATCTGTTTTCATGTGCATCATGGGCGTCCTCAATACGTTAAGCATGAAAATTCCCATCTCATTTGTATTCATCTCCCATGCTGATGTGCTTAATATGGAAACCCTTTTGTGAAGTTTGTTTGTTTTGAGATGTGTAGATAATGTAAAGCTTCCTAAAACTATTTGAAGTATTGGAGATCAATGGAAAAAGATTGAAGTACAACAACAGATGAAAATTTTGGAAAACATTGGACCCCTTGCTCCTTATTTGTAATTCATTGAGCCTTATGTTGTATACACATTGAACCACGCTTGTATTTCATTTTGATGCATATAGAAGGACAAACTATGAGTTGTATGTAGTGTCTTTCATATCTTGGATTTGGTTCTAGACACTGTTGCATTACACATTGCTTATAATTTTGGATATTTTATGAGTCTATCATGCACTTCATACCATGCTCTTGCCATGCACTTTGGTTTGCAAGGCTTTGTCATAAGGGTAGAGCATGAATATATATGCACACAATATTTTTGGTTTAGATGTTGGCTACCAGCATTGGATATGTTCTTAAAGTTGGACCACTCTATGCTAAGGAGGTGCTACTTCTTCACCTCTATGGAGATTCACATGGAAATTTTCTATGGATTGAGTTGATCTTATCCTTTGGAGACTTTTTTTGGAAATGTGTTGGGCATGATGTGAGGGCCTTACTTGATGCATTTGGTTTTGGTAAGTGTGATGGAACCGGCGTCCTTAGGCACGAGTGATGTGGAAGTTGGCGGATTGAATACTATTAGAGATTAGACGTGCAGATTATGCTTGTATGACATGTTGTATAATGTTTCGCAACCTATAAAGGTTTTCCATGTAATTTTCATATTGATTAGGCATAGTACTAATCAAGGGATACCAATAGTTCAAGTCCACCGTGCATGCCAGTAGTAGTGGCACATTGTATCTTGCTACCCTTAGTGCTGTTATAGCATCTAGATGGGATTTGATGTTAAATGTTATGCTAAGGTTAATTTGGCTGATGAGTTGAGAGTGGGCACAAAGAGCTTTGAAAGGCCACAAAGAGCTTTGAAAGCCCACCAAGTTGTATAAAAATGACCCTTGATAATAATAAAAATCCTCTTTATTTGTCTCTACTCATGGAGTTAGATGTGTGATTAGGTTTTTGTTTAGTTATCTTTAGTTACTTCTTAAAAGCCATGTCATTCTTTGTCTTTCTAGTTCTCGATTGTAGGGCATATGGTGACATGAAGTTGATGACAGGCTCTTGGATTCTCTCTCTCTCTCTCTTTCTCTCTCTCTTTCTCTCTTCTTCTTCTTCTTCTTCTTCTTCCTTGCATGGACTTACAAACCACCATGCAACAAAGCCCTCAACTGCTTTCGTGGGTATTCCATGACATAAGTCAATGGTAAGACCTTTTTAATACTCAAAAAAGAAAATATACTTAAAACAATTGGTTTCAATGTAGAGGACTGATTCAAGTGATTTGGATCATCCTCCAATGGCTCTAATCACTTGAATCGATCATGTCTTGTTTATCCTTCAACCATTTGTGACATGTGAAATTCATTACATGAACAAATGAAGAAACATTATTTATAACAAGGAAAATAAAATAACCATGATATACTTGTTCTGAATTGGAGATGAGCTTAAGTGATTAGGTTTGAACTTCATTGATGGACCTTAATCTCTTGAATTGGTTGTTTCCAAAGAAGTTTCATATTTCTAGCTATATGAATGAATGCTTCCATATTAAGCAACCTAAAGAGACACTCCAAAAAGCAAAGAGAAGCATATCTCACCTTGCACACAAAGATACTTCAGTAAGCAATGAGCTTAGGTTTGGGAGTTGAAAAATTGATGCAATGAAGAATATGGAGAGCTAAGTGAGACTAGAAAGAGCACAAAAAAATGCCATAAATGAAATGAGGAGCTTATATAGGGTCTCTAAAATGTGTTGATTGTTAATGCCACATGAATCCTTCTAATTGGTACATGTCATCCGAACCTTGCAAATCCCAATGTACATTGACATGTTGCATGTTTTCATTCTTCCATGTCAGTTGACTGTTGTGGATTTCGATATACAAGTTACCATGCATCACAATTTCATTCATCCACTTCATTTGATCGTCTGGATTCTTGAGGCCTTTCCACATAGCATGCTCTCATTGGTCTATGTGGATTCTCCAACATCTTTTTTTCCCTTTAGACGTCAGATCCCTTGGATTTTTCTCATTTTCTCCCTTCAAAAATTTTGTGTACCCATAATGAGCACTCCTACGCTTGAATTCTATACACAATGAATTCAAGTGATAGGACGTGTTTGAACATCTTTGGATAAATCTATTTGCTTGCATAACTCATCCCTTGCATCTAAACTTAAAGCCCTCAAAGATCTTGAAATGAAGGAGAAAAGCACAATTCTCATAGTCTCTCCATCTGAAAAACTATTTGATTTCATGGTTCATGTTTTCAGGAGTCAATCAATTTCTAGATGCAACGAGGATGTTCAACCCCCCCCCCCCCCCCCCTTTGATTTTGAAGAACTTGTAGACAAAACTAAGCCATTTATAAAGGATTTGTGAAATATGTTTTTGAGCATAGTCAATGGAAAGAAGTGGGTAATCTCTGATAAGAAAATATTCAGCCAAGCATCTTTGGTAATGATCCTTTGCACAGGGCCAACATTACTAGAAAGTGCAAAAAGGCTTCTCCCTTGCATGGGAAGATGGAGTTTTGCTCACATCATGAAAGTGGCTGTTGTTTACTTTTAGCAAATATTAGCTTTTTTATTCGGCTTGATTATTCATCTAGTGAAAAAGTTGAAAAAAGGACCTTGATGAAAAGAAACAAAATAATTAGAACATTCCTTTTGTTGAAAATCAAGTCTCAATCATGCAAAAAGGCTCAACCACGAGTTTTGCAAGTGGGCCAATAAAAAAGGAAGACTCAAAGTCATGGAATAAAGTTAGAAGCTCCACCAAACTCAATCAAATTCAAATCTCATCAAATCAACCACCAAAAAGTGCATCTAAACTGATTGGTGGATGGTTAACTAGATTGTAGGAAAAGTAAAACTCTATATAAGCATCATTCGGCCTTTGTTTCCTGAGTTGTATGCATTTGATGAGTTTCCTAGTTAGTTTAGTGAAGTCATAAACTCCAGCAAGCAGCCCCCTTGCTTTCTTACCTCATTTTCTCATGATTTTTCTCCTCTCTATCTAGAGGTGTAGTTAGGCTTTTCCAAATCTGATTGTACCAGATTGCAGAGCATTGTTTTCTCTCTTATTGTATTCATTTTCATTGATTTCAAGCTTCATTTGGTCTCTCATATTGTGCCCTCAAGCTTTCCAAAGTCTTAAGTTATTTGGCCGAGTGAGTTGTGAGAAATTGCCAACTTTGTGAAGGTATATCTCTGCACATAGGCAGAGAGTGTTGCAAACAGGTATCCTGTTTTGCAGAGGGTGGTTCTCCCAGCTGGAATATCCATTTGGGAGGATTTAAAGCTTGTGGGCTAGCTCTTATAATCTACTACAATTTTGCAAAATTTCATTTGAGGTCTCTATACTGATGTAGAGAAAAGATCAGAACAGTGAGCATATATAACTCCTTGTGGACCTAGTGGAGGGCAACCATCTTCCATTTTTGCATTGGGGTGTTAGAATCATTCCCCATCATTGGTATCAGAGCCATTTCGGAGGCTTGGAGACATCATTGGCATCATATTGAAGACTTGAAGGGATCAAGAGAACTCATGGAATTACAAGGAGGACTCATCAAAGCAAGATGACATCTAAATGGGGCTACATCGATCGATATCTCAACTAGTCGAAGGTTAGCAAGGGAGAAGCTATCAAAAGGTAATATCCACACCTTCTAAAGCATACAAACGCTTGAGGAGAAGCTAGAGGAGCATCTTAGAGCTCAATATGGCTGAGTATAATGCACAAATATAGAAGTAAGAGAAAGGCAATTATCAACCATGGAAATTTAGAGCTAGCAACTACCTTATGGGCAAAAGATTGTGGGGATTAGTGAGCGACACGGAGCCAATGCCTCATGTACATGATCCACCACTTCATTAGGGGAAAAAGTGAGCCCTAGATGGGCCTTTTAGATCAAGGGGAGATTAGTCATCCACCAATGAGAAGAGAGCAGTGGCCACAGTCTAGTTCCTTAATCTACTAGACTAGGCCTAGGCTTCACTTGTTTCTTTGTAGTCAAAGGCTTCAAAACAACTATGAGAGCCTGGTTTTCTTTTCATGGATGGTTTGAGATAACATGCCTTTTAATCCTAGCCATTAGACTAGGCCTAGGCTTCACTTGTTTCTTTGTAGTCAAAGGCTTCAAAACAACTATGAGAGCCTGGTTTTCTTTTCATGGGTGGTTTGAGATAACATGCCTTTTAATCCTAGCCTTTTAATCCTAGCCACAGTCTAGTTCCTTAATCTACTAGACTAGGCCTAGGCTTCACTTGTTTCTTTGTAGTCAAAGGCTTCAAAACAACTATGAGAGCCTGGTTTTCTTTTCATGGGTGGTTTGAGATAACATGCCTTTTAATCTTAGCCATTAGATTACTGAAAGATCCAAGGACCTGTGTTGTTTCACAAAAGTCAATGAAGGAGTGCATCGTGGCCCTTCATTTGTTTGTCAATCGAGTGGTTCACACACATATCCATTGGGAAATAGGCGCAGTTGATCTGCACCATTGGATTAGAAGATGAATCCAATGGCACACATTGCTCTGGGTTTAAATTTTGCGCGCTCAAATCTCATCCATTGGATCGTAGGACAATCCTAAGGCTATTGATGCAACGCGAAATGAAAATGACACCTTTTAGTTTGATCCATTAGATCTCCAGCCTGATCGGATGATCCAGAGTATCTCAAGAAATGAGATCAGCACCATTTGCAGTATACCATCCAATTTGTCCTCGATATAATGGTCAAAAAGCTTGCAGAAAGGAGATCAACCCCATTTGTGGCCTACCATCTGATTTCAGCTCAATCTAATAGTGTAAAATCTTGCAAAGACTTAGCTCACGTTGCAGCTCGAATTTCTGTCCCCACTCCTATGAAAATACATAGCGACCGTTGATCTCAAGCATCCTAAGGCTAGAATATATCTTATTTTTTCATTTAAGAATAAAATTCTATCAAATGTTATTTTATTTACCAAAACAACTAGTGGTCTTGCATGCCTCCTTAATCATCCATGAGATTAATTTTAATCCTTGAAAATTAGGAATCCTTACAAGGCCCATCCAGGGCTCACTTTTTCCCCTAATGTCAAGGGCAAGTCAAGGCACTTAATGAATGGATGAAAAAGGATAGGAGAGTCATATTCATTTTATCCCAACACATAAGCAATAGCATGATAGGGCATATACAAGACTTGGACACATCCAATAAGGTTTGGGAGACCTTGGAGAGATAACTCTTCATCAACCAAGGCAAGGAAGATTCAACTCAAGAATGAGCTAAATAATCTTAGGAAATCACCAAGTGCTAACATAAATGAGTACATTTTGAAGGTTAAGGAGCTTGCTGATGCTTTAGGCTCAATTGGGAGCCCAATCGAAGACAATGATCTTGTTGCACACACTCTCAATGGGTTAAGAGAGGATGAAAGGTGGAAAGCATTCACCACATCAGTTTATGTGAGGGATTCCCTACCAGAATTTGATCAATTGTCACATTGATGGTGACCGAGGAGATGAACCAAGGAGGTTCACAAGCAAAGGGCAGCCAAGCCCAAGTTTTCTATGCAGGTAGAGGCAAAGGCAAAAGAGGTGGAAAAAACTCCCAAGGTAGAGGGAGAGCAAGGTCAAGCTCAAGCTCAAGCAACCAAGAAGGCTCCAACCAAAGCTATAGATCAAGAGGAAGAGGAAGGAGTAGAGGAAGAGGAAGAGGAGGAAGATCACATGGAAGAGAAGCATCCAATGGAGAATGCTACAATTGTGGAAAACCGTGCCAAGAGATTGTTGGTCCAAAGGAGGAGGCAATCAAGGATACAAAAGGAACCAAGGTAATTATGCTATTACTCCAGCAAATTAAAAAAATGAGAACTTGCTTATGATGTATGGTTCAAGTGAAAGAGTCAATTCAGATTTACATGGTACATTGATAGTGGTTGTAGCAACCATATGAGTTGCAATAAAGATGTTTTCTTTAATTTACATTCACCCATCACTCAAGGACATGTAGAGACAGGGGATGAAACTGAGCACAAGATTAGACATGTGGGAGATGTTGCATTGAATGGATCTCAAAGCTCCAAGGTGTTGAAGGATGTGTTGCATGTGCCAACCATCACAAAGAACTTGGTTTCGGTAGGTCAAATGGTTGTAAGAGGTTATGAGGTGAGGTTCAATGAGCAAGGATGTTTTGTTGAAGACCCCATGCATGACTACAAGCTCATAGAAAAAGGAAAGAAGCAAGGAAGACTCTTCACCATGGAGGTAAAGCCATCAACCCCTCACACTGTGTATTTGTCAATTGGAAATAAACAGATTGCAAAAATCGACTATGGCATAAAAGAATTGGGCACATAAACTTACAAAGGATGAAGGACATGCAAAGGAAAGGCTTGGTGAGTGTTCTACTTGATCTTACATCTCATAATATGCAATATTTGTGCCATGCTTGCCAATTAGGAAAACAAAGCAGATTGCCATTCAAGAAGGGAGCACATGTGAGCAATGAAGTGTTGAATCTCATACACACAGATGTATGGGACCTACAAGGGATCCATCCATTGGAGGTAATAGATATTTTGTCACATTTATAGATGATCATTCAAGGTTTGTTTGGATGTATTGCATGAAGTCAAAGTTAGAGGTGTTTTACCACTTCAAGAGGTTCAAAAACCTAGTGGAGAAGGAAATAGGGAAGTATATAAAGACTCTCAGATCGGAAGGAGGGGCAGAGTATTTTTCAAATGAATTTTCAGATTTTTTACATGACCATGGCATCAAAAGGCAATTCACTTGCATTTATACACCCCAACAAAATGGGGTGGCAGAAAGGAAGAATAGATACATAGTAGAAGTGGCTAGATCTTTGGTAAAGGAAATGAATGTTCCTAACTCTTATTGGTCTGATGCAACAAATACAGCCATATACATTATGAATAAGTGTCCAACCTCAGTAGTACATGGAGTTACACCTTATGAAGCTTCGTGTGGTAAGAATCCCAACCTTTCACATCTCAAAGTATTTGGTTGTGTGTGTTATGTTCACATACCTCAAGCATTGAGACACAAGTTAGACCCGAAGGCAGATAGGTGTATATTTCTTGTATATTATTTAGAGAAAAAGGGTTTTAGATGCTATAGCCCTTGCACCAAAGAGCTTAAGGTATCTAGGGATGTAATATTTGATTAGTTTCTGCCTTGATATGGTAGCGAAGATGTGTAATAGGTTGACGATGCATATGAAGCTGAGAAGAAGTTCAAAGAGCAACAACAAAGCATGGAGATAAGTGGTCCAACAGCTTCAAGCACACCATCATAGGAGAGTAGTACATCAGCTTGGCATGGAAGGACAAGGAATGAAGCTCATTCAAGTGAAGCAAGTAGCAAAGGAAAGGAAAAGGCAAATGATGAAGACCATCGATGGGTAGACATGGAATCTACAAGTGACGAAGATATGGAAAAATTAGAAACTCCAGGATTTAAAGCATCTAAACCAAAGAGGAGGATATTCCTACCACCTAATGGTTAGGTAAGTTCATCCAATAGGGTTAAATACCCTGTTCAAAGGTTAACTTATGATTCATTCATTGCAAGACACTATGCCTACATGAGTCAAGCTATAGCTTGTGAAGAACCTAACTATTTTGAAGAAGCAAATAAGCATAGGGAATGGATTGAAGCCATGGAGGAGGAAGTCAAAACACTTGAAGAAAATGATACTTTGTCATTGGTGCCAAGAACAAAGGACATGAAAGTCATTGGCAACAAATAGGTGTACAAGGTAAAGAAACATACAGATGGGAGCATCTCTAGGTATAAAGCAAGGCTGGTTGCCAAAAGTTTTTCTCAAATCTATGGCATATACTTTGAGGAAACATTCAGTCCCGTAGCTAAGATGTCCACCGTCAAAAGTTTGATTGCAATTTCAGCCTCAAAAGGTTGGAAGATGTACCAGTTGGATGTGAAGAATGCTTTTCTAAATGGAGAGCTTGAAGAGGTAGTCTTCATGTACCAGCCCCAAGGCTTTGAAGATGAGAGGTTTCCACATCATATATGTAGGCTAAAGAAGGCTCTTTATGCACTCAAGCAAGCCCCAAGAGCTTGGAACCAAAGACTTGTGGACTACTTGGTAAAATGTGGATACAATCAGAGTCATGCAAACCCATCACTCTTTGTGAAGAAGGAAGGTAGCAAAATTGTTTTCATTTGTATGTATGTTGATGATTTGATCATTACAGGGGATGATGAAGCCAACATCAAGGACATAAATAGAAAGCTTGGATGTGAGTTTAAAATCTCAGATTTAGGGATTTTAAGGTACTTCCTTGGGATTGAAGTACTATATAAAGAGGAAGGTATATACTTGATGCAAAGGTAATACATTCTTGATCTTTTGAAGAAGTTTGGCTTGTGTGATTGTAAGCCCATTTCAAATCCATTAGAAGTAAATGTTGAACTAAGTGCTCATGAAGGTGAAGAAGTGAAGGATGTGACCATGTATAGGCCAATAATTGGTTCTCTCTTGTATGCTACTATGACAAGACCTGATATTGCACATGTAGTTGGTGTTATCTCAATTTTTGCAAGCACCAAGAGTACCTCATCTTGTTGTAGCCAAAATGGTACTTAGGTACCTCAAAGGATCAGTGAATGAAGGTCTATATTATCCATTTGATGATGGATTAAATGTACAAGCTTATTGTGATGCTGATTGGGCAGGTTCCAAAGATGACAGGAGGAGCACTAGTGGATATGTTATCATGCTAGGGAAGAAGACCATCTCATGGATGTCAAAGAAACAACCAATCGTGGATCTTTCATCACCCAAAGCTGAGTATCAGGCTTAGCACAAGTCTCATGTGAGCTTATGTGGCTCAAGAAGTTGTTTGTTGATCTTGACTTGCAGGTTAAGCAAGTACCTATTTTTTGTGACGACATAAGTAGCATATGTATGGCTTGAAATCCGGTGTTCCATGCAAGATCGAAGCATATAGAAGTTCATCACCACTTTATTCGAGAGAAGATCATGTCAAATGATGTCAAGGTGGAGCATGTCAATACAAAGGACCAATATGCAGATATGTTAACCAAAGCATTGGATGGAGTAAAGCTACAACACTTCAAGGCATGCATTGGAATGAAGGACCTAGGCATTGAGACTTGAGGGGAAGTGTTGAAAATCAAGTCTCAATCATGTAAAAAGGCTCAACCACAAGTTTTGCAAGTGGACCAATAAAAAAAGGAGGACCCAAAGTTGTGGAATAAAGTTAGAAGCTCCACAAAACTCAATCAAATTCAAATCTCATCAAATCAGCTACCAAAAAGTGCACCTAAACTGATTGGTGGGTGGTTAGCTAGATTGTAGGAAAAGTAAAACTCTATATAAGTATCATCTCACCTTTGTTTCCTGAATTGTATGCATTCAACGAGTTTCCCACTTAGTTTAGTGAATTCATAAACTTCAGCAAGCAGCCCCCTTGCTTGCTTACCTCATTTTATCATGATTTTGCTCCTCTCCGTCTAGAGGTCTAGTTAGGCTTTTCCAAATGTGATTGTACCAGATTGCAGAGCATTTATTACTCTCTCATTATACTCATTTTCATTGATTTCAAGCTTCATTTGGTCTCTCATATTGTGCCCTGATCCTTATCAAAGTTTCAAGTTGTTTGGCTAAGTGAGTTGTGAGAAATTGCCAACTTTGTGAAGGTATATCTTTGCACATAGGCAGAGAGTGTTGCAAAGAGGTAGCCTGTTTTGCAAAGGGTGGTTCTCCCAGCTGGAGTATGCATTTGGGATGATTTAAAGCTTGTTGGGTAGCTCTTATAGTCTACTACAAGTATCCAAAAGTTCATTTTAAGTCTCTATACTGGTGCAAAGAAAAAAATCAAAATAGTGAGCATATATCATTGCTTGTGGACCTAGTGGAGGGCAGCCATCTTCCATTTTTGCATTGGGGTGTTAGAATCATTCCCCATCACCTTTGACAAAGATGCAGATATTGATGTTAAAGAAATTGTTAAAGAGACAAAACTGTGAGAAGAGATGGTGATACACTCCAAACATGAGGCTGGTGCTGCAATAACACGCTCTACACATGTCAAGTTTCACTCCAGGAATGCTTAATAGACACTTTGAGCTTGCTAATGATGCAATAAAAACCTCCTTAGTGCTTTGGGAGATCATTCTCCAATTGATTCATCAAAATAGATAACTCAACACAAAGAAGATGATAAAAACTTGCTATTTTGGGATGAATAGCACTTTGGTATTTTACTTAGGGCTCTTAGTCTGCTAAACATTGACCAGAGAAACTTTGCACACATTCAATTGAATATATAATGAATGTAAGTCAACAAATGTGATGAGTTTTAATGGACTATAGTGAGAGAAAATAGTTGAAGAACATTGGGGTGTCATCCCCACTTTTTAGGAGTAAACTACCTGCATACATAGGTCACTTCAAATTGATGTAGCTCACAAAGTAAAGATCCAAATGTGATGAAAAGTGAGATGAAGCAAATAAACATATTAATTTAACTATAGAAATTTAAATCACTTCAAATGAGTAAGTACACAGAGAGAAATCATTGATCAAAGTTGACTGAGAAACATAGAGTAAACATGAGACAACAATTGTAGAGAACTCCAAGTATGTTCTAAGAAATCAATCTGTATTGCACATACAATACATGAAATTGATGGAAATGAAGCATAGGAAGGAGAAGCACAATGTGTGCGTCAATGAATATCCAAATCTTGATCTAATATCCTCTAATGGACTGCTCTACCCCGTGACTTTCTTCATGAGCTTTTATGGGAATTTTTGAAGTCAAACTTGGTAGCTTGTGGGATTCCTTTTTTCCTTTTTACATTTGAAGATTCTAATTTTCTATTTTTACAAGAGAAAGGTTTTATGACTTCTCTCATTGAGAGTACATAAAAGATCATTACACAAATAATTTTAATCAAGCACTAGGCTTGGCAAAATGTACCTACAGCTCCCCCTTAAGCCTAGCATGCTTGAGTCTTCATTCCTCATTGATCTCCATTAGTCCAATCATCCCTTTGAATCTGCTTAGCTTGATACCATCCAATGGTTTTGTCAACATATCTGTACATTGAAGATTAGTGGATACATGAGACAATCGAATGTCCTTGCTCAATATTTTTTCTCTAACATAATGGTAATGAACTTCAATATGCTTAGTTCTAGAGGATTAGCTGCTAAGTGAAGAGAAATAGTATTATCACCAAAGATGTGAGGTGTTGAGGTATGTAATCCCAACTCTGAGTATAAACCATAATGAGTAAAAAATCTGAGATTAACTTTGAACCTACCAAAGACAAATATCCTGATGTACTCTTCCTGTCATCCTTAGATCCAACCCAATCTAAATCTGAGTAGATTTTGAGATCAATCTCTGAGGTATAAGGATAAAATAGTCCTTTATTAATTGTGCCCTTCAAGTATTTGAGCACTCTCTTGGTGGCTTCCATATGTGACTTCCTTTGCGTATGCATAAATTGACTGAGTGTGCTAACACTATAACATATATCCACCCTTGTGAGAGTAGCATAGTTCAAGCTTCCTACTAAGCTTTGATAGCTTGTGATGTCCTTAATGAATTCTCCGTCATAAGCACTTAGCTTATGATTCATCTCCATGGGTGTACCTGCATACTTAGTATTTTCCATTTTGAATTTAGAAAGCATGTCAAGTACATACTTACTCTGAGTGATGTAGATGCGAGAATCTATATAAATGAGTTCAAGTCCAAGGAAATATGTTAGAGGTCCAAGACCACTGATCTTGAATTCATACTTCATTCTAACCTTTACCTGCTTGATTCCACTGATGTCATTCCCTGTAATTATTATATCATCTACATATACACAGAGATATATTACTTCTGACCCATTTCTTTTTATAATTAATGATGTATCTACCTTGCTATCCTTGAAGCCTTGATCCTACAAATAGGTTACCAACCTATGATTCCAAGCTCTTGGAGCTTTTTTCAATCCATATAGAGCTTTCCTCAGTTTGCACACATAATTAGGATGATGTGCATCTTCATAACTAGGGGGTTGTGCCACATAGACTTCCGTTGAAATACAGCCATTCAAAAATGCATTTTTAAGATCTAATTGATATAACTTCCAATTCCTAGATGTAGCAATGCTAACAAGCACTCTGATGGTAGGCATTTTAGCTACAGGTGAGAAGGTTTCTTCATAGTCTATCCCATGGGTTTGAGCAAACCCTTTAGCCACTAACCTTGCCTTATGCCTATTGATACTACCATCTAGATTCTTCTTAACTTTATAAATCCATCTTGAACCAATTACCTTCATTGATGGTTTGCTTGGAACAAGTTCCCATGTGTCATTGTCCATGAGAGCTTCCATTTCTTCATCCATTGCTTCTCTCCATTCTTTCTTGCT